>JAUIMM010000361.1:765000-1365000 GCA_031769625.1 Taudactylus pleione | reverse complement strand
CTCACACTAGACGATGTAGACGATTTGTCGTTCCACTACGGCAAATTGTCCCGATATTAATCTAGTGTGTACCCACTCTTAGGCTGCAGCTAGGATGTTTTTGGTTAGGCTACAGGAGGGGAGGGTTAGGCACTAGGAGGAGGATTAGGATTTGGCAATGACGGGGGGGGCGGTTACGGTTAGGCACTAGGGGCAGGGTTATGGTTAAGGTGTTAGGTGTTAGGGATGCTCACCGCTCGAACTGCAGCAGGAATTGAAAGTCATCATGACGACCTGGCTAGACCCGGAAGACACCGCTGGGGCTGCCGTACGTCAGTCACCACTAGACCACCAGGAATGATTTTTTTGAAACATGATAATCATATCGGCATTTCATCTGTGTCGACACTATGAATGTTGACAAAATATACCACAAAATTCTACTGTTACTTGTTTATGTGATGAGATGACAGCAAATACTGTGTCTGACGGGATCCAGACAACTTTTATTTATTAAATTTTTAATTTATGTTTAAAAACTACATTGTGTCATTGTCGAATAAACAATTTGGGTGGAGATCCCGTATAAAAGCAGTCTGCCAATATCTACGCTTTTTTTCCATTCTACTAATATTTAACGTCTGCTTCTCCACAGATAATTGACAGGTCTTTATTCGCTATGGATAACGCATACAAAATACCAAACATCAGAGGTACTGGATACTTGTGTAAGACCAACTTGCCTTCTAACACGGCTTTCCGAGGTTTTGGCGCTCCTCAAGGAATGATGGTGGCCGAGGCTTGGATGAGCGACATTTCCCAAGTGTGCAGACTTCCTCCAGAACAGGTGCGTACTGTAAGCATTCCTAGTACTGGGCAGTTATACATCCCCCTGTGGTGCGCTGCACTGGACTGCGGTTACCGGTACTGGGGCACAGTCTACCTGATCCTGAAATAGTGAGTTATTGTACTGTAACTGCCCGGGAGTATTAGCCCTTCAAAGGTCTTACTTATCCACTGATGGTACAGTGATATTATTACTAGATACGATGAGAAAATACCCTAATAAAGGGGCCTATTCATTAAACCTAAAAATTCTCTAGAGATAATTAGGTTTAGAACTCGCATGGAGTTCTAGCTAATTATAGGTGGAATTCATCATTTCACCTTCTCCATAAGTATCTATTCCGAAAAGCTGTAATTTTTTGCGATGACAGCTTTTCGGGAAATAGATACTTTTCCCTCTCTACACTACCTTATCGCATCTGGAAACAGTGCTGCGCATGCGCTGTTACATCTGTAAAACCAGCGCATGCGCAGCACTGCCTACAGATGCGTTAAGTTTGTGTACCCCCCCGACCCCCCTCCCCCCTCCGCTCACCTTCCCCCCCCCCGACTTACCTGTCCACGCAGCAGCCTCCGGCTCCGTCCTGTGGTTTGTCATGTGGTTTCCCAGCAGACCACATGACAGATTAGAAAAAAAAAAAAAACTTTTTCTAAACTTTCTTGTGCTCTGCTGGGGAGCACACATGTCCGACCAGCCTCTGGAGCCTGAGGACGGAGCAGAGTGCCGGAGGGACTCGTCGGGGGACCTGCACACGCTGATACAGGTAAGTCGATTCTGCTATTCGCCACCTCACAGTGGCGAATAGTGACTACATCAAATTCCGAAAATTGATAATTTTCGGAATTTGATGAATACCATAATTTCCACATCCCCATACTAATGTACTAATGTACTAATATATGGGGAGTGTGGAAATTAACGCAGGGGAACTTAGCAAGGAGATATCAGTGATATCTCCTGTGCTAAGTCTGTTCATGAATACCAAAATAACGTTATTTAAGGAAAATGTCCTTAAAAAAGTTATTTTAGTGTTGATGAATAGGCCCCAAAGTCCATTATATTAATGTTTTTCAGTTTTTATATTAATGTTTTTCAGAATCACTCTGAACAAAGACGTATTCCCAAAAGCTGATATACCGCAAAGGCTAACAGGGGCGCTGAGAGTGGGGTACTAATTACCTGGGGACCAGGCTTGTTGGAGGAGCCGGGCAAGGGGCGAGGTCCGACACATGCCCCCCCCTCTTCCCTGTCAGTAGCTTTGCGCTTAGCTAACACTGCTGTGTGCTGGGCTGCAGTGGGACTAGAGAGACTGCTGTCTCCTCTCTGCTGCCTGTGCACAGGGATAGGGGTAAGGGGGGAGCTATCACACTGATCATGCCCCCCCCCCGGATTGCCCCTTATTTTTCTGTTTCTAAGAGGGCATGGTCACGCCTCCTGCGATTAGGCCACGCTCCCAATAGTCAATAATCATGGCCGTTTTCAGGGCACGTGGATCCTGTACGCATTAAAAATGGCGTTTCAGTTCGCACGACCATAGAGTTACTCAGAAGGGCAATTATCGACTGATCTGCGTCCAAAGCTGCGTCTTTATGTGCAGTTGCTTGATTTGCGTGACCGCCGGCGGGCGTCTCAAAACAAATCCCAACATCTGCGACTTCTGCGCACAAACTCGCGGCAGCATTAGCGTTTATCTTTGAATCGGGCCGAGAGTAAATTGCCTCCATTGGACTTTATGGGAAAGGCCAGACTCTCCCAGCAATGCAGGCGGAGTCGTCAGTAACCCAGACAAGCTGGCACTTATCTAAACCATGCTTCTATATAAATAAGGTTGTGTTTAGGCACCTTCTAATGTTGTCCTGCTATGAATTATTATATATATATATATATATATATGTAACGCCTGAGGTTTTACAACAGAACATGCATTCCTCATTGCCCTCTTTCTGTATAGCAGGTAATCTGGAGGGTAACGGTTCCGTAGGTATAATTTTTCCGGTCCAGCAATATGTGGTTCAAAGCAATATACATTATTTATAGAACTGGGAACTGTTTATAGGAGATGATAATTAAGACAACAAATTGTCCATTCTCCAACTCAGCATCTTAAAATAGGTTTTCTAGTGAAACAAATACAATAGTTAATTAAATTTACTCACATGTATTGATTATATTTATTCTTATACAAATATGGGACCCTCTATGCAAAAAAAAAAAAACGTGATCGCCAAATGATCACCACAGCCCCTAAGATCACACCACATCCCCCTGTATCTCACCACAGCCCCCTGCATCTCACCACAGCCCCCTGTATCTCACCACAGCCCCCTGCATCACACCACAGCCCCCTGCATCACACCACAGCCCCCTGCATCACACCACAGCCCCCTGTATCTCACTACAGCCCCCTGCATCCCACCACAGATCCCTGCATCACACCACAGCCCCCTGCATCTCACCACAGCCCCCTGCATCTCACCACAGCCCCCCTGCATCTCACCACAGCCCCCCTGCATCACACCAAAGCCCCCCTGCATCACACCACAGTCCCCTGCATCTCACCACAGCCCCCTGCATCTCACCACAGCCCCCCTGCATCTTATCACAGCCTCCTGCATCTCATCACAGCCTCCTGCATCACACCACAGCCCCTGCATCTTACCACATCCCCCTGTATCTCACCACAGCCCCCTGCATCTCACCACAGCCCCCTTGCATCTCACCATGGCACAGCCTCTGCATCTCAACACAGCCCCCTGCATCACACCATAGCCCCCCTGCATCACACCACAGTCCCCTGCATCACACCACAGCCCCCTGCATCTCACCACAGTCCCCTGCATCACACCACAGCCCCCTGCATCACACCACAGCCCCCCTGCATCACACCACAGCCCCCTGCATCTCACCACAGCCCCCTGTATCTCACCACAGCCCCCTGTATCTCACCACAGCCCCCTGCATCCCACCACAGATCCCTGCATCACACCACAGCCCCCTGCATCTCACCACAGCCCCCTGCATCTCACCACAGCCCCCCTGCATCACACCACAGCCCCCTGCATCACACCACAGCCCCCTGCATCTCACCACAGCCCCTGCATCTCATCACAGCCCCCTACATCACACCACAGCCCCCTGCATCTCACCACAGCCCCCTGCATCTCACCACAGCCCCCTGCATGTCACCACAGCCCCTGCATCACACCACAGCCCCCTGCATTACAACACAGCCCCCTGCATGTCACCACAGCCCTCAGCATCACACCACAGCCATCTGCATCTCACCACAGCCCTCAGCATCACACCACAGCCATCTGCATCTCACCACAGCCTCCTGCATCTCACCACAGGCCCCTGCATCACACCACAGCCCCCTGCTTCTCACCACAGCCCCCTGCATCTCACCACAGCCCCCTGCATCTCACCACAGCCCCCTGCATGTCACCACAGCCCCTGCATCACACCACAGCCCCCTGCATCACACCACAGCCCCCTGCATCTCACCACAGCCCCCTGTATCTCACCACAGCCCCCTGCATCACACCACAGCCCCCTGCATCACACCACAGCCCCCTGTATCTCACCACAGCCCCCTGCATCCCACCACAGATCCCTGCATCACACCACAACCCCCTGCATCTCACCACAGCCCCCCTGCATCTCACCACAGCCCCCCTGCATCTCACCAAAGCCCCCTGCATCTCACCACAGCCCCCTGCATCTCACCACAGCCCCCTGTATCTCACCACAGCCCCCTGCATCTCACCACAGCCCCCTGCATCTCACCACGGCACAGCCTCTGCATCTCACCACAGCCCCCTGCATCACACCACAGCCCCCCTGCATCACACCACAGCACCCTGCATCTCACCACAGCACCCTGCATCTCACCACAGCCCCCTGCATCACACCACAGCCCCCTGCATCACACCACAGCCCCCCTGCATCACACCACAGCCCCCTGCATCTCACCACAGCCCCTGTATCTCACCACAGCCCCCTGCATCCCACCACAGCCCCCTGCATCTCACCACAGCCCCCTGCATCTCACCACAGCCCCCTGCATCTCACCACAGCCCCCCTGCATCACACCACAGCCCCCCTGCATCACACCACAGCCCCCTGCATCTCACCACAGCCCTTGCATCACAGCCCCCTGCATCACACCACAGCCCTCTGCATCTCACCACAGCCCCCTGCATCTCACCACAGCCTCCTTCATCTCACCACAGCCCCCTGCATCTCACCACGGCACAGCCTCTGCATTTCACCACAGCCCCCTGCATCACACCACAGCCCCCTGCATCACACCACAGCCCTCTGCATCTCACCACAGCCCCTTGCATCTCACCACAGCCCCCTGCATCTCACCACGGCACAGCCTCTGCATCTCACCACAGCCCCCTGCATCACACCACAGCCCCCCTGCATCACACCACAGCCCCCTGCATCACACCACAGCCCCCTGCATCCCGCCACAGCCCCCTGCATCCCACCACAGCCCCCTGCATCCCACCACAACCCCCTGCATCTCACCACAGCCCCCTGCATCCCACCACAGATCCCTGCATCACACCACAGCCCCCTGCATCACACCACAGCCCCCTGCATCACACCACAGCCCCCTGCATCACAACACAGCCCCCTGCATCTCACCACAGCCCACTGCATCACACCACAGCCCCCTGCATCACACCACAGCCCCCTGCATCACACCACAGCGCCTTGCATCTCACCACAGCCCCCTGCATCTCACCACAGCCCCAGCATGTCACCACAGCCCCCTGCATCACACCACAGCCCCCTGCATCACAGCACAGCCCCCTGCATCTCACCACAGCCCCCTGCATCTCGCCACAGCCCCCTGCATCTCGCCACAGCCCCCTGCATCTTGCCACAGCCCCCTGCATCACACCACAGCCCCCCTGCATCACACCACAGCCCTCTGCATCTCACCACAGCCCACTGCATCACACCACAGCCCCCTGTATCTCACCACAGCCCCCTGTATCTCACCACAGCCCCCTGCATCGCGCCACAGCCCCTTGCATCCCACCACAGCCCCTTGCATCCCACCACAGCCCCTTGCATCACACCACAGCCCTCTGCATCTCACCACAGCCCCCTGCATCTCACCACAAGCCCCTGCATCACACCACAGCCCCCTGCTTCTCACTACAGCCCCCTGCATCTCACCACAGCCCCCTGCATCTCACCACAGCCCCCTGCATCACACCACAGCCCCCTGCATCTCACCACAGGCCCCTGCATCTCACCACAGGCCCCTGCATCACACCACAGCCCTCTGCTTCTCACCACAGCCCCCCGCATCTCTTCACAGGCCCCTGCTTCTTACTCCTGCCACTGATTCTTACCACAGCCCCCTGCATCACACCACAGCCCCCTGCTTCTCACCACAGCCCCCTGCTTCTCACCACAGCCCCCTGCTTCTCACCCCAGCCACCTGTATCACACCACAGCCACCTGTATCACACCACAGCCCCCTGCATCTCACCACAGGCCCCTGCTTCTCACCAGTGTCACCGCAACCCCCAGTGCTGCTGCCCTGCTGCTGGCTGGGGCCCCGGTCACTGGGATGTGCTGGGAAGGGCAGGAGGATCATGGGTGAGAGATTTGTGGAGTGACAGTAAATGAACTGGCTGCATTATTTACTTTGATATTATCTCGGTATCGCCATGATGACAATGATTTCCATCTACAGGTCAGGAAGCTGAACATGTATAGGGAGGGACAACTGACGCATTACAAACAGAAGCTGGAAAACTTCAATGTGCACAGATGCTGGGATGAATGTCTGCAGAACTCCGATTACCAGGGAAGGAGAGCGGCCATTGAAAAGTTTAACAGGTGATCAACCTCTCCGGCAATGCCATACTCTGCCTATCACTCCTCTCCTCCCCCCGCACCTATACATGTACTAATGCTGTGCTGGCCACAACAAGATGTCTGCCCTGGTGACCACAAATTACCCTAGCAAGCAGAGGAAATAAGACTCTCTCTGGCTGCTTCTCGTGTGTCCTGTGCTGGACCTGCAGTCCTAAGGCTTGCTGGGCTTCAGACAAATGCCCCACTGGGGCAGATGATGTGTGTGGTCATTGCAGCTGTACCAGCAGGCCTGGCAGCAATGGGAATCACCAGCACCTATCAAAGCTCCTGCTGTAATATTTCACCAGTTCCTGGTGTCCATTCATCCATTCAATAGATAAATATTCCCTCCCTCCAATTTATAGTGAGAGGACGTGCACACATTTGTATCCTCGTAATTATATGTCTGAAATACAACAATAACATTTTTGGTAAGAGTTGTGTGTTGCCAGCATGTAGATGATGAATAATCGGTATATCCTCATCCCACCCAGGGAGCACCGCTGGAAGAAGAGGGGGATCGCCATTATCCCAACCAAGTTTGGAATCAGCTTTACCCTCTCAATCCTCAATCAGGTTTATATCCCTTTATTTCTCTGATGCACCCAGATATTATATCACACAAGTGATGTGACCTGGTCCTCTGGGAACCTAGAGGGGTGTAGTGTCACTACTCAGTGGTGTGTGTGTGTAGAGGGTTGTTAACGTAGGTACATATGGGTGTGATATACAAGGCCGTCATTCACCATGTGGACACTGCTGAAATATCAACACAATAGAATGTCGGCAAACTGTCCCTGGTGGCAGCGCAGGCACTTACCCTTTCCTGGCGGCAGCGGCTTCCCGGTCCCGGTGGCCACGTGTGGAGCAGTTCCCGCGCAGACATCTGACAGAGCGGAATCCCGGGGAGTATTCACCCCCTAACACTAGCCCCTAACCCTCCCCTTAGTGCCCCTTACAGTCGTAGAGGGAACAAAGAGCCTTATTCAGAGATGGATACATGTTACGTTGCAAATGCATCTTTGTATGCAGCGAGTTGCGAAAATATGCCAATGTCGCAGCCGCTGTGATTCATATTAAGATGCCTACCGGCAACTTCGCAGATCTAAGCGCTGGCATGCAAAGACGCAGCAATGACGCAGATCAGACGATTATCGAAGTTCTGAGTAACCCTATGGTGCCTCGGAATGGCCGTCAGAACTGAGGCCTTAGAGACTTTGCAACTGCTTACGGGGTCGCTGGGGCAGGCTGTGACACGCCTGGAAAATGGTCGCAACGTGCCTGCGTTTGAGTCACCGACCCCCCCCCCTCCCAGTTGCCGCCCACAAATGATCCCTGTCCGTCAATCACTTTGCAAATAAATCGCCACGCGGCCGCCATCACAAGAACATTGCGGCACATGCGCAGTGCGACTATGATGTATGCGCAGTCGGAAAAAAAACCCAGCAATTTGACAACTCATCGGCATCTCTGAATTAGGCCCAACAACAAGATTTAGAGGGAACAGATTTTGGGGATCGGTATGAATGACCACCAGACCTATGTCCGGCGGTTCAAATCCCTACGTCGGAAAACCGGCAGCAGTGAAGATACCGACAGGTAAGTAAACTAACTATACCTAAACCTCTCCCCCCTAATCTTTCCGGGGGGGTGCCAAACTCTAACCACCCCCCGTGGGTGCCTAACCCTAAGCCCCCCTTCCCCTAGCCTAACCCTAAGTCCCTCCCGGGAGCCCTTAACTTAGCCGTTTCCCCTGCCGGCAGTCCGCGCCCACCGCCCAGCTTACCTTTGTTCGGCATGCCGGGCATCGGGCTCCCGTTGTAGAGATAATGATAGGCGTCGGGATTTCGACGCCTATCATTAGTCCCCTGTAGGGATTACACAGTCGGGAAGCCGGCAGTCGGCATTTTGACCGTCGGCTTCCTGACTGCTTACCCAGATTTTGTTGCATTAGAAAACAGGTCAACTCAGGCAAAATGTCTGCGCAGGGGACAGGTGTGTGAGGGACAGGACTGGTGTGTGTGAGGGACAGTACAGGTGTGTGGTGAGGGACAGGACAGGTGTGTGGTGAGGGACAGGACAGGTGTGTAAGGGACAGGACAAGTGTGTGAGGGACAGGACAGGTGTGTGTGACGGACAGGACAGGTGTGTGAGGGACAGGACAGGTGTGTGTGAGGGACAGGACAGGTGTGTGTGAGGGACAGGACAGGTGTGTGGGGGACAGTGCAGGTGTGTGGGGGACAGTGCAGGTGTGTGAGGGACAGGACAGGTGTGTGAGGGACAGGACAGGTGTGTGATGTGTGTTCCTAGCCGTGTCCTTGATGTCAGGCTGGTTTTAGTGCAGATTTTGCACTGGGGTTCAGTGATCTTTACCTATCTACCTTTGTGCCCTCATTCACCTATCCTATTTGCGCCCGGACTTTCATACTTATTTCTGAATTTAGCGTTTGTGTCTCATCGTAGCTGCATCGAAAGTCGCTTATAGTTTCCTGGGTGTTTAGTAATATTATTTTTGTTGCAATGGAATTGGTATAAGGTTGCAGATTAAGGAAAACACTGCCTGGCACGAGGCATGGCGCGGATCACCCTATTGGTGTTTTGCCATTTTATCCAGGTTAGCGCCCGAATCGCACACAGCAGCTGCATGCAGTGCCAGTGCCCAGGGTACCCGCACATTGTACTATTGTCACATTGATGCGAATAAGAGGCACATTCGATACAAAAATTTGTGGCAGGATGCAAAATCCGTGGTGCGTCAGAGTGGGCTATTCGGAAAGATTTGAGGATAGGTGTATGCGCGCACATCCGTACAGCAATGGACTCCCTAGAGTGCTTTGTGTATATGAGATGTACAGTAAGTATTGATCTATCCATTAACTGCTTTACCTGTGATGTCTGCAGGCCGGAGCTCTGATCCACGTGTACACCGACGGCTCTGTGCTGCTGACCCATGGAGGGACTGAGATGGGGCAGGGACTTCACACCAAGATGATTCAGGTAATGCGACCAGGACTTACTAAATATTCTGCATGATACAAAAAGGAAACAGTAATTGAAAAGAAAACTGGCATGAAAGTAATAAATGAATTTAGTAATAAAACGATGTGACCTAAAAGGAATTTCCATCAATTTTTAATTGTAAAAAGGGAGGAGGGACCCCGGACTGGCATCTTTCCAAACTATCCAAAAATATCCGGTAATACCAAATGGTGGGCCTGATTCTGAGTCGCACGCAATCCGCGCGCCTATCTGATGTTTGCGTAATGCATGAAAATTTTCCGATGTGTGAACATTTTGGAAAACTCCTGCGACGCTTTGGTTACTCAGAGTGTACGCAGAAAGGTCCTTTTGCGATCGGGATAGACGGTATCATAAAAAGATGGCGGAAAAGTGACTGAGTGGTGGTGTATAAGGATGCTGAAATCGGTATTACAGCGTGCACGGGCGCTAAAATTGTGCGTCTCAGTCCTTGCACCTTTAGCTATATGGATGTACAGAAGGGAAGGGGTTTGTAGCGGCATTTGCAGAAAGTTGAAGGTGGGCGACCGTCAGTACACGTTGCTGTGTTCAATTTTTCGTGCGACACAGAATCAGCACCTCTGAGCTTTAGTTTAGAAGATACAGCACAGCCCGGCTGCATGGTCACTGACCCTACTGTGCAGCTTTAGGATTGTCTGATCCCCAAAGTCAAACTTTCAGTGTAACCTTCTCTGCGACTGTTACAGTAGCTTAGGGCCGTATTCAATTAGAAGTGAAAAGTCCCTTTCGGCTATACTTTTTCGCCGATGGCGTAATTTTCGCCGATTCCACTTTTCCCCGTATTCAATTTGTCAGACTCTTCGCCGGTGCGAAAAGTTTGCGCCTTGTAACCAGCAGAAAAGTTTTGCCTATGAATACCCGGTGGAAAAAAGTGCAGAATTGGGGTTTTGGGGTGCAAAGGTGCAGAAACCGCTCTGCACCCATTTGTACTTCCCCCTTGATGCTAACTGTATAAAAAAAATGCTTAAAAATACACAAAGGACACCCCAAAAAAGCACTTTGAAAAAGTGGGCGAAAAAAATCAAAGTGGGGGTACAAAATCAAAAACTAGCAAAATAGCCTTTGGGGGGGTCTGCAAGTATGGGGGAGGTGTATTTTTTGGATTGCAGGGAAGGTGAGTTTTTGGCACTTTTTAATGCTTGACTTTAGCGATATTTAAATATGCGTGCACCCATTTTCATGTACCCCAAATTTGATGGGACCACTTATTTTCCCCCAAAAAAGTAGCAAAATGCTATTCTTCACCATTTGCTCAAAGACGCTAAATAGCGCCTACTGAGACCATTTAAAAACCCCAAATACCTTTAGCAGGGCTATTCGGGGGTACCCATAGTGAACCCCCATGTCAGAGCATCTTTAGGAGAGTGTCAGGATGATTTCCCCAAGAATTACTGGACTTTTCGCCGATTTAGGTTTCGCGGGATCCCGTTTTCGCACATTTGCAATTGAATACGGGGATACGCAGGGACGAACGCGATAAGTTTTCGCCGGCAAAACCCCCGATGACGGCGAAAAGTCCGGCAACGGACTTTTCGCTTCTAATTGAATACGGCCCTTAGTTAGAACAATCTGTTTTCCAAGCCGGCTACAGAGAGACAGATACTATGTAGTACTTGCGTGAAATGTATGAGGGTAGATGTAGTTTCCACACAGATGATGTCACTGCAGGCGGCTCACTTCCCCCACCAGTACGGGTATGGAAAATATACAATGCCAGAACGTCAATTCATGAAATCACCTAATACCGTCACATTTATTGGTCAGTTAATAGCCTCATTGTAGATGTTAGTGAAAGCTGGAATTACTGTGAGACCAGTAAGTGGGACAAGTCCTATGCTGGTCACATCCGTCGCAGTCCCTTGTTTGAACAACTGGATCCAAGACTAATTTGAATGGCCACATTGGGCAGATCTAGTCATGTGGAGGATGGACTGGACTCCTGGATCTGTCAGCATCCTAGTTGACTGATGATGCCTCATGGTAACCAATGGGGTCACCCGTCGTTTTGCTTTCTGCCCAAATAAATCTGATGAAACTCTTTGGGCCAGATTTTATCAACGGGGTGATATTCTTGTTATCGCTCGTTACTAATCATTAATGGTGTTCCAACCAATCAGCTCCTAAGTGTCACTTGTCATCAAACTCATGATGGTGTGTTAGGAGCACCAATTAAGATTAGTAACAAGTGGTAACAAGAATATCAATTGTTGATAAATATGGGCCTTATTCTTCAAATATATTGTTTGGAGAACCAGTTCTAGAGCTTCAGGAGGAGATTGACTTGTTTGGATGTAATGTAGAGATTTTGCACGTTTCATGACATAACTAACAGGTGCTTCCTTCCGTTATGTAGGTCGCTGGTAAGGCTTTGGGAATTCCAGCTTCTAAAATCCACATAAGCGAGACCAGCACCAATACAGTCCCCAACGCCTCACCGACGGCAGCCTCAGTCAGCTCTGACCTCAACGGCATGGCGATTTACGTAAGACCCTTCTCAGGAACATGCGAGTTACCCCTGGACGTAAAGCGCACTCTGCTGCATAGTAATAACTATTAGCAACGTCCTCAAATATATAGGCACATTATTTCAGACAAGAGGATTCATGAAGGAAATTAATATTTATACCAGTCAAAATAGTAGAAGTACTAAACCTTGGCTGGAGATAAAGTACCAACCAACCAGCTGCTAAGTGTCATATTTCAAACACAGGGCCTGATTCAGACCCGCTCACGAGCGCTGAGCACTCGCAAGCGGGTCGATTTTGGCCCAGTGTGCATGCGCACGAGGGAGCCGGCTCCGTCGTGTACATGCGCGAGACCCGGATAGCGACGGCCAAGCCGTCTCTCCGGGTCTCGCACCAAAGGGGGCGTGCTGTCGATGGTGAGTGACAGCACGCCCCCTTTGGTGGGCGTGCCGGGGGCGTGGCTGCCCAGACGGAGGCGTTCCCATGGGAACGCCTATTGTCTGGGGCCGGCCCCACTGACATCACTAGTGATGTCAGTGGGAGTGCTTTTGGTTCTGATAGAGCCAAAAGCACTCCAGGGCTTGCGGCCACGAGACCCTACCGCAAGGGTCTCGTCGCAAGCCCGATGGTCGCGATGGTCTTGACCATCGCGACCATCATCATGGACGCTCGCATAAGCTGTGGGTGGTAACCCACAGCTATGCGAGCGTCCAAGAGGCCGCAACAAAAAAAAAAAACGCCCTGATTTAGAGCGGGCGCTCGTTCAGAGCGTCCGGCTCTGAATCAGACCCACAGCCTCTAGAGTGACAGTTGAGGCTCATACACACTAGACGATGAGCTGTATGAACGATATCGGTGAAAGTTTTCTCTTGAACTTTCTGTAGTGCAGGACAGACGATATTGAGTGTACACACTGACAGATATCTTCCAGTGAAGTCATCCTGCCACATCTCTGAACAGGCAATTCTTGACGATATCGTCAGATTGGCCTGCATGTACGGACGACCAAAGACAGCGGTAACGACCCGCAGGAGCGCGCATCGTTGGTCGTTCACTGCATACACTCTTAACGATATATGTTTGAACGATATCGTTATCGTCCATATCGTTCATAAAGATCGTCTAGTGTGTATGCGGCTTTAGCAGATGATTGGTTGGTACCTACAGTAGGTGTCTATTTACTAAGCCTTGGACGGAGATAAAGTGAATGGAGATAAAGTCCCAACCAATCAGCTCCTAGCTACCATGTCACAGGCTGTGTTTGGAGCTGATTGGTTGGATGGAGATCCCAACCAATCAACTCCTAACTGTCATTTTTCAAACACAACCAGTAACGTGACATTTAGGAGCCGATTGGTTGACACTTAGGGCCTGATTCAGACCCGCTCGCTAGATGCGGCTGCTCGCTCCCTGCGTATGGAAATTCAGCTAAGTGACGTCAAGGCAGCCGCTCACACTGCAAAGCATAAGCACGTCCACTATGTCTTGGCGAGCAATCACTATGTGCTTACAGACGCCCACCAGCCTGTCTTTAGCCGCCCACTAGCGTACATCATCTCCAGGAAGAGTATTAAAACATCGGTACATCGGGTTCCATCGAATCTGACCGCAGCGCTTGTGGTTGACTGTACCCTACCGCAAGCACTGCGAGCACTTCAGTGTATTATTCAACCAGATGACGTGTACTATTACGCTGCCTGTTAACTATACACGCCTCAGAAATGGCGTGAAAACACTCTGGCACGCCTGCATCCGCAACTCCGCTCCCCTGTTACTACTGGCCTGCCCCTGTTACCACCCATAAACGGCCTCTCCTGTCACTCATTCCACTGGGATGTCTATGCAGGGCAAGCGAGCACATTCCGATCACTCGTACTAGTTTGTGCAGGCGCACTGCGCACTACATGCATGCGCACATTAGCGAACATCATCTGCAACGAGCATCTGCTTGCTAGCGAGCAGGTCTGAGTCAGGTCCTTAGTCTCTATCCATTTTATCTCTCTCCAAAGTTTGATACATCTCCCCCTCAGGTCTGACAGATTACAGAAACATCTACTTATGTATCTAAGGGGTCTGTTTACTAAGCAGTGTTAGGAGACAGAGTGGAAAGTGATAAGGTGCCAGCCAATCAGCTCCTACCTGTCATATCACAGACTGTGTTTGAAAAATGATAGTTGGGATCTGATTGGCTGGCAACTTATCACTTTCTTATCACTTTTCACTCTGTCTCTTATCACTGCTTAGTAAATAGACCCACTATGTTTCATAACAGTTAAACTTCCGAAATTCTGCTTTATATCCCTTTCACGTGGTCCTGTGACCTGTACATGATGAAGGCAGCCAGATGAACCAGTACATTCAATAGCTAATAGCGACATTACTGACTCTAAAATGGGCCTCGGCGATGCCTGCTGAACTGGCGGCCTTGGTCCCATGGAATATTGTGTGTCTTACTGTTACCTGTCAGAGACGTAATGAGGGCTGTAATCCATAAAAGGGGCTAATATTCGCACAATAGACTTTCCTATAAGTGGATAAAGATTCCGGGGCTTATTCAGCGTCTGACATAAACACAAGCTGTAGCTTTTCTCTGTCCCAACCTGCATTCATCTTTTATGCGCACGTACGTCTTTTCGCACCATGGGCCTAATGTAGAGGTAACGCAGTGGCGGTGGCGGTCGCAAGCGGCCAATGTTTTTAGTCCGAGCCGCGTCCTGATGGGTGCTGCAGACTGAATTTGAACGCAGAGAGAGGCAATTTCAGAGGGCATTTCTGGGTGGTTCCATGAGGGGTGCCTGCCAGGCTTGTGCTTGTCACAGGCAGCGACTGCGTCTTTTGCCGCTGCTGCACTTGTTGAGACGCAGCGGCCATGTTGAGACGGGTAATCTGTGCCTCCATAGGGCCTGTGCAATGTTTGATGGTGCGACATATGTGTGACCGAAGGTTGTATAACTTCGCTGCAGCTGTGCGATACCGTACAAATCGGAATCAGGCCTCTTGTGTACGGCGATTTTTATCTTTCTTTAAGTACAGTCAAGCCACGCCCACAATCGTATTCCAGCCGCATCTGACCCAGGTATGTGAAGTAGAGGGAGACGCCGCACCTGCAGACTTACGTATGCGACCAATTCGGCGTCGGTTGTAAAAATGCAACTGTTTTTCAGACGCATTTTGTATTCGGTTTGCGTCCATCTCTAAACAAGGCCGCTCTGTGTGATGATGCGGAAGCCTCAATATGACCGGTTGCTTTACCTCATTGGGTCCACAGAACACATAATAATGTATATAGTAATATTATTTCAGTTTTGACATCAACATTCTTAATGAATGGTCAGTGACATGACATCGCAATTCTATCATATCCATCAACAATTGTGCAACTTTTTAAATATTGATAGTAATTTATACGGCCCCCAACCTGCTACTTATTTACTTAACAAAGATTTGCCCGTGTACCTGTATATAATTACATCCCTGTTCTTTACAGAATGCTTGTCAGACGTTACTGCAGAGACTGGAGCCATACAAAACGTCCAACCCTAGTGGGACATGGGAGAGCTGGGTAGGTATATAATATATAATATATATCTACATTGTCATCTAGTGATACTCACAGGCATCTGACTGACACTGTATAATCCAGGACTGCAATGGCTATAGAGTCGGAAGGTTATGTGGGAAATAATTCACATGATTAACTCATAAATTCTCTACAGTCCTGACGTTTTCAGGACAATCCAGATTTTTTGTGTCCTCATGGGGGCAGAATTTGAACAATTAGGAATGCAGTCTCAGGGCCTGATTCAGAGACGAACGCTCTGAAAGAGCGCTCGCTCTGAATCAGGGCTATTTTTTTTTTCTGGTGCGGCCTCCTGGCCGCTCGCATAGCTGTGGGTGACCACCCACAGCTATTGCGAGCAGCCAGGATGATGGTCGCGATGGTCAAGACCATCGCGACCATCGGGGCTTGCGACGAGACCCTTGTGGTAGGGTCTTGTGGCCACAAGCCCCAGAGAGCTTCTAGCTCTAATAGAGCCGGAAGCTCTCCCACTGACATCACTGGTGATCACTTGTGATGTCAGTGGGGCCGCCCACGAATAGCAGGCGTTCGCTTGGAAACGCCTGCGTTTGTGAAGCCACGCCTACAAAACGGGGTGAGCTGTCGATCACCATCGATAGCCGCCCCTTTTGTAGTGAGCCACGGAGCGAGAGAATTTCTCTTTCGCTCCGGGGCTTGTGCACGCACAGTGCGGCCGCTGCACATGCGCAGAGGCCACCATCGACCCGCTTGCGAGTGGGTCTGAATCAGGCCCTCAGTACAATGGGGTCATGCTTGGAATAATTGTCCTGATCTTTTTTCCTGTAATATGGGTAGTGTATTACCCCTGTGTGCTGTTCACCTTCCATGCCAAACCCCAGATCAAGTGTCCCAGTACAGTGCCCCCTAATAATCTTACATCATCAGCTCACACACTTACTTACAGCATGATTCTCACCGGCTTTTACATGACTGTGTAAATATGTGTAATGTCTGCACCATCTTTGGCCCCGTGTCCAAAACAGGTAAGTGCATACACTCCCAGACCCCCCCCCTTGCCATACTTATATTTCCTCGTTCATCCAATCCTGTGGACACAGCAGAAGGTGGGTTTAGAGGGGAGGCTGACCAGTGCAGCTCTAGTGGTCATATATGAAGAATTAAATATCCTCGCCGCAGCACAGATCCAGTTTAGGGCTGCCAGTGTGCCGTGATTTCTACCTGGGAGCCAGGTTTATGGAGCACAGTGGCCATGTATGTGGATTAGCATCAGTTTTTCCTGGGGAAAAAAAAGATTTAAATGAAATAACAATGTTGCTAATAAGAGGATACAATTGTAACTACTGAGTAACCATTACAATAACAATTTTATGTGCTTACTGATTTTCATCTCTCAGTTTATAACTGAGTGAACATATGTGTTCTAGTCTCAATACAGAGACCAAACATAGGGCCTGATTCAGACCCGCTCGCAAGCGCTATGTGCTCGCAAGCGGGTCGATGGTTGTGTATTGCACACGCGCGGCGTGCGCAAGCCGTGGAGCGAGTGAGAAATTCACTCGCTCTGGGGCTCGCTACAAACAGGGGCGGCTGTCGATGTTGATCGACAGCTCGCCCCGTTTTGTAGGTGGGGGGGTGGCTGGACAAACGGAGGCGTTCCTGAAGGAACGCCTGTCGTTGTGGGCGGCCCTACTGACATCACCAGTGATGTCAGTAGTGAGCTTCCGGCTCTAAGAGCCGGAAGCTCACTGGGGCTTGCGGCAGACGAGACCCTACCACAAGGGTCTCGTCGCAAGCCCGATCATCGCGACCATCGCCTGGCCGCTCACAAAAGCTGTGGGTGGTCACTCACAGCTTAGCAAGCGGCCAGGAGGCTGGCTTTTTTAAAAAAAAGTGTCCGCCCTCATTCATAGCGAGCACGCGCTTTTTGCGAGCGGCTCTGAATGAGCTCCATAATCCACATTAGGAGTGATAAGCATATGTTTCATCAGGAGTGGTACATTTGCTGTGAAATAACGTGCCCATTTATCACAGTGAATCAACCCATATAGAAATATATACATATGAACACGTTTTGTGGTATGAAATATTTACACTCTATCTTACTATATTAGATTAATTCAATATATTATGGATATCTCTGAAGGTGGTTTAGTCTATATTATCTTTTAGTGTATGCAAAAGAACCCTAAATACTCATATATATTTTTGAATTAGTGAATAATTACCAACTTATTATACCCACTAATCTTTCGGCATATGAATAACACATATTTGTGAAATATAATTTGTCCTCATATTCAACACTGACCCAATCTTTGGATACAAGGCCACCTCTGCCCTTGTGATTAGACTGACCTGTTTTACTAAGGGAAATTAACAGGCGATCTGCACTGCAGTAACCTGATAACCATACTATTGTCTACTTGTGAGATCTCCATGTGACAATTTAAGATAAGAACAAAACAAAGATTATATAGAATTGTTATATGACTATGTAATACGGATTGGTCTAATATTCTATTTGTTACTCTTACTGATACATCATTCTGACAATACTGAAGAATTACTTTCACACGATGATAGTGGACCTCACCATGTAAAGTAAATAATCATTGGACAGTTACATTGATAGACGTGATAAAGAACAAGACACAGTAGAACAGACACCCGGTTTCTTTTCTTTTAAACACACTCTTAATTTTCTTGATCACGAGTACCACTTTCAGACAGAAAAATCCCTAAAACCCGTGTGTTTCCCATATCTTTCAACCCGGGAAGGACCCGGGAATTTGCTAATAACCCCCTTTCACACAGCACATAATTCCCGGGAAATTCCTGGGTCGACCCCTTTCACACAGAACATAGATTATCCCTGCAATATACAGTGTGTCATAATAATACCCCTTTTACACCTAAATTCCGGGTCTGACCCCGAGTTGGAACAAAGGCCCTCATTCAGAGCCACTCGCTAGCGGCAGTACGCTCGTTCCGAGCGATGTTCGCACATCTGCGCATGCGTACGGTTTTTAGTACGCATGCGCGAACCAGTCAGTGTGGCCGAAAATCGTTGGTACGCAATATAGCGAGGGCCTGCTATTTTCAGTGACAGAATGAGGCGTATGTGGGTGGTAACAGGGGAAGGTGCTTGAAAACGGGGAGTGGAGATCCGAACGCAGGCGTGCTTAAAGGTCAAAATGGGCGTTTTAAGGGAGTGCATATTTAATACAGCAGCGTCATTGACCACGTCACTTGGTTTTTTTTAACTCAGAACTGCTCGCAAAATAGCGGTTGAAAACACCAACCACAAGAATAGAGAGCAGTTCATACGCTGTACGATGTACTCGATTAATCTAATAAATAGCGGACATGACGTATGGTGCATGCGGCCAGGGGGCGTTTTTATCAAAAAAACGAGCGTATGTTTTGCTCGCTCGTTCAGACTTAGAGGTGGGAACAGACTGCAATTTGCGAACGGATCATTTGAATAGCCACCCCTTGTTTTTGAACGAACGACCACAAATAGCGAACGGCTCTGAATCAGGCCCAAAGTTCCTATCCGGATCAGACCCGGAATTTTGCCGGCGCTGACTCGGGATATTCCCGAGTCAGCGCCGCTCACACCACAGTCGGGTCTGCATAGACCCGGCTTTTGCGGAGTGAAAGTGGACGCTTGGAGATGACGTCATCTCCAAGCGCCACTGAAGCCGGACCAATCGGCCGGCTAGCAGCGCACTCCAGGTCATCGTGACCCGGAGTGCGCTGTTCCCATAGCAGGGATTCACGGGCTACGCCCGTGTTAAACCCTGCTAGTTACCTGGGTTGGATTGCCGGGTCACTCGACCCGGCGATCCAACCCTCTGCCCTTTTACACCAGAGAGCTGTCCGGGTTAACCCTTCAAAAACCCGGGTTTTAGCTCCGGTGTAAAAGGGGTATTAATGGATTGCTTTTATGGCACACAGAGATGAGGTCATGAAAAGTGCAGCCCGTGCACTGCCATCTCAGCCAATAAGCGCTGCTTACTATGCCCAGAGTAAAAAAACCCGGGTAAATACCTGGGTCGAAGTACTGGGAATTAGGTCCCATGTTGACCCTTTCAGACAGAAAAATAACCCGGGTCAACCCGGCTAGAGCCGGAAAATTACCAGGTTCTTTTCTCTGTCTGAAAGGGGTATTACTCTATTGATTATGCGCTATATTTTTAAACAATATATATCACTGTGATTGGAACTCCACCAATATGATATGGAATGAGTCCTTTTTAAGGTGAATTAATAAAAGTGATATTATAATTATTTGCGCTATTGCGCCGAGTGGTGTGATCGTACTCACCTCCACTACAATAAACCAGCCAGAGGCCAAATATACCATTTTTAGGGGTTAGTTTGCCCGTAGTATGAAGGCAATAATGCTTTTTTTTTTCCCCCCAACGCATCTATAATTATGTTACTGATACAGCTGGATAACAGTCCCTGTTTTCTGTTCCAGATAAGCGCTGCCTACCAGGACCAAGTGAGTCTGTCGGCCACAGGATATTACAAGTAGGTCACCGGGCCTGGCCATCATGTAGCGGAGGAGAAGGGACACTTGTTATGTAGAGTGGGGCGAAACGATTCGCCAAGGTTGAACGATTGTGAGATTTTTATCGTTGGAAGAGTTTGCTGAATTTTTTTGCCAAGTTGGATAAATTTGCCTTAAATTAACGGTTACGAGATGGTTGTAAATAAAGACAGGGAACATTACTGGCCGTTCCTAGATACTACTTACACATTGCTGTTACTTATTCATCCCTATTTTATTTAACACTATACCTAACAGTGCCCCCTTGAGACAGCTCAGTGATCAGGGGGGATCTCTGCGTCTCAGGCAGCTGCCTTCATTGCCGCTGTACTTATTACTCTACCATTGTAATGTATGTAACCTGTAAATGTGCTTCCATTCAAGGATCGATGGGATCGGGTATAACCCTGAGAAGAATGAAGGAAACCCCAGCAACTACTTCAGCTATGGGGTGGGGTGTTCTGAGGTTGAGATCGACTGTTTAACCGGTGACCATAAGGTATAAGCAGCAAATATACATTGAGAGTTGTAGACACTATATCAGCGGAGCACTTAGTGCCATTATAGTAAGTCCTATAGCCCCAGCCTGGGATGCTATATTGTAGGGTGTAGATGGTGCTGTGTCTGGAGTCAGTACCAGGGGTGTGTAAGCGTTGCCGTTGCCTAGGGCGTAGGGCCCTCGGGGTGGCACCATCGATGCCCCATGGCACCTGCATGTGCCTGGAGTGGCACCCTACAGCCAGGAGCGCTACTAGAGAGCCGTTTGTATGTTATGGCATGCAGCCTATAGCGTCCTGGCAGTGCTCTACTTCCTGATGTCAGTGGCCCCGCCCCCTCAGACATGGCGTCATGCTGTCACAGGTTCGGGGGCAGAGCCAGGACAGAGTGGCATAGAGCGGTCTCTGGATCTGGTCGGCACTACTGTAAGCTAAAACTTGCTTGTTGCTGTCTCCACACCCTCTGCAACCCTTAATCTGTTGTTAATGTGACACTAACAAGTATATACATGTATACATTTTACTACACTCAGCTATGAATGGAAACACAATGCCCTCACGATACATATGGACTGTTGTGTGTCCTGCTCCTAAACGTTCCTTTGATGTTTTATAGAATCTACGCACAGATATAGTAATGGATGTTGGTAACAGTCTTAACCCAGCCATAGACATAGGGCAGGTGAGTAACATAATTACACATTATGATCATGTATTCTCAGGGTAACTGTCTGCAGCAATCCCATGGGATTTAACCCTTCTTTGCTCAGGTTGAAGGTGCGTTTGTCCAAGGACTCGGCCTTTTCACCTTGGAAGAGTTAAAGTATTCCCCAGATGGTAACTTGTACACACGAGGCCCCGGGATGTACAAGATTCCAGCCTTCGGCGACATTCCGGCAGAATTCAACGTATCTCTCCTCCGAGACTGTCCAAACAGCAAAGCCATCTATTCGTCCAAGGTACGCAAATTCCAGCAGCTCACAGAATTGTTAATGAACACACAGGAAAGGGACATAAGGGTCTATGGGTCTCATTCAGACCCGCTCGCGAGCGCTGAGCGCTCGCAAGCGGGTCGATGTTTCCCAAATGCGCATGCGCACGATGGAGGCTGCTCCGTCGTGCGCATGCGCGAGACCCGGCAAGCGACGGGGAAACCGTTGCTCAGGGTCTCGCACCAAAGGGGGCGTGCTGTCGATGGTGATTGACAGGAGACCGCTCCAATTTGAGCTAGGATGGCCCTGAATCAGAGCGAGCGCTCTTGTCAGAGCGTCCGGCTCTGAATCAGGCCCTATGGCCCCCATTTACCAAAAAAAGCATATCCCCTTTAGCTCTCGCTAAAAGGGTTATGTCCTTGTTTTTGCATTTAACAAACAGCGGTAATCTAAGATCACCACTTCTTGTCACGGTATCGCCCCCGCCATCTTTTAGATGGAGAGAGCAATGTGGTCCCCATTGCCGTCATCACTAGCAGCGTTAAACTGCCAGCAGCCCAGCAGAGAACCTCACCGAGGACGAGGACTTCGCGGGACCTCGCCGGAGGGGTAAGTATTTGTAAATATCAGTACATTTTTTGTTAGTATCACAGTTATAATAAACGAAAAATTCAGCTGGAATTTGCCTTCGTTGGTAAATGGGGGTCTATGTACTAAGCCATGGAGAGAGATAAAGTGGATTGAGATAAAGTACCAATCAATCAGCTCCTAACTGACATTTTTCAAACACAGCCTGTAAAGTGAGAGTTAGGAGCTGATTGGTTGGTACTTTATCTCTCTCCACATTATCTCTCTCCATGGCTCAGTACATAGGGGGTCATTCAGACCCACTCGCAAGCGGCAGTACGCTTGCAAGTGGGTCGATGTTCCCCACTGCGCATGCGCACGACGGAGGGAGCTCCGTCGTGCGCATGTGCGAGACCCGGACTGCGACAGCCAAACTGTCGCTCCGGGTCTCGCACCAAAGGGGGCGTGCTGTCGATGTTGATTGACAGCACGCCCCCTTTGGTGGGCGTGCCTGCCAGACGGAGGCGTTCCCATGGGAACGCCTACCGTCTGAAGCCGGCCCCACTGACATCACTAGTGATGTCAGTGGGAGTGATTTTGGCTCTGATAGAGCCAAATTCACTCCAGGGCTTGTGGCAGGGAGACCCTATCGCAGGGTCTCCGTCACAAGTCCGATGGTCGCGATGGTCAAGACTTTTTGGACGCCCGTATATGCTGTGGGTGGTGAGTGACCCACAGCTATACGAGCGTCCAGGAGGACGCTCCATTTTAATGGAGGAGGGCCCTGATTCAGAGCGAGCGCTCTGGTCAGAGCGTCCGGCTCTGAATCAGGCCCTTAGACCCTTATATTAGATTTCTGTAAAAGCTACTGATACACAATTGCACTACTACTTGTTTCTGTATACTGATAATTGCATTTCTGAATTCAGGCTGTCGGGGAGCCTCCGCTTTTCTTGTCGGCCTCCATTTTCTATGCCATTAAAGATGCCATCACCTCGGCCAGGGCGGAGTCCGGAATTACAGGCCCATTTAGGCTGGACAGTCCGGCCACCCCAGAGAAGATACGCAATGCTTGCGTGGATCAGTTCACCAAACTGGTAGGAATCTATTTTAGCCCCGGATTGAACTGTCCGTCATTCTGCCTAGAAAATATTTTATTTGAAAATCCAATTAGATTTATATACCGGGTGCCATTTACAAAGCGCCAAACAGCCCGCTGCGCAGTGCAATAGCTGCTTTGAAGCTGCTGCATGCTTCAAGTTCCCCAATGTCACGCCAGAATCACCTCACAGCGGCGGCGTGTGACAGGATGAGCGCTCTCCTTTCTCTCGTTAAAGAAAATATATAAATAGATAATCAAAGAGATAAGGTACCAGCCAATCAGCTCCTAACTGCCATGTCACAGACTGTGTTTGAAAAATGACAGTTAGGAGCTGATTGGCTGGTACCTTATCACCATTCTCTTTATCTCCTAACACAGCTTAGTAAAGAGACCCCCTAAACCTTGTTTTATTTCTTTGTCATAAAACGTCTGCCCCTGTGTTCTAAGGGATAATGCGTCATTACTGTAAATACTAGTATGACAGAAGTCCAGGACCTGCGCAGCGCTCGGTTTGCGGTCTTTTGCAAAGTCTGTGACATCACCACTCATGGGAGAATATTATCTTACGATGCGGTTTACATACCTCTTCCATACCGGAGTGACAAACATAATCTACTGCAAAGGGTATACGGATAGAAGGTCAACATTGAATAGGTTGACAGTCAATAGGTCGACACCAGATGGGCGACGTGCAATAAGTCGTCAGGTATAAAAGGTCGATTGAAAAAAGGTCGACAGGGTTAAAAGGTGGCCAGGTTGAAATGGTCGACACAAAAAATGGGTTTTTTTTAAAAATGTTTAAGGTTATGGTAAGGCTGCCAGAGGGGACAGTTAGGGTTAGTCATCAAGGGGAGGGGTGAAGTTAGGCACCAGGGGGAGGGTTAGAGTTAGGCTGCTATAGAGGAAGGTTAGGGTTCCGCACCAGGGGGAGGGTGATGGTTAGACACTAGGGAGAAGAATAGGGTTAGGCACCGGGGGGAGGGTGACGGTTAGACACTAGGGAGGAGGATAGGGTTAGGCACCGGGGGGAGGGTGACGGTTAGACACTAGGGAGAAGGATAGGGTTAGGCACCGGGGGGAGGGTGATGGTTAGACACTAGGGAGAAGAATAGGGTTAGGCACCAGGGGGAGGGTGATGGTTAGACACTAGGGAGAAGAATAGGGTTAGGCACCAGGGGGAGGGTGATGGTTAGACACTAGGAAGAAGAATAGGGTTAGGCACCAGGGGGAGGGTTAGGGTTAGGAATCGTATTAGGGTTAAATTACAAAAAACCTGTGTACAATGTGCGTGTCGACCATTTGAACCTGTCGACCTTTTGCACTGTCGAACTTTTGTCAGTCGACCTTTGCACTTGCCAACCTTTTGTCCCTGACGACCTTTTGCATGTTGACCATTTGGTGTCGACCTATTGACTGTCGTCCTTTTTATTGTATATCTTTTATACCACTCCCCTTCAAAGTGGTACATAGACTGTTTGAAGTTAAACAATACCTACAGACACCTTCCATAGGCATGGCCATCGGAATACAATGGTTCGCAACTATAGAGTCTTTTCTCTGATGAGGGTTTTCTGTTGGATTACCATCTTTTCCATTTTACGATGTTTCCCCGTTGTTATCAGAGCACAGTCTCAATGGCTGTGATTCTTCACACATGCAGGGGAAATCTTGCTCCTTTGTGCTTGCGCAGAATTAACCATTAATGGTTTCCAAATGGTCTCATGCCATATTGCGATGGCGGCACTGCCACAACTATTCAGCAGCCACCTTTCCGATGGCCATAAACTCCCAACATTTATCCAAAGCCAGCCACGTCCAGTATCACGCCAACCGTCCACCCTGATAATGGATAAATCAGACACGCCCACATTTGGCAAAGCTGAGAATATTTCAAGGTCTGGACTGTGCCAGCCAAAGCGCACTTGGGAGATATACCTACAGATTCTGCGACCACGAGTAAATGGCGGGAGTCCAAGGGTGAGGGAGCTCATGTACCAGTTCTGGGGACTCGTCCACTTATACCGATTCTGTGTCACAAATACAGACAAATATCACATTGCCAAAAAAAAACCCTAGCATTCTCTATTTAACATTACGGACCTGATTCGCCTCAGTCACACGCAATCTGCACGCAACGCTGATGTTCATATAGTTGAGCAAGTTTTCGCAACTGCACGTGTGCAAACAATTATGAAAAACCCTATGGCGCCCGCGTTACACAGAGTGTACTCACAAAGGTGTTTTTGCGATCGGGTCTGTCTGACGCGGTCAGATATGTTATGGGAAAAATGATGGGAGGTGGCTAGCAGTGCGCGCAAAATGGTCCATTCTGTGGGCGTGTTATGGGAGTGTCGCGTTCCTGTCAGTGCAAGCGGCTGCGTTGCCAGGCGCAGAGACGCGGGTGTAGGAGGCCGCGGTTAGGCGGAGAAGCTGCACCTGTTAAAGGGCTGGGGCAAGTTTTCATGGTGCGACTGATGGTGGCGTGTAAGGACGTACAAATCGGTATTACAGTGTGCACGGGCGCCAAAAGTGGGCGTCTCAGTTGTGCCACATTCTGGCGCACGGTTGTAAACAAAGGAAGGAGTTTGTAGCGACATTTGCATGAATTCGCAGATGGACTATCGCCAACAGACTGCTCATGGTATAAGAGATCGAGATAGAGCACTCGCAAGCGGGTTGATGTTTGGCCCCTGCGCATGCGCTGCCTCTGGCGTACGCATGCACGAGCCCCAGCGAGCGACTGAAGTCCAGTCGCTTTTTGGCTCGCTACAAGACGGGGCGGCTGTCGATGTTGATTGACAGCTCGCCCCGTTTTGTAGGCTGGGAGGAGCACAAACGCAGGCATTCCCTTAGGAACGCCTGGCGTTTGTGGGCGGCCCTACTGACATCACTCGTGATGTCAGTAGTGGACTTCCTGCTCTGTTAGAGCAGGAAGTCCACTCGGGCTTGCGGGAGGCGAGACCCTACCACAGGTCTCGTCGCAAGCCCGATGGTCGCGGTAATCGCGACCATCGCCAGGCCGCTCGCACAAGCTGTGGGTGGTCACCCACAGCTATGTGATCGGCCTGGAGGCGGGAAAAAAAAATCCGCCCTGATTCAGAGCGAGCGCTCGCAAACAGCGAGCGCTTCTGAATCAGGCCCAAAATGTCGACACACTAAAGGTGGACATGGAAGAAGGTCGACACGAAAATGGTCGACGCATATTTTTAAGTTTTCTAACCCTAATGTTCACCCTAACCCTCCCCTTGGTGTCTGACCCTAACCATCGGAGTAGATGCCTGACCCTAACTGTCCCTTCTAGTGCTTAACTCTTACCCTCCCTCCCGGTGCATAACCCTAACCCTCAGGCTAAGTATCTAACCCTAAAAAAACAATGTGTCGACCATGCGTGTTGACAATTTTTCACGTCGACATTTTGACCCGGTAGATCATTCGTACCGGTCGACCTTCCATGGCGACCTTTAGTGTGTCGACCTTTTGTCCCTGTCGACCTATTGCCTATCTAACATCTGGTGTCTGTCTAGACATTATCGACCTCTTTCATGTAGATCTATAGTCCGGATACCCAATAGACGACACTGAGTGCGCTTTTGCGTGTGGCTCAGAATCAGCTCCTACCTCTTTTTTTAATTTTTATTATTATTATTATTATTATGTTTTAATGGTAAATACAGTATATGTCTGTGTTGTCGCTCTCTCTGTGTTTACGGTGATTGACTCTTTCGTGTTGTCTTCCTGCAGTGCCCAGTTCCAGAACCAGGAACATTTACACCATGGTCTATCAGAGTATAATACGGAATGTAACATCCGCACTCAGGAGACAAATCTGTGGTTACAGCTGATAATTGGGATCACACAAAAAATCTCTGATGAATCTGCAGCCTAAAGACACTTTGTGATCGCTTTTTTTTGGGGGGGGGGGAATAATTTATTAGCTATTAATGTTCCATGTGTTATAAAATTGCATGCTGATTGTTAATTCTCTATGTAAAACATTTTGCTCCTATTCAAGCTACAAATATGATTTAAATAAATCATTATTTCACAGGACTAATTTGTGCATTTGGCGACTTTAATCCAAAATCCCAAATGTGATTTTAGAGGTCGAGCGTGGCCAGCCCGTGAAGAGGACATAATATTATACTTGCCGACTATCTGGCTGCTCCTTCCGGGAGGGAACAGCCAGATCGGCAGAACAGGGGGTGTGGCCGGCAAAAGGGGGCGTGGCCGGACTGGCTGAAATCATTTTGCTGGTGTGGCAGGGTGCGGGGCCACGTGATAATGTCATTTTGGCCCCGCCCCCGCTACACAATGCCAAAAAAACAGGCATTGTGAAGCAGGGGGCGGGGCCAAAATGACGCGATTCAGCGTGAATCACGTCAGCGGCTCCCCCCACTGCGGGGGTTTAACAGGTATTGGCGGGGGGGACGGGGGATCGGCGGGTAGGCAACCCTGCATAATATGGATATAACAAGCCTCGTACAAAGTGCAGTGTGTGTAATATATCAGACCAGGGCCGGTGCAAGGTTTCTCTGCATCCTAGGCAATACTGCAGCCCACCCCACCCCCCCTCCCCATGCCTCCATATGCTGTCCTAAATGCATTCTGAAGAGGTACAACCCGGGAGGCACATGCATCCTTGTCCCAGTTCCAACCCGCCCTGTCCCATATCTCAGAGAACCGTGCCCCAAGGCCGCGGCACTGTCGCTGTCACTATGTGACACTGGCAGCCGTCCTATAAGTGTCAGGGGCCTGGGGCACAGGTGAGAGAGGAGGTGTGGCCCAGCGGGAAGTGCCCCGTTCGCCCGGTGGCCCAGACAGGTTACTAAACTAGGGGGTAGATTTACTAAAGCTTCTAAATATGAAAGGTGGAGGTGTTGTATCAACCAGATACTAGCTTTCATTTACCTAGAAAATGATAGACATAATCTGATTGGCTGCTTTGGGCACACCCACCACTTTTCATTTTTAGAAGCTTTAGACAAATCTCCTCCTTTATTATCATTAATGTTCACTTCCCTGACTCCTGATCATTGGTCCTGTTGAAGGAACCTTAGGAGAAGGAAATGACAAAGTCTAGTAAAGTAGACCAAGACCGATTAATCATGAGATGACACTGTGAGAACCATTCCAACCAGGACTGTACCCGTCCCGGCCTTTAGTACCGATGGGCAGTGAGAACAAGACGTCCCTTTCTCTGGATTTCCTGCTCTATATAATAAGTTGCTCTCTCCAAAGATTTGCTGTCAACCCCGGACGTCCCAGGCAGGCGGCCTCTGTTATGCAATTATTAGGCCTATACTTATTTTATTGATTACTTGTAGAACTGAGACTGTTTGGTTTTACTCTGGTAATTATGGAGGCCGCCATGTTGTAACCAGAAATTAACCCCTGTGACCCTTTTTCCTGAATATAACGAGCAGCTTTTTTACAAGGTTAATCAGGCACCATTAGGAAATGAAAGGTGCATTAAACACCTAAGCACTTCTGAGGCGTCCTTTAATGCAGGGTAAGCTCATTAGCACAGAACTATATAATTGCACAGGTAATTAATATCAGCATCCGGGTGACCTGCCAACCCTATTATTGGATAAACCGACAAAGGCCCGTATTCAATTTGAAGTGTTAAGTCCGGATCCGTGTTAAGTTACCGCCGATGATGTCATTATCGCCTGTTTTGGTTTTACCCCGTATTCAATTTGAAAGACTTTCCGCCTACGCCTAGGCGGAAAGTCAATGCAGTGTAATAGGCGGTAAAGTATTGCCTATGAATGGTAGGCGGAAAAAAGTGCATAATTGGGGTTTTGGGGTGCAATGTTTCGGGAACCCCCGTGCAGCCTTCAGACAGCCCCCCGAAGGTAATTTGTGTCAAAAAAAAACTTAAGGACACCCCAAAGATGTACTTTGAAAAAGGGGGCAAAAAAAAAAATATTGGGGTACAAAGTTAAAAACTAGCAAAGGGGGGTCCCCAAGTATGCCCCAGGTGTTTTTTGATTGCAGGTGTTTGCGGCAGGTGGATTTTTCACGATTTTTTTCAAGTTCACTTTTAAACTTTAAATATGCTGACCCCCATTTTTAGTGCCCCAAATTTGATGGGATAAGTTATTTTCTGGAAAAAATACTCCTGAATACTATTCTGCACCAGGTATAGAAAAACGCTATTTAGCAGCTATTGAGCCCATTTAAAAACACCAAATACCTTCAGCAAGCCAAATCGGGGGGTACCATAGTGAGCCACCATGTCAGAGCATCATTTGGGGGGTGACAGGCTGATTTCCCCAAAAATGACAGTACTTTCCGCCTGTTACAGTATCGCCGGGTGCTGTTTACGCGTACTTTGAAATTGAATATGGGGTAAAGCGTGCACGTGCGCGATACTTGGGCTGTGTTAACTTAACGCGGCTCGGCTCAAACTGAATACGGCTCAAAGTCTCTTAGCCACCAACATCTACACATTATGCACATATTTAATGCCTCATATTGGTAAGCGCTGGAACCCCCCCCACACCTTCCCCACGCCCCCCTTGCATTGCTTAACCAGATTTATTTTACATCCCAGATGAGGGTATCGCTAGTATTCTGCATAATATCTGTCATTCATATCATATAGCTGTCATATCATATAACTGTCATTCCTATAATATAGCTGTCATTCATATCATATAGCTGTCATTCCTATAATATAGCTGTCATTCATATCATATAGCTGTCATATCATATAGTTGTCATTCCTATAATATAGCTGTCATTCATATCATATAGCTATCATTCCTATAATATAGCTGTCATTCATATCATATAGCTGTCATATCATATAGCTGTCATTCCTATAATATAGCTGTCATTCATATCATATAGCTGTCATTCCTATAATATAGCTGTCATTCATATCATATAGCTGTCATATCATATAGCTGTCATTCATATCATATAGCTGTCATATCATATAGCTGTCATTCCTATAATATAGCTGTCATTCATATTATATAGCTGTCATCATATAGCTGTCATTCCTATAATATAGCTGTCATTCATATCATATATCTATATCATATAGCTGTCATTCCTATAATATAGCTGTCATTCATATCATATAGCTGTCATATCATATAGTTGTCATTCCTATTATATAGCTGTCATCATATAGCTGTCATTCATATCATATATCTATATCATATAGCTGTCATTCCTATAAAATAGCTGTCATTCATATCACATAGCTATCATATCATATAGCTGTCATAACGTATAGCTGTCGTTCATATCATATAGCTGTAATTCATATCATATAGCTGTCATTCATATCATATAGCTGTCATATCATATACTGTAGCTGTCAATCATATCATATAGCTGTCATTCATATCATATAGCCGTCATTCATATCAGATAGCTGTCATTCATATCATATATCTGTTATTCATATCATATACTGTAGCTGTCATTCATATCATATATCTGTTATTCATTTCATATAGCTGTCTTTCATATCATATAGCTGTCATTCATATATAGCTGTCATATCATATAGCTGTCATTCATATCATATATCTGTTATTCATATCATATAGCTGTCATATCATATAGCTGTCATAATGTATAGCTGTCATATCATATAGCGGTCATTCATATCATATATCTGTCATTCATATCATATAGCTGTCATATCATTAAACCCGGAAGCACTGATTTTATTATAAAAATTCCCTCTTTTTATCATGTTACCTGGTTCATTCTCTGTTTCAAACCTTTTCCCATCTCCTTTCAACCCATGAGGAAGGTGTGGAGTACCGGGTAGGTGCACATTGTGTCAGGTAACAATGGGGCTTTTGTATGATTAACACTTCTGACACGACTTCTTTATGTTTCATCCACACCCTGGCTGCGCCCCCATATGATACAGATTGTACAGTGTAGTGCTAGAAAGAGCAGATTTATAACCCAGAGATGAATCAAGAGGAAAACAGCCAAACTCTAAGGTCATGTTCGTATATCTGAGACCTTTTCATTCGTTGAGCTGTAATGAAAAGCACTTATAGGGGTCAATTCAATTAAGGATGTGGGTTGCCATTGCAATGGCGTAGAAATGGCGGCAATGGCAGCGGAACTTGCCCCTTTCTCGGCCCGATCTCGCCCTGGATTTGCTACACTAACTCGCAGGCATGAAATAGTCGCCCCCTAATTGAATTGACCCCATGATATAAAAAAAAAACAGATTCAGCTGTGTACTTTATTGGGAAGTATCTACAATGTAACAGTGTTTTTCATACAATGTATATAAAGGTTTCATTCCACAAGTTTAAAAATGTCTACATGTTTATTCATGTGTCATTGAATTGTCTCTTCTGTAAATGGAATATTTTTTTATAGTGGAAAAACAGTATACAACATGGATGCCGCTGAAATGACATTTATAATATTTGGTAAAATGCGTTGGACAATGAATATGTGGGGCACATAGTCGCTGATTTAGGCTGTACTAAAATACAATAATGATAAATAGAGCTCTACGTATCACGGCAATAAGAATTTTCTGAGAAATTTATGAAGTCTTCTGCCAGGACACAGGTCCCAATAAAAGTTCACCTCAGCGAAAAATAAAACTGAAAGTGATAGCTAATGCTCACTTTACTTCCAGGTGAGGACACAACTTTTCCAAGAAAAAGGTCCTTAGAATCCCTATCCGGAAAAAAACTGCTATACTGTGTAGCCTGCAGGCATTGCGCGGTCCCAAGGACAGCTTCGCATACTGCTTGCTACGATCAGAAACAGAGGGACGGCAGCAAGTAACTCTGATATCTGATATCACATTGCCCACATACTTAAAAATTCTGGACATTTCCAGTGGATTGCCAGCAAAAAAGTCTTTAGAATTATTGATATACAAAAGAAAAGTGTTATCACATTGGAGGTCATTGATGGAGCACACCCGAATGCCCTGACTTTGACAGGCGCGTTTCATTGGCTGTCAGCACAATACAGACTGCAGTGCAGGTTTACTTTTACCTATTATGAGTGGCCTCTGCAAATGAGAAACGCGTCAATGGGAACAGAGGCCGCTCATTCATTAAATTAACCTTTTGACTTTAATGGATTTTACTAATCGTGAGTGTGGACATGAGGATTATCTATAACACAGTTGATAATTTTGTCTAAAGCTTTTTTTTTTTTCATCTGAGCCAGAAAATGGCCAAAGTACAACATGGAGTCACAAAACGGGGTCCCATTAAAAAGTACGGACCAGAGCTTCAACTTCGCAGAGGGTGCCATTCAATTGTTGTGTGGGTGGCAATAAGTAATGGACACTCAGGGTCTCATTCAGACCCGCTCACAAGCGCCTATGCGCTCGCAAGAGGGTTGATGTTGAGGCCCTGCGCACGCGCAGTGGCCGCACTGCGCGTGCGCATGCCCCGGAGAGAAATTCTCTCGCTCCGGGACTCACTACAAAAGGGGCGGTTGTCGGTGGTGATCGACAGCTCGCCCCGTTTAGTAGGCGGGGCGGGGGGGGTGGCCACACAAACGGAGGCGTTCCTGGCGGAACGCCTGCCGTTTGGGGGCGGTCCCACTGACATCACTCGTGATATCAGTGGTGAGCTTTCGGCTCCAATAGAGCCGAAAGCTCACTGGGGCTTGCGGTAGACGAGACCCTACCACAAGGGTCTCGTCGCAAGCCCCGATGGTCTTGACCATCGCGACCATCAACCTGGCCGCTCGCTAAAGCTGTGGGTGGTCACCCACAGCCTAGCGAGTGGCCAGGAGGCCAGGTCTGAACATAGAAGCGGCCACCCTCATTCAGAGGAACCCCCCCCACACCTTCCCCACGCCCCCCTTGCATTGCTTAACCAGATTTATTTTACATCCCAGATGAGGGTATCGCTAGTATTCTGCATAATATCTGTCATTCATATCATATAGCTGTCATATCATATAACTGTCATTCCTATAATATAGCTGTCATTCATATCATATAGCTGTCATTCCTATAATATAGCTGTCATTCATATCATATAGCTGTCATATCATATAGTTGTCATTCCTATAATATAGCTGTCATTCATATCATATAGCTATCATTCCTATAATATAGCTGTCATTCATATCATATAGCTGTCATATCATATAGCTGTCATTCCTATAATATAGCTGTCATTCATATCATATAGCTGTCATTCCTATAATATAGCTGTCATTCATATCATATAGCTGTCATATCATATAGCTGTCATTCCTATAATATAGCTGTCATTCATATCATATAGCTGTCATATCATATAGCTGTCATTCCTATAATATAGCTGTCATTCATATTATATAGCTGTCATCATATAGCTGTCATTCCTATAATATAGCTGTCATTCATATCATATATCTATATCATATAGCTGTCATTCATATCATATAGCTGTCATATCATATAGCTGTCATTCCTATTATATAGCTGTCATCATATAGCTGTCATTCATATCATATATCTATATCATATAGCTGTCATTCCTATAAAATAGCTGTCATTCATATCACATAGCTATCATATCATATAGCTGTCATAACGTATAGCTGTCGTTCATATCATATAGCTGTAATTCATATCATATAGCTGTCATTCATATCATATAGCTGTCATATCATATACTGTAGCTGTCAATCATATCATATAGCTGTCATTCATATCATATAGCCGTCATTCATATCAGATAGCTGTCATTCATATCATATATCTGTTATTCATATCATATACTGTAGCTGTCATTCATATCATATATCTGTTATTCATTTCATATAGCTGTCTTTCATATCATATAGCTGTCATTCATATATAGCTGTCATATCATATAGCTGTCATTCATATCATATATCTGTTATTCATATCATATAGCTGTCATATCATATAGCTGTCATAATGTATAGCTGTCATATCATATAGCGGTCATTCATATCATATATCTGTCATTCATATCATATAGCTGTCATATCATTAAACCCGGAAGCACTGATTTTATTATAAAAATTCCCTCTTTTTATCATGTTACCTGGTTCATTCTCTGTTTCAAACCTTTTCCCATCTCCTTTCAACCCATGAGGAAGGTGTGGAGTACCGTAATGGCAATAAGTAATGGACACTCAGGGTCTCATTCAGACCCGCTCACAAGCGCCTATGCGCTCGCAAGAGGGTTGATGTTGAGGCCCTGCGCACGCGCAGTGGCCGCACTGCGCGTGCGCATGCCCCGGAGAGAAATTCTCTCGCTCCGGGACTCACTACAAAAGGGGCAGTTGTCGGTGGTGATCGACAGCTCGCCCCGTTTAGTAGGCGGGGCGGGGGGGGTGGCCACACAAACGGAGGCGTTCCTGGCGGAACGCCTGCCGTTTGGGGGCGGTCCCACTGACATCACTCGTGATATCAGTGGTGAGCTTTCGGCTCCAATAGAGCCGAAAGCTCACTGGGGCTTGCGGTAGACGAGACCCTACCACAAGGGTCTCGTCGCAAGCCCCGATGGTCTTGACCATCGCGACCATCAACCTGGCCGCTCGCTAAAGCTGTGGGTGGTCACCCACAGCCTAGCGAGTGGCCAGGAGGCCAGGTCTGAACATAGAAGCGGCCACCCTCATTCAGAGCGAGCGCTCGCATTTTGCGAGCGGCTCGATTGAGGTCCTCAGTGTTGCAATTCAATCGCTCTGGGTACCCATTCATTTTTGCCATCTTCACGCCCCATTAAACAGCTAAACCCCTCTAAAGTCCTGGTTAGGGCGCCCCAACTGCGGGTTTTTGCAGAAATGCCGGCGCTGGCAGCTATTACACCCGAACAGAGCAGCAGTTGAAATGCACCATCTGCCACCCTAAATAAATATCTGCCGCGTAATCAATTGAATCACCCCCAGAGTTATTGCACAATATAATCCCCATTTGCAGAGGGGAAATGAATCTTCTTATCATCTCAGTACAGAAATCATGCACCACAATATTAAATGTTATTGTTTTACAGGAATACAATTACAAACCTCTGAGAAAGTTCTTACAGATTCTGGGTCTGAATTAGAGATGGACGCAGTCAGAAAAGCGCAGGCGTGTCTTACCATTAAACGCCGTTACATGGGCGTGCATAAATTAGCCATTGTGATTACATACGCAGCATCAGAGCCCTCTGCGCGTCAGGGGAGCTTCAGCGTTTGAGGCTGGTCAGACCTGCCGTAAGAGCAAGATGGCTGCTCGATGTGTGTCAATGTTACCGATATTCATGTAGGTAAGCAACGTCGTACACATATGAGAAGGCAGCGGTGGGCGTCTCTATACTCTGGTAAGCTTTGGAACTATTAGCATATTTTCGCAGCTGCGTGCCGTGCGAAATAGCTGCGATCGCATTAGCGTCCACCTCTGAATAAGACCCTAAAGAAGAAAACAACTCCTAATTACGATGAGAGCAACCTTTTATGGGATAACCCCACGTGATTCCACAGTAAGCTGTTGTGCAACGGGAAGGCCTCGAAATCCTGGAAGTATACTTCGGAAAGCTGGTTGATTTGTAGCTCGCTTAGTCCCCGGAACAAGTTCTCAACCAGCCACTTTGGCGGCAATTTCGACTTGGTGTCTGCAGACCCCATAAGCAATATTACCTCTGGGGAGAATATTCTATTGACAAGATGATATAGTTCAGCCTTTAGGAAATCATACATCACTATATAGTCGTATCCGACGAAACAAGGCTGGCACAAACTAATCACTGAATTGGTTGAGACACCATCCTCTCCAGTCTCCATGGCCAGAATGTCCTCGATAAACTCACTGAAGGTGATTTCTCCAGCATGGTCTTGCAAATACATGGAAACCAACCTCTCAAATGGATCCCTAACAAAGAGAACCTTGGTGTACGTTCTGAGGACACCTTCCAGCGTGGGCAGGTCATAGTCACGGAGCTTGTCGGGAAATGTTCCAGGTCGGTGGTCGTCAGGAAGAGCCCTCCACATGGCGGCATCAGCTCCTCCCTCTATCGCTTGCATCAGCTCTTCCCACTCGTCGAAGGCCACACCGGTTGACTTACAATAAACCATCAACAGTTTTGGGTTTACAGTCAGGCTGGAAAGGACCTGCTCCCCTCTGTCTGACGCATTCAAGGTGCTGAATTCTGGGAACTTGCGACAAAAATGTCTCAGCTTCCTTTTCCTAAGTTGCTGGACGTGAAGGAAGGTGTCAAGGGTGACCGATGGCCTCCTCGCTGGCTCCTTGTTGCCTGGTGGAAACAGAAAATGGTGAATGAATTTCTAAAGGAACAACAGGTTCTCTAGAGGAAGGGAAGGGTTATCTAGAAAACAAAACTCCAAATCCCATAGTATTTTTGCAATAATATCATAAACCTTTTACCACTTCACCGTGCTTCTGCTAATTGGACAGCCCTAACCCAGTAGTCATATTGGTCATCATATATTCATGTGTTTGGAAATTGAGGTCCAAGTAGTCAAGGTCTCTAAAAAGCTGGCACTGTCAGGCAAAGAATGTCCTGTCAGGTATGGATCTCTGAAGAAAATATCACCTTGCTTTTGGGCACCAGTAAATTGATTTAGCGATGACACATCAACCCTTGGCGTCACTGCTAAAAAGTATGTGCGCTGGTGCCACAGACAGTGACATAACTAGGCCTTTCCTGTACATTGAGATTCCATAGGTGTAAATTGAGACTATGAGGTATATTTACTAAAGTGAGAGTTTCTAAAAGTGGAGATGTTGTCCATAGCAACCAATCAGCTTCTACTTAACATTTATCTAGCATCTTCTAGAAGATAAAAGCTAGAATCTGATTGGTTGCTATGCAGGGGCGTATCTATAATGGGTGCATGGTGTGCGGGGCACACCGTACACCCTGCATCCATATTTTTATCATATCATATTTTACCATATCAGCGCAGTAAAAATAAACCTGGAATACGGCCGCTCTGGCCATATTCCCAGTGTTTTGTGCATGCACTGTAGGGAAATCACGGGGAAAATGTCTGCCGCACCATTTTCCCAGTGACTAGTGCCCAGAGTCTGCTGCTGTGGTGCTGCACTCTCCATCCGGGGCCCCCTCCTCTCTCCAGTGGCCAGCAGAGCACTGAGGGCCTGATTCACACAGCGCTCGCCATCGGGTTGATGGTCCCCCACTGCGCATGCGGACGCCAGAACCGGCGCATACGCGAGACCCGGCCAGCGACGGGCGCACCGTCACTACAGGTCTTGCACCAAAACTGGGCGGCTGTCGATTCTGATTGACAGCTCGCCCCGTTCTGGAGGCGGGCAGGGGGGGTGGCTACACAAAACAAAGACGTTCCCGAAGGAACACCTGCCGTTTGTGGAAGGCACCACTGACATCACCAGTGATGTCAGTGGTGAGCTTCCGGCTCTATTTAGAGCCGGAAGCTCACTGGGGCTTGCGGGAACGAGACTCTACCACAAGGGTCTCGTCGCAAGCCCCGATGGTCGCGACCATTGCGACCATCACCTGGCCGCTAGCAAAAGCTGTGGGTGGTCACCCACAGCTATGCGAGCGGCCAGGAGGCCGAAACAAAAAAAAAAAAATGCCCTGATTCAGAGTGAGCGCTCTGAAAGAGCGTCCGGTTCTGAATCAGGGCCTGAGTGCAGCACCACAGCAGTAGACTCTCTTAATACGCCCCTGTTGCTATGGGCAACATCTCCACTTCTATAAACCCACACTTTTGTAAATATACCCCTATGGGGCTGATTTTTAGTCATGTGGATCTCTTTGCATGTTATGCAAATAGTGAGTTATAACATGTAGCATGTGCGGGAGCAAATTACGTATTTTTGTGTATCTCCATCTGATTCTGATGCCCAGATCTGACTTTCGTGGAGTGAACTACGACAATGTAATTGCATGGAACTGTTCTGTCTTGTGGCAGCGCTGTGAGCGGGCAGCCAGAGCTCTGCGCGTTTGGAGAAGGGAAGCCTGCTTCTGACCGATCTTTTGCACCCAGCATGGCGCCTTGTGCAAGTGCCGACACTAATGATGACGGGGACAGCTGTGGATGGAAAAACAGTGGGCGGAGCAGCTTCCTGCTTGAAGCTGTGCGGATCCTTGCATTGGTCCTATGCATGGGCGTAACTAACATAGGTGCAAGGGGTACAGCTGCAATGGGGCCCAGAGCTGGGGGCCCATCTACCTTCTCAAACTTACATGAGTTATATACATTTTTCACCACTGGGTGGTACATCGGGACCCTTACAAACTTTTGCTATGGGGCCTTCAAATACCTAGTTACGCCCCTGACTCTATGCAAATTTGAATTAGCATAAGGTAGCAAATAAGGTCACGTAAACGCCGCCATTGTGCGCCCGTCTCAGAATCAGTACCTACCTGTACCCCATATGTTTGATAACAAAACAATGTATGGTGAAAGGTTAGAGTGCAAAGTGTATAAAATCACTACAATACACAATCGCAAACAGCGGATAGACCACGAGGTGTACAAACAGCGGCTAGACCACGAGGTCTACAAACAGCGGCTAGACCACGAGGTATACAAACAGCGGCTAGACCACGAGGTGTACAAACAGCAGCTAAACCACGAGGTGTACACACAGCGGCTAGACCACGAGGTATTCAAACAGCGGCTAGACCACGAGGTCTACAAACAGCGGCTAGACCACGAGGTATACAAGCAGCAGCTAGACCATGAGGTGTACAAACAGCGGCTAAACCACGAGGTGTACAAACAGCAGATAGACCACGAGGTGTACAAACAGCGGCTAGGCCACGAGGTGTACAAACAGCAGATAGACCACGAGGTGTGCAAACAGCGGCTAGGCCACGAGGTGTACAAACAGCGACTAGACCACGAGGTGTACACACAGCGGATAAACCACGAGGTGTACACACAGCGGATAGACCACGAGGTGTACAAACAGCGGATAGACCACGAGGTGTACAAACAGCGGCTAGACCACGAGGTCTACAAACAGCGGCTAGACCACGAGGTATACAAACAGCGGCTAGACCACGAGGTGTACAAACAGCAGCTAGACCACGAGGTGTACAAACAGCGGCTAGACCATGAGGTGTACAAACAGCGGCTAAACCACGAGGTGTACACACAGCGGCTAGACCACGAGGTATACAAACAGCGGCTAGACCACGAGGTCTACAAACAGCGGCTAGACCACGAGGTATACAAGCAGCGGCTAGACCACGAGGTATACAAGCAGCGGCTAGACCATGAGGTGTACAAACAGCGGCTAAACCACGAGGTGTACAAACAGCAGATAGACCACGAGGTGTACAAACAGCGGCTAGGCCACGAGGTGTACAAACAGCAGATAGACCATGAGGTGTGCAAACAGCGGCTAGGCCACAAGGTGTACAAACAGCGGCTAGACCACGAGGTGTACACACAGCGGATAAACCACGAGGTGTACACACAGCAGATAGACCACGAGGTGTACAAATAGTGGATAGACCATGAGGTGTACAAATAGCGGATAGACCACGAGGTGTACAAATAGCGTATAGACCACGAGGTTTGCAAACAGCAGATAGACCACAAGGTGTACAAACAGCGGATAGACCACGAGGTGTACAAACAGCAGATAGACCACGAGGTGTACAAACAGCGGCTAGACCACAAGGTGTACAAACAGCAGATAGACCACAAGGTGTACAAATAGCGGATAGACCACGAGGTGTGCAAACAGCAGATAGACCACGAGGTGTACAAATAGCGGATAGACCACGAGGTTTGCAAACAGCAGATAGACCACAAGGTGTAGAAACAGCAGATAGACCACAAGGTGTACAAATAGCGGATAGACCACGAGGTTTGCAAACAGCAGATAGAGCCACGAGGTGTACTAGGACAGTTGTAGATGTCAGCACTTTATGTGATGTTTCTTGTGTGAAAAATGACAATTGAGCGTGTCGGTATTATAACTTTAAACATGATGCTTTACTATCATGTATAAAGTTATAATGCCAACATGGTTACAATGCTGTAAGTAACATGGCTAACGCATCAGCATTCTCAGGTCGACATTATGTTGTCGACATTTTGACTGTCAACTGCGTGTGGCCAGTCCACCATCGGACAGATAACACCTGTACCTGGTTGAGGATCTATTGCCAACAGCAACTGGATCTTGTGGACTACCCTTCTTTCCAGCATTCCCGGGACGACCTTATGCTGTTGACATTTTCACTGTTGACAGCGGGTCGACATATCATATCAGACCCCTGCCATGGATTTTGTGGTGGAAATCTGGTACATTTCATAAATGAGGTCCCTTCTCTGTCCTAACATTTCCCACAACAGACGGTGAAACCTGTTTTCCTAACCTAGATAAAATTTCACACGTGCCAAATCCGGTTAATCACATGACAGAAACAACATGTTCTGATGTACACAAAGTACAGTACATGCTCTAATGGTGTAATATCAGAGAACGTGAGTAATGTATGACTTCTTACTGTATGCACCGGCATTATTACATTATAACAAGCTGTATAATGTGTACTGTGCAGAGAATATTCCAACTCATAACTGTATCCGATCACTGTTCTGTCCTTTATTAGCATACCACAGGTCGCTAGAGTTATCGCTATGCAGCACATCACACCTAGCGACCATCGATAGCTCCCACGGGATGGCGCAATCACCTGTACACACTGAGCGATGTAGACGATTTGTCGTTATGAAACCGCAAATTAGCCTGACATCGCTCTAGCTTAAGGGGTCTATTTACTAAGCCTTGGATGGTGATAAAGTCGACATGATAAGGAACCAGCCAACCAGCTCCTAACTGTCATTTTTCAAACACAGCCTGTGACATGGCAGTTAGGAGCTGATTGCTGGTACCTTATTCATACTTGCTGACATTCAGCTCCCTCCTTCTGGATGGGAGCTGATTGGCTGCTTACAGCTGGGGGCATGGACGGACAATAATGACGTATCGGATCGCGTCAAAGCGGCCCCGCCCCCTCATCACAATGCTGGAATAAACGGCGTTGTGAGGCAGGGGGCGGGGCCACGATGCTGCTTTTCAGCGCAAATCGCGTCACCCCCCCCCCCCCGATGTGGGAGTTTTTATATTTACTCCGCAGGGGGCCGGGAGGGTCGGCGGCCACGGGAGGCTTGCCTGCCTTTCTGGGGGGCCAGGAGTGGCTCCCGATATTCAGGAGGCTCTCTGCCAAATTGGGAGGGTAGGCAAGCCTGATCTTATCACCTTTCACTTTATCTCCATATAAGGCTTAGTAAATAGACCCCTTAGTCTCCATTTGTGACTGCAGCAGACACCTACTAGGTCACATGATGACACAATGTAAACACAATGTCTGACTTCCTCACGTGCTGTAATGTGTTTGTTATTCTGCCGCTGGCTGGCAGACACACAGGTACAGGGTGATTATGTCACAGCAGGACTCTTACAAAACCGGCCTGTTTACTTCTGCTCCCAGAGGGCCTGACCCTGGAATGAGGTCACAAGTGATGAGTAAGGGGCTAGAGATTGCTCTACATAAAGGGATTATTAGTTACTTAATGCAGATCTAGTACAAAGAAATGCTCATGAGTCAGGCAATGGCCGGAATCCTGTTTCCGTTCTTCTTCTTTATATTATGGTGCAATAATGGGGTTTTTATGTTGTTTTTGTTTTTTTGCAGTCTATAATTTCATCATTTGTGTTACTAATATAATAAGGACATTAGATGCAAATAATATGAGCAGATTTGCATTACCTGCATTTAAGGTGAGGTCCCTATTCCAGGGTTTTCAAGAATGCGGGTCCCTGGGTATGCAGGTTGGGGCACACGCTGGGGATGGGATGTACTAAGCATCGCATCCGCTATGCCGTCCATACCGCCAATTATAGGGTACATAGTGGCGATAATGTCGCCAGTATGTACCTAGAAAATTGCAAAGGGCAGCTCTCCCGGCAAGAGCGGTCCTTTGCGAGAGAGGGACCTCCAGGTTTATGGAGCCCTCTCAGGGGGCGTCGTGAAAAGAAGCCCATAAGCGTCTTCTAATGGGTAACGCTATGTAAAGATGGCGTTACCCACCGGGTCCATACTCCGGAGTATATTGCATTCCGGAGTTTGGTACATATGAGAAATATGGTAAAAGCCCCCCCCCCTGAAGCAGAGTTTAATGCAACTCAGCTGTCGATGCTCCGACATACGTACATTAACCCCTATGCAAAGTTATATGTGCATTTTTTCAGTGCACAAGCCCCAAATATGAAACCTCTCAAATGTCCCGTTCGATGGGACGGTCGCCCTATTTGGGCTCCGTGCTACAGTGTGACGCAAGGGCACTCTGTTGTCACTATTCTGCAAACAAGAGTGCAGGGCCATAAATAGGAGTGTACGAGCAGTGCCGCCGCACAGAGCGCAGCACTGTTACCGCCCCACAGTCCCTGCATCTGGCTAGCAGGCAGGGCCGGCCCGACCATTAAGCCAGATATGCAGCTGCGTAGAGCGCCACAGTAAGGAGGACGCCGCTGTGCCGCAGCCCAACAGTGACAGTGAAGGGATGCAATGGAGTGGTAGGGGGCTGGTAACAGATCCCCTTCAGTAAATATACCGCCTGACGTCATTATGAGTTATACGATCATGTGATCAGACCATGTGACCGATCTCATATTATGTACACAGTGTCCCCGGGTCCTCCTGCTGCAGCAGTATAGTTTTTGTGGGCTGCTGTATGCTTGCAGGTTCATCACAATGGAGAAGAGTAAGGTACTGTAAGAAGCTGATAAGGATGTGGGACAAGTCCGGGAGACGCTGGGGGCACACATATCAGGGAGACACTGGGGGCACACAGAGGAGCATGTGAGGATTCTGAATATACTTGTGCACCAACTAGGAGATCTAGAAAACATGCACTGTTAGCTACACCCCCTTCCCAAATTACCATTGGCCGATGTTGGCCATGTATTACTATATGCACCATCATACTACACAGCGCTATAGTTGAACACTATAGCCAGGCCCAGGGACCGGGAGGTGCAAAGGGGACACTTGTACTGGGCCCTGAGAATCCGTGGGGTCCCGGGCCCTCAGGAATTTCGGGAGCCCAGTTCATGTGTTCCCCTTGCTTCTGCCACTGGCCCGTTGCTGTAAGCACTAAGCAGGGCACATGTCCAGGTCCTTTAGCTGATTGGGAACTAGGCAGAGCGAGGGAGGCCGGCAGCCCAGTGCAGCGCACCTGACGTAATGATGTAGCGCCGCTGGATCAGAGAGGAGCTAAGCCCGAGCCGTCAGGGAAGAGGAGCAGCAGGTAAGTGTTGGCTGGGTTGGGATGGGCTAGACAGAGACACGGGTCAGGCGGTGGGGGGCTGCAGATGAAGGGGGGGTGAGGACATAGGGCTGCTGAGACACAGAGGAGCTGGGGAATGAGGCTGAGACACACAGGGACTGGGGAATGATGCTGAGACACACAGTGGCTGGGGAATGAGGCTGAGACACAGGAGCTGGGGAGTGATGCTGGGGAGACACAGGGGCTGGGGAATGAGGCTGAGACACAGAGGGGCAGGGAATGAGGCTGAGACACAGAGGGGCAGGGAATGAGGCTGAGACACATAGGGACTGGGGAATGAGGCTGAGACACACAGTGGCTGGGGAATGAGGCTGAGACACAGGAGCTGGGGAGTGATGCTGGGGAGACACAGGGGCTGGGGAATGAGGATGAAACACATAGGGGCTGGGGAATGAGATTGAGACACACAGGGACTGGGGAATGAGGTTGAGACACACAGTGGCTGGGGAATGAGGCTGAGACACAGGAGCTGGGGAGTGATGCTGGGGAGACACAGGGGCTGGGGAATGAGGATGAAACACATAGGGGCTGGGGAATGAGGCTGAGACACACAGGGACTGGGGAATGAGGCTGAGACACACAGTGGCTGGGGAATGAGGCTGAGACACAGGAGCTGGGGAGTGATGCTGGGGAGACACAGGGGCTGGGGAATGAGGATGAAACACATAGGGGCTGGGGAATGAGGCTGAGAGACAGGGGGAAAGGATGATGAAGCTAAGAGATGGGTGTTGGGGTAGTGATGCACATGGGAGATGAGTGGATGGCTGGAAATGGAGAGACACAGGAGGATGAGGCTGGAGAAAGGGATGGCGCTGGAGCGATGAGAGTTGAGGCTGGTGCAACACAGGCATCGATAGGGCTGAGAGAGACGTTGGGGATGAGGCTGGAGAGACACAAGGGGTGAGCCACCAGCATGTACCTACTGGGAGGGGACCCCCAAAAATGTGTGCCGGGCTCCAAGATTTCTGTTTCTGGACATGACTATACATCTTACAGACCAGTTTGTTAGAAGTATGATCATGGGTGACAGATCACATGACTCTATACACATACTTCACAACAAAAAGTGGGACACTTTAGGTCACATGTCTCCTCTGCCAAGACCTTGTCCACCCACAACCCAGCCATGGGCACCGAAAGGGGGGATGGGGCAGGTATTAATTATCTGGTCCTGGGGTCCAGGTGGCTCATGATAAAGGAAGAATACCCCCACCCCTTCTTCGGCATATCATTCTCAGTCCAAGTTTTAATGGGCAGTCATGCCCACTCCTCTGTGTTTGGTCATGCCCCCACTAGAACCCCGCCCGCCGTTGGTCTTGGTGGCCCTGCACCCAGCCACTGCCCCATATCATGCTTCCAATATTTTTCTGTCACTCAGATGGGGACTGCTGTTTGGGAAGATAGAAGTGAAGGCGTTTGTGCATTAGAGTAAGCTGCGGAAATGCATTCTTCATATCAGAAAGGGGCGTAACTAGATAATACTAACAAAACTAACCACATCCCACCACTTCTAACCAATACAGAGCCACTTTCCCAGGCACTGACCAATCAGAGTGAAGCCGTTATGTACTGGATAGAAGCGGACTTGCAGCGGGTCTCTCAGTTGTGACGCATGTTAATGTCGCTTCACATGTTTGTTTGTTTTTCCCAAGAGATTTCCAAGCTGGAAGGAAAAAGAGGACGACCGGGGACTTTACTTGAACAGTAATCTACGTGTGTGTGTGGGGGAAACTGTATATTTAATAAGCTTGTCTTTTTCACAGAACGCCTGAATCAGAGATGTACGCTATGCCGATATTTCCGCAGCTCAGCGATTATCGATAAACCGCACAAGCGTCTAAAATCGCTCTGTGCATGCGTCAAGGTACATTACCGTAGTTGCTCACAGCGACTATTTACTCGCAGTGTGATTGTCAGGGAGCGTTTGGGGGAGGTAATGGGGGGTGATGGTAAAGAACGCAGGTGCGTCATGACCGTTTTCGGGGCGTGTCTCACCCTGCGTCTGCGATCCCGTATGCAGTGAAAATATCTCTGATATCTCTGCGGTCATTCCGAGCAGCCACAGGGTTATTCAGAACTACGATAATTGAATGATCTGCGTCCGATGCATTTTTGTGTCTAGATGGGCGTCTCAATACATTCCTCTGTGACGGCGACATTTGCACATTTTCGCCAAGCAGCTGCGATTGCATTAGCGCCCATCTCTGTATCAGGTGCTGTGTGCGGGGGTTTATTTTACTATATATATATTTTTTACAAGCGCATTACAGGTCCCATCGTGAGGTGGGCAAATCTCCCAGAGGCTGCGCTGAATTGCGTCGCCCCCACAATGATGCAAATGCACCATCGCCTCACACACAAAGGTCCAAGCTAACGATCATAATCATTATCAAACAAATCTCTCCACCAATCCTCTGGTGTCCGCACAAAACGCATCATATCTGCGCCTATGTGCGGGAATGCATCTGCTCACCATTGTGCGAGTCTGCCCTTATTGTATTTCGCCTGCGCACCCCTCATGGAATAAAAGCTATAACATATAGTGCAGCTGCCATAACGCTAAATGTGTTCCCTATAGAGACGCGGTCATGTGACTGGTCAGCGGCCTGATCTGAGCCCAAATACAGATCTAGATCACAGTTTGGTTGTCGCCTTGGTTTAGTCACTGACTATGCTAATAATCGCACTGACTGATAAACTGCAAATGGCCCTGATTCAGTACGGAACGCAACTGCCACTACGCACGCAGTCTCACTGCGATGAAATGCTAATGTCCGCGTTTGCAATGTAATCTCAGCACGACACGAGGACGCCAACTTCCCCTTACTCACATCCGTAATACTTAGCAAGGCTGCGAAACCATCGGTAACATGGAGTAACATCGGAGCCTCACGCACACTTGCACAAGGTCTGACCTTACTCAGGAATTTCTAAACTCGTCGCATGCAGTGAAAGCCTAAATTGCGCATGGCATCGCAGTGGCTAATTTATGCACGCCCCTGCAACGGCGTTCAAACGCACAGGTACGCCTGCCTTTCACCGACCACCCCCAAATGGTGCTTCCTGTCAATCACTCTTTGATTGGTCTGTGTAGTCACTGCGATCGCAGTGGAGTCTTCGCGGACGCGAACTGCGGTGCATACACATGCAGAATCGCAGTTGTGATTGCGAGTGAATCAGGCCCAACGACATCATCCTAGGGGACAAAGCCTATTTCTATATCTACATATATATATATTTATATATATATATATATAAAGATATATATATATATATATATATATATATATATAGGGAAAGGGGGCTATCTTAGCCAAGAAAGTTTTCTAGGTAGTAGTGCGAGTTTATTAAACTTATTTTATGGAGAATCTCAAATTTCAGCATGCAGAACAAGATATGTCTATGACACATTTAATACATTGCGACTGATTTTTTTTTTTTCTAAACAGGAATCTAGTTTTGCATAGGGGCAGGGTGGTAATAGCAGTAAGGCTGAGTATTGGATTAGTCGGCGACTGGCTGCCTTGTGCAGATGACAAGTACATAAGACTGCAGACAGTTTGTGACTCTCCACAGACAATATTCAGTGCTGCAACAGTTGCTTGAAACACTCACCTTTCTGTTTAATATTTGCCCCTTTGTGTGGAGTCACCTTGAGCTTTTCCATCCACAAATAGATGATCCCACACACCAGCAGTAGTGTGCAGATTCGCAGCAATAACTTCATGGCCTGGCTCTGTATGTGTCCTGAGGGGAGAGCGGAGTAACAGTGTCCAGGAGATCAGACCTGCTCCACTCTGCCCTTGTGTCTGCATTAGCCATGAGGTTAAAGTACTGTTTACTCTGTGTTCTCTGTGCCCAGCTCTGTATACACTAACTTCATACTGCTCCCCCAGGGTGATACATTATAAGCATGATAATACTCCTCTGACACAATAGTGCTGCATGTTATACTGGCCACACACGTAGCGATATTTTACCCGATCTGGCCGATTCCGACACATTGGAACGACAGATTGTGTAAAATATGGCCAAATCGTGAGTAAATCGTGAGTCCCCACTCACAATCACGATGCGATGCGCGTCCCCGCTGGTCGCACATCGCATCTTCAGATCTGCCGTGCAGTAGGGCAGATCTGACAATCTAGGAGGCGACGCACTGTGACAGTCTGACTGCAGGAGAGATCGTATGAAGGGAAAAGGTGGGTGTGAACAGCGCTAGAATACCTTATCAGTACATGCAAATAATAACTATGATTGCATAGACAATAAATCAATATATATCATGATCTACTACGTGACTCTATACGGCTTGATTGAAAAAGATAATTTAATACAATATCCACAATCTAGTCAACATATATTACACTGTTGTCAAGAAAGACAATCAATGGAACCAACATAAAATAAGAAGGTACAATGACAATAATCATAAAAAATATGTATATATATAATAATTATAATAATAATAATGATAATAATAATAATAATAGTAAAAAATGTATCAAAAAAATATTAAAAATAAAAAATAGTACATAAGAAATAAATGAATAGAATAATGTCCAAATCAAAAAAGGAGAAAAAAATGTCCATAAGATAAACAGTAGAAACCAATCTTGAATAATAAATGAATTAAAAAATTGTGTGTGTCTCTCATTCACATAGTAATTGAAAGTTTAAAAGAGTGTAGCAACAGTCACTGGCCTACACAGGTGGATCCGGAATAATATCCAGCAGATATATTTACCAGACTTGATAAGATGTCCACAGCCTAAAGATGGTGCAGAAAATCTTGCACTGGCATGCTGACGTATTATAAATGGCTGGAGCTGGCAAGTAATGAATGTATTTACCAGACTTTGGTTAGATGTCCACAGCCTAAAGATGTTGCAGAAATTCTTGCACTGGCATGCTGACACTTGTAAATGGCTGGAGCTGGAAAGTGATGAATAACGCTGGTCCGGACAATGTAATTCACATAGGGATCCAAGTGCTGTACAATATATAGGGGTGCCAAATGCGTTTCTCTGTGGTAGATCCCACAGCTTCCTCAGTAGCAATCGTATGAAGATTGGACACCAAATTGTGTGGAGATCGTGTGGAGATCGTGTGCAGAGCTGCCGGGGAGAGTTTCAAGGGAAATCGTATACATCGGTGATTGTGAGCACATCGTAACGAAACTGGATCAGAACCTCTATATACCCCTGCCAATACCTTCTAAAATCCTTCCTATAAACCTCTAAGAATAACGCTAATTTGCGTACGCAGTCTGACCGCAAATAAAGACAGGAGTGGAATCTGTGGTTCCAAAGCACAAGTATTATTCAGGTAAAAGTACAGTCAGTTACACGCAATTGATACATACACAATTTAGGCGTAAAAGGAAATAATACAGACCCAAGTACAGTATACATACGCTGCGCCTCCGGACCCAGAGATAGGCCTCAGAATAGAGACCCTCAGTTCATACAGCATTCAGCATGGACTAAAAAAACAGTATTCGGGCACACATATTTATCCCCCTCAGACTAAAACAGGACAATGGGGAAGTTTCTTGCTGATGTCATTGGTTCCCAGAGGAGAAGCATATGTTACAGCACATTTAACAGGCTGGTTCAAATAGACTCTCCCTGCCTCTAACAGCAGGGGAATCTTTCTAGTAACGCCTTCTGTACATTCCAACGGTTAAACATTTTGGTACTTGTAAGTTCTGCGATCCATAACTTGAGTTTGCATGATGCGATCTCTCTGCCGATAACACCGGAATGCTGTAAAAAGCGTACGCATCAGAACGAGACCAAACATAACTTGCTTATCCTGTATAATACCTTAGTTATCAAATACCTTTATTTCTCAGCATTTAAACTAACTTAACCAACTTAAATCATACATTTTGATGCTTATTGAACCTTATGTGTGAATATAATGTGTGTGTATTCAGGGTTTGATATAAGGATGCTAGTTAACTTGGGGCAGATGCGTGCGCATAAAGCTAATAAAACAGCGGTTTCATACAAAGTCTTATGTATTCGCTAATATGCGACTAGTTAATAGCGCTCTTGTGAGTATGATTGTGTGTATGAAAAATTATGAAAGAAGCGATCGCATAGTGCTAATATAAATATCGCCACATGTACTAAAATGTGAGTTTACCTAAAATGGTAGGCGGCCATTCGCAAAATGGCGTTTTGCGATTCTTATTTCTAAAATGGAGTCTTGCGGCCATTCGCAAGATGGCGTCGCTGCGATTAAATTTTAAACTGAACTTGTCTCAGCCAATTATTCAGCTTCGACAGTCGCTATGTCTGTGGCCAGCTTTACAGTGACACTTACCTCAAATACACTTACTCATACCTCCCTACTGGCCAGATTTAGGGGTGTATTTAGTAAAATAACCTCTATAGGCAGCTGATGATTTTCTGTGTTTTACAACATTTGTTTTTCTCTACATTTATAATAAACTACCTGCAGGCCCGGGACAGTCCATGTCCAAAGTGTTGGGAGCCCTGCTCTGGTCCCGCTGTCCTGTGTGCAGAGAGTGTCGCGCAGCTGACGCCATCAGCTGTTTCCAAATGTGCGTGGGAGTATGTGCCTAACTACTGGGCATCGCTCCCAGCGCCGGGGAGGCATAGGTAGCTGGTGCTAGGACAGAGAATCTGTTCCCAGCGCTGGTCAATCGTCGGGCGCGGCGGGCAGGACTTGGCTCCGGGTAGCCTTGGTGTGACGGCGGGTGTTTGGCTCTGGCCGCGAGCATTGTAGCAGCCAATAGGAGGCAGACGCGATGAGCCAATCGCGGCTCGCCGCGTCATAGCCTGCCCACTCACGGTGTCTTATATCAGACGCCCCTGAGCGGGAAAAGTCAGTTCAGCGCCGGAGTGGGAGGAGTGAAGACCTCCCGAAGAAAAGAAGAAAGAAGGCGCGGCAAGAGTTCCGGCGGCCATGGAAGAGGCCAGAGGATGCCACTGTCAAGAAAGAAGACAGGCGGCACCGGCTGAAAGAAGAAAAGAGTCGGCGTCCCTGGCCAGGACTAGCCAGTGGCAGAAGAATGCGGTTGAGGACCGGAGAGGACTGCGGGGGTGGAAAGAGCTAACGAAGCTCCCCCCCGCAGCCTCTTCCAACGGAGCAGGAAGGCCCTCCATGAGGCCTACCATATATCCCCTCCCTAGACCACCAGGGTTGTTGGGCCGTGGGGACATCCAGGCATTAGGCCTGTGGCCATATAAGCGGGCACAAGGCCGGGGGCCTCAGAAGTGGGCATTAGGCCCTATAGGGATTATTTGCCCATAATTAGGTATGTGACCAGGGTACTAGGGCCAGGTCACTAAGGAATAAGTAGGCGGCACTAGGCTCGTGGCCATAAGCCAGGCCTAGACCTGTACAGGAGGGCACTAGGCCCTATACAGTACGCCCCATATAAAGTGGCCCTGGGCATTAGCCCCAGGCCACTATCTGAGCCCCACCATTAGGCAGGCCCATAGGCCTGAGCCATCATCATAAAAGCGACTCTGGGCAGTAGGCCCAAGTCGCTCCTGTGCCTGCAGTAGGCAGGCATAAGGCCTGTGTAAGACCCTGGGCATTAGGCCCAGGGCCCTGAGCCCATTAAGAGTGTACCGCTGGTATAGTAGGTAGCACCTGTGTAAGTGTATAGAGGTGTGAGGAGCTGTGCAACTCTCACCCTCACTGGAAGCCCTGTGGAGTCAGGCTCCCACCAAAAAGGTAGTGTTTCCCCAGTCACCTAGAAGAGGAGCTGGCCAGTTCTGGATAGGCAGGTAGCAAGCATTTAAAGGGACAGCACCATTTGTTACTCTTGCGTGATTACCGTCTATGATTGTTGTTCCGTGCAGGGCAAAAGTTTAGTTATTGTTTTACATGTCACACTGCACACACTGTAGGTTGAGGGCGATGTTGTCTTAGTTTGTGTAGTTGCGTGACACAGGTGTAGGCCCTGCACGGCTGTGGTGTGTATATCCTTACAGGGACCTGTAGGCGAGTGACCGGACGAAGAGCAAGAGTGGACACGGTGAGAAATATCTGTGTGTACTGTCTCTCACTGTTTGTTTGTCTCTACCTATCCTCCTTCCTCTGGGCGGACAGTGGACCTTGCATCCCAATGCAAGGACGAGTCTTCACCTGGTGCACGAGTACCTATAGGTGTAAACTGAGGATCTGAGGCCAAAAGTGCCAGTGATGATCTTCACTTAAAACCCGATTCTATCCCTCGGTCCGGTAGGGCGTGTCGGTCGACGTGAGGAAGGATGGTACTCACATCATCTCCTTCCTCCTAGGTCATCGTGTCCATGTTCCGTTTATGGATTCCAGGACCATCTGTTCAACACATGGCCTGAAGGTGAGAGGGTGCGACGCAAGGTAAGGAACGGAAGTACACCTGCATTGCAGCAGGCATTGCACTGCACCCCTCTTACATTTGCAAAATGACAGTTAGAAGCTGATTGGTTGGTACTTTATCCCTCTCCAAGCTTTGATATTTCACCCCCTGTGTGCCAGTCACACGTGTGTGCAAGATGCTGTTACCACTGTACTGCATATGTATACTCCTGTTGCTGTATACCCAAGGGTGTAGCTATAGTAGGTGCAGAGAATGGGGTTACTATGGGACTCAGGGTCTGATTCAGACCCGCTCGCAAGCGCTATGCGTTCGCAATTGGGTCAATGGCTGGGCAGTGCGCACACCCCTGAGCGAGCGAGAAATCACTCGCTCTGGGGCTCGTAACAAAACGGGGCGGCTGTCGATGTTGATCAACAGCTCGCCCCGTTTTGTAGGCGGGGAGGTGGGGTGGCTGGCCAAACAGAGGCGTTCCCGAAGGACCACCTGCCGTTTGTGGGCGGCCCTACTGACATCACTCGTGATGTCAGTAGTTGAGCTTCCTGCTCTATTAGAGCAGGAAGCTCACTGGGGCTTGTGGGAATGAGACCCTACCACAAGGGTCTCATCGCAAGCCCGATGGTCGCGACCATCGCGACCATCACCTGGCCACTCGCAAAAGCTATGGGTGGTCACCCACAGCTTAGTGAGCGGCCAGGAGGCCGACTCAAAAAAACCCCCAAAAAACGCCCTGATTCAGAGCGAGCGCTCTGAAAGACCGTCCGGCTCTGAATCAGGGCCTCAGGCCGCCTCTGGGATCCGACCCTCTCCCTGCACTGAGTAACTCTCCTGAGCCCCAGCTTTCCATATCTCACCAGAGTGCTGGTGCAGGATATCTAAGCCCAGAGCTGACCTAAGCTACAGCCATCTCTAGCTGCTGCCTGTATGTATTGTGATGTCACAGTGCAGGTCACAGCCCTATATAAAGTAGAGATGAGCGGTTCGGATTCTGTGGAATCCGAACCGTTCCGAACATAGGGGATCCGAGTCCACCCGAACCCTGTTCGGGTGTTCACCGCCTGACTCGGATCCCCGTTCGGGGCCGAACGGCGGCCGCCTGATGTCGGATTCTCACTAGAGAATCCGACATCAGGGCTCCTATTGTGTAGGGCAGACCGCTGTGATAGCGGTCTGCCCTACACAGAACAAACACACAGCCGCCAGCGGCAGCTGTGTGTTTGTTACAGCAGCCAATGAGAGTCACACAGACTCTCATTGGCTGCTGCACGGAGGGAGCCAGCTGGAGCTCACTCATGAGCTCCGTCCTCCGGCTCCCTTCTTGTCGCGTGGCAGAAGAGCGGACGGCGGCTGGAGCGGGGATACAAGTAAGTTTTTTTTTTTTACGTGTGTAAGGGCCGGGGGCGCTACTGGGGGGGTCTGCTACTGGGGGTGCGGGGGGGCCATACTACTGGGGGGGCCATACTACTGGGGGGGTCTGCTACTGGGGGGGCCATACTACTGAGGGGCCATACTACTGGGGGGGCCTACTACTGGGGGGGCCTGCTACTGGGGGGGCCTACTACTGGGGGGGCCTGCTACTGGGGCAGCCTACTACTGGGGGGGCCTGCTACTGGGGCAGCCTACTACTGGGGGCCATACTACTGGGGGGGCCATACTACTGGGGGGGCCTGCTACTGGGGGGGCCTGCTACTGGGGCAGCCATACTACTGGGGGGGCCTGCTACTGGGGCAGCCTACTAATGGGGGGGCCATACTACTGGGGGGGCCTGCTACTGGGGGGGCCTGCTACTGGGGCAGCCTACTACTGGGGCGGCCTGCTACTGGGGAAGCCTACTACTGGGGGGGCCTGTTACTGGGGCAGCCTACTACTGGGGGGGCCTACTACTGGGGGGCTGCTAATGGGGGGCATACTACTGGGGGCCTGCTTATGGGGGCATACTACTGGGGGCCTGCTAATGGGTGGCATACTACTGGGGGGGCATACTACTGGGGGGGCCTGCTACTGGGGGGGCCTGCTACTGGGGCAGCCATACTACTGGGGGGGCCTGCTACTGGGGCAGCCTACTAATGGGGGGGCCATACTACTGGGGGGGCCTGCTACTGGGGGGGCCTGCTACTGGGGCAGCCTACTACTGGGGCGGCCTGCTACTGGGGAAGCCTACTACTGGGGGGGCCTGTTACTGGGGCAGCCTACTACTGGGGGGGCCTACTACTGGGGGGCTGCTAATGGGGGGCATACTACTGGGGGCCTGCTTATGGGGGCATACTACTGGGGGCCTGCTAATGGGTGGCATACTACTGGGGGGGCATACTACTGAGAGGGCATACTACTGGGGGGCCTGCTAATGGGGGCATACTACTGGGGGGGCATACTATTTGGGGGCATTCTACTGGGGGGCATACTACTACTGGGGGCACTGCATAGGGGACCCTACTACTAAGGGGACTGCATAGGGGGCACCACTGCTGGGGGCATTTTGTAAGGACACCACTGCTGGGGGCATTGTGTAAGGGACACCACTACTGTGGGCATTGTGTAAAAGGGGCACTACTGTGGGCATTGTGTAAAAGGGTCACTACTGTGGGCATTGTGTAAAAGGGGAACTACTGTGTGTCATAACATAAATAAGAGACCCTACTTTATGGTGTAATGTGAATCAGGCCCTATGTGCGGTGTAATGTGAATAAGATTGTGCACTGTGACTTCTTGGGCCATAGCCCACTATGTAAACAAGTACTGTGACTCTGCTGGCCGTACCCCACTGGGTGGGTGCACTACTTTTCATTTCTGCCACTGCTGTGTGGCAATGTGTCATAGATGTGCTTTATACTGTGGTGTCTGTGTCGTTGTGCTGCTGCTCTGTCGCTTAGTAACCAGTCAGCTCACTGCAACCTTTGTCCAATAATGTTGAAAACAATATTATAAGCTGTGAGGTGGCTTAAATTGACTGGAAATTAATGTTATTGAGGTTAATAATACTCTAGGGAGAAAAAAAAGACCAATTTATGTGATTTTAGCTTTTTTTTGTCAATTTTTGTAAAAAAATCCAAATCCAAACCCAGTCACCGCAGTTTGGCAAATCCAAATCCAAATCCAAAGCCGGACGGCAAATTAGAACCAAATCTAAATCCAAATCTGGCAAAAATGGTCCAGCGCACATCCCTAATATAAAGGATGCCCAGCTACTGGCAGCCATTTTGTGGCTATAGCCATCTGTAGCTGCTGCCTGTATGTATTGTGATGTCACAATGAAGGTCACTGCCCTATATAAAGGATGCCCAGCTACTGGCAGCCATTTTGTGGTGACACTTTCTCCTACACTGATCCTCTCTGAGTAGTTCCTGCTTTATTTAAGCGACTTTGGATAATGACTACTGATATGGACTTTGGATTATATCTTCCAATATGGTCCTGAACAGCAACATCTTCAGAAAAATAATCTGAATAACATCTTCAGGTAAGGACTATATAACACATTTTGGTCTGTCACCCTTATCCCTTCATACACCTCCCTCCATTTTATCTGCAGGTTTTAATTTAGAAACAATGGATAAAGCAAATTATTCATCTGATGTGATGCTGCATAACTTAAGATGGGTACACACATATCATACTTGCCTACTCTCCAAGGAGTCGCAGGAGGCTTCCGATTTTTCTGGGAACCCCCCGCACCCACGAAAGAGTAGGCCAATCTCCCGCATTCTGTCCATTTTCTCATGAAGTGGGCAGGATGGTGTGGTAGGAATACAGAATATGGTTGCTGGAAGCCATATTGTTGTGTAAAATTATAAATGTATAAAGGTAATAGATATCTGTGTCAGACATTAGAAGAGATAGTTATGCTGAAATGTATACGTATATACATTGAACAAGGGGTTCTTCCAAGGACAGGACAAGGGCCCTCATTCAGAGCCGCACGCTATTTGCGGTCGTTCGTTTAAAATCAAGGGGTGGCTATTTAAATGATCCGTACGCACATTGCAGTGTGTTCACACCTCTAAGTCTGAACGAACGAGCAAAACATACGCTCGTTTATTTGTTAAAAACGCCCCCTGGCCGCACGCATCATACGTCATGTCCGCTATTTATTAGATTAATCGAGTACATCGACCAGCGTATGAACTGCTCGCTATTCTTGTGGTTGGTGTTTGCTACCACAAATTTGCGTGCAGTTCTGGCTATAAAATAACCCAGTGACGTGGTCAATGACGCTGCTGTTTTAAATATACACACCCATAAAACGCCCGTTTTGACCTTTAAGCACGCCTGCGTTCGGATCTCCACTCCCCATTTTCAAGCACCTTCCCCTGTTACCACCCACATACGCCTCATTCTGTCACTCAAAATAGCAGGCACTCGCTATATAGCGTACAAAGGATTTTCGGCCGCACTGACTGGTTCGCGCATGCGTACTAAAAAGCGTACGCATGCGCAGATGTGCAAACATCGCTCGGAACGAGCGTACTGTTGTTAACGAGCGGCTCTGAATGAGGGCCAAAGTTCACTGTTTAAGTTAAGCAAATAGTGTCTTATCGTGTTGTTTAAGTTAAGCAAATAGTGTCTTATTGTGGCCATACATATGTAAAGGCCCCATACACGGTGAGATTCAAAGTTGATTTCCCTTGAAATTCTTCCCTTGAAATTCTTCATAAGATGTGGATAAATGGTGTACGATTGATCATTACGATCATAGGATAAGATGCATAGAAGTGTCACATCGTACACGATCAGTTGTGATCTCTCTGCAAAACCATCTGATCTGCGATCCAACTAGATGACGGCGGGGACGCACATCGGGGTCGCAGAAGACTCAAAATACAACTATTTGCAAACGATTGGTCTGTCCAACCTGTAGAAATGGCCAAAATCGTGTTCAAAATCGTCCCGTGTATGGCCAGCTTAAGCCTCCGTCAACAGTATCTTACCTTCAGTTTATCTGAGTACACGTCATAAATAGTCATATGTCTACAACATGTCCAACTTTCATAATTGGGGCAGCAGTGCCCCCTACTGTCTGTTCTTTCCTCTTTCTTTTTTTTTCTTAATATTTCCAAATGACCTTTGTACTTGTTAAATGCTTATGCATATGTTGCCTTCCTTTATAAGACATAACCTATCAGCAGGGCTGCCATCAGAAATGATGGGGCCCGGTCCTGAGAAATAGGCAGGGCCCCTCTCCCTGGGATGGGGGGACACAGAGCTAGGAAGGTTGGCTGGACTAGGTGGGGGGGGGGCACAGGGCTGGGAAGGCTGGCTGAACTGGGGGGGGGGTCACAGGGCTGGCTGGATTTGGGGAGGGCACGGGGCTGGGAAGATTGACTGGATTAGGGGGGTACAGGGCTGGGAAGGCTGGCTGGAAAAGGGGGGGGCACAGGGCAGGGAAGGCTGGCTGGACAACATTGGCCGCGAGCCAATCACAGCTCGCGGACCGGCGACCAATCAGGAGAGGCCACTGCTGATTGGCTGCTCGCGACCCGGCAGCCAGTCAGGAGCGTTGTTTCTCCTCCCTGGCTGCCAGTAAATGAATGATTGATCCCCACCGCTGACATCCGGGCCCCCTCTCTCTCGGGGCCCGGGACTACAGGCCCGGCAGTCCCCCCCTGATGGCGGCCCTACCTGTCAGTATACAGTTGTCTATTGTCTATGCTTGATGTATGAGATCCCAAGGTGTTGGAGGAAGAGGCTCCTGGGATGAATTAAGCCATCTATGTTTTAAGTAGATTTAAAAGCTAGTTAAGTATTCTTTCATTTACTTTGTAATAAATGTCTATTTCTATTAACTCTTTGTATTCAAGAATCGTATTCTCATTCCACCAAGAACAGATGGGGAGATTTTCCAAGCATTTTGCGGGTCCGTATGGAGGGGGCGAGGCTAATTGATGCAAATCGCAGCATTTAGCCCAGCCCCCTCCTCACGGGCCCGTGATTCGTGGTGTTTTCCTGTACAGGGGGCAGGCCTAATGACGGCTATAGTCAGACTCCGCCCCCGAAGTTGAAAGCAGCAGGTCTCCTCCAGGGAAGGTGCAGCAAAAGGTCGGTAAGTATGACACATACCGCTGAAGATCCTTCTCCAGACCAGGATGTTGACACGATTTTACTGGAGACCTGGAAGCAGAGTCAACACCCAATGTATCCCTACACACCTGTCCAACTTTGCAGCAGATCTCATACAGTAGGTGCAGAGAATAGGGCTGCTACTGGGTGTTGCTGCGGGGCATCTGCTGTCACTGGCCCAGCCGTCTCAGCCTCCATCTCTCCTCACTTACTGATTTATTAGTGAATCATAGCCTACTTATATACCATGCTATATCATAAACATTTAGGATTAGGGAGACTATATATACTCTTTTGAAAAATATATTTTTTCCTTTTTTAATACTTTCTATATGCTAATCACCATTCATTTAATCCTGTATGTCAGCTATTTAGGCAGATAGTGCAAATATTCGATCATTAACAATCAAAATGGATAAACTGCAAAAAAGAATTTGCACAGGGGGGGGCCCTTTGGAAATTTTGCTATGTGGCTTCTATATACTGTATCTTGCTATACCCCTGTGTATACCTATTGTGCTCTATTGCAACACATTACAGTTCTGTTCCTGGATAAGTCGGTCACATATAGGGCTCTATTTACTACAATCCGCATTTGTAATGCAGATTGTAGTGTGATATTAATGACTGAATTCTCATTGCGAATTCAGGCAATATCACAGGGATTTACTACAAATCCCTTGCAGGGACAGAGCTTGCGATAAAGCTCTGTCCCTGCGAATCCCCTTCGGAGCCTTATCACAGTATTTTCGCAAAAAATACCGTGATTAAGTGCCAGCGCATGCGCCGACCGGTCGCCACTGCTAACCCCCTCTGGCGTTAAGCCCCGCCCCTGGCGCTAAGCCCCGCCCCCGCGCTCCCCCCTCCCCCCCGCGCCCCCCCCTCCCCCCCCGCGCGACCCCTTACTTACACTTACCTGCATGCTCCAGGCCTCCGGTGATGTTCTCCATTCCTCCGGTCAGGTGATCTCCCATACTGCACTGGGACCCGATCACCTGATGACCGGGTAGCGGTGCACTGTAGGAGACCAGCTGACCAGAGGGGAGTCATCACCGGAGTCCCGATCACCGGTACCTGGAGTCAGGTAAGTCAATTTTTTTTTAATATTTTTTTTCTTTTTTTTACAGTAATCAGCTTGCGGTCTGTTTAGACCACACAGCTGATTACTGGGACCGACTCCCGGCTCTGCTCTCCCCGTTAGAGCAGGGCAGGAGTCCGGTAACCCGGGGGAGACCCTGGAAAATGCCACCTCCAGGTGGCGTTTTTATCACAGGGCTTTCCCCAATATTTTTTTCACATTTATTTTTAGTAACTATGGTCGGATCACATTTCCCATTACAGTTATGGGAAATGCGATCTGCTTTACTAAAAATAAGTGATACTTAGGGGTTGGAGTAGAATTTTACGAATTCTACTCCAATTGCCCTTTAATAACTAAAAATGATACTAAAATAATGTGAAAAGGGTGTGAAAACACAAAGCAGCCTTTTTCACTTTATTTTAGTCAAAATAATGCTAATAAATAGAGCCCATAGACTTACATCCAGCAATACATATATACCGCTGACCTCAATAAAAAAAGGACCTGCTCTGGTGAGGATGCTGCCCTGAGGTTGCTGTCTTTGAGAAAAACTTCATTTATCATTGCCCCCTTGCACCCCTTGCAATATTGTGGTAGGAAAAACCAACCACAAGAATAGCGAGCAGTTCATACGCTGTTCAATGTACTCGATTAATCTAATAAATAGCGGACATGACGTATGAAGCGAGCGGCCAGGGGGCGTCTTTTTCAAAATTTCGACCGCAAGTTTTGCTCGCTCGTTCAGACTTATAGCCGTGAACAGACCGCAAAGAGCGAACGGTTCATTTGAATAGCCACCCATTTTTTTTTAACGAATGACCGCAAATAGCGAACGGCTCTGAATCAGGCCCTCTGTCCAGTCAACTTTGGACCTCATTCAGACCCGGTCGCAAGCGCTGAGCGCTCGCAACCGGGTCGATGTTTAGGCTCTGCGCACGCGCAGCGGCCGCACTGCGCGTGCGCAAGCCCCGGAGCGAGAGAGAATTTCTCTCGCTCCGGAGCTCACTACAAAAGGGGTGGCTGTCGATGTTGATCGACAGCTCGCCCCATTTTGTAGGCGGGGCGGGGGGGTGGCTACACAAACGGAGGCGTTCCTTAAGGAACGCCTGCCGTTTTGTGGGCGGCAACACTGACATCAGCAGTGATGTCAGTGGGGAGCTTCCTGCTCGATCAGAGCAGGAAGCTCCCTGGGGCTTGCGGTTGCCGAGACCCAACCTTAGAGTCTCGTCGCAAGCCCTGATGGTCGCGATGGTCTTGACCATCATGACCATCAACCTGGTTGGTCGCTCAAGCCGTGGGTGGTAACCCACAGCTTAGCTAGCGACCAGGAGGCCGCACTTGAAAATTCAAGCGCCCGCCCTCATTCAGAGCGAGCGCTCGCTTCTTGCGACCGCCTCTGAATGAGGGCCTTTGTCTTTTGATGTTGGTATAACAGTCAATCCAATTGCATCACGTCCAGCACAGACAGAGTTCTGCTACATGGACCTCTTTGTAAATCCATTCCCTTTTAGGCTTATTTCAACATATATAAGTACGAGCAGTCCAGCATATCATATGTCAGCTTCCAAATACTTGTGCTTTCTGGACTTTAGCACACACAGTAAAGTATAATTAAGAGGCACATACACTCTCCTTATTTTACCTTAAGCTGCTGGCATGTCCCATCGTGCAGCATAACAGGAGAAAATGTATCAGACAACGAGTGCCTTCTTTCTGGGAAAGGAGCTGCTTCTCAATGGTGCAGCTCCGTACTAAGAGAGTTCTTCCGGAATCAAATGGGGTTCACTGTAACGCGTTTCTCCGCCTTTAGTAAATAACAGTGGCCAGAGCCGGCCCTGGGATTAGACAAACTAAGCAAATGCCCAGGGCATTTGGAATGCCTAGGGGCATCCAAGCCCGCCTAGGGCCGGTGGAGGTTTGGTGCAGGCACGGCCAGGGCACCTGCCGCCGACTGTGCAAAGACTCTGGCAGCTGCTACAGTCGCTGCGAGCGTCCATGTTTGGAACTCAGCGGACAGCTCCGATCGGGCCTGGCAGCAGCACAGTGAGGGTGAAGTGGCGGAACAGCCGGCGATAGTTTGCAGGGGGATGTACCTAGACAGTGGCTTGTGGTTAGTGCCGTGTCAGCTCTCAGGCTTCACACAATCAGAATGAGCTTCTGTGCATGGGCAGAGGCTCATTCAGGACTATAAGTAAATGGTCGCGGGAGGGCTGCTGCACCATAGGCCTTAGCAGAGCATGAACTAGTGAGTCACACCTCACGGCTCTGGGTTCCGCCTCCAGTAATCATCACACACAGCTGCGAACTGCCAGCCTGAGAAGGGAAAAGCAGGTTCACCGCCCGTGGCTTGCTGTACCTTGAGTCGGACAGCTCTGCAGTCTGCACTCAAGTAAAGTAAGTTTGGAACGGAGAGAGGGCCGGGGTGCTGTGGTGCTCAATGCTGGGAGAGGGGTGGTGAGCTCTTTTAAGGATCCCTTGGGGAGGGGGGCATCACCCCAAATCTTGCCTAGGGCACTAATTTGGCTAGGGCCGACTCTGTCAGCGGCTTCCTCAGACCAGTTGTGAGTAGACTGGCACTGTGCCAGAGTTCCCATGTCCCCAGTAATTTCTCTACTGTACATGTGCAAATCTCCAGTAAAATTGCTACAGAACATTGTTTCAATGACTTGTGCAGCACCAACACGAAGTTGAGTATAATATATGGGTGCAAGGTGTGCGGTTTGGGCCTCCCTTGACCTAGGGGCCCATGTGCACTTCACGCCCTGCACCCATAATAGATACGCCACTTGGCCCAAGGCTGAACCATGAAAACCAGCAACAGGTCAAAATTCCTCCTCCATCAAACCCAGATTTGTCCGTCAGATTCGCAGGTGGTGAAGCGTAATTCATCATTCCACTGCCCCAGAGTCCAATGGTGGCTCGCTTTCCCCCGCTGCAGACGAAGTTTGTCATCGCCCTGTGTGCGGCTGCTAGGCCATGGAAATCCAATCAGTGAAGCTCCTGACGAACGGTTCTGACATTGCTTCCGGAGGCAGTTTGGATCTGGGTAGTGAGTGTTGCAATTGAGAACAGACGACTGATATGTGCAGCTGTTGTACGTGCATCTCCACTGGGCAGCTCTTACAGTGACCGCGGCAGCTCTAGCAGGGCAGGATATGACACAGTGACTAGTTAAGAAGGGTGGATCGTATGACAGCACCACATTGGAAGTCACTGAGCTCCCAAGTACGACCCATTTTACAGCTAGAGTTTACAATGGCGGCATGCTGGATTTGGTGCCCCTGATAGCCATAGGTGTGGCTGAAATAGCCAAACACATGTCTTTGGTGACATAGCGGTAAATGTAATAATCTGTGTTTTTGTTGACCCAAACTGGTTTTTCCTTTAAATTATTGCAGCCTTAAATCTAGTGTCTAATTCACCTGCAACGTTCACCTTACTGTACCTTCTATTGTAGGATTTCCATTACTATGCTGTGTGCACCAAAACATCTATCCACTAGATGGCGCAAGCTTACAAGGCTGATCACAGGTTACCTCACAATAGTTTATAGAGCACATTATTATTATTACTATTACATCTTATTTATAGGGCGCCACAAGTAGCCCGCAGCGCCGTACATACAGTACAGGGTACACAGAACATTATACAATACAGTAACCAAAATATAAACAGAACACAAGTAACAATTAGCAACACAATTCTCCATACACAGTACAGCTGGGAAGGTGAAGGCTGTCATAGAAGTGCTAGAGAAGAAGGCTGTGAGACAGTGGGGAGGAGGACCCTGCTCCTAGGAGCTTACAATCTAGGGGTTGATCACATTGATCACATACTGTGATTCTAGAATTATTTTTACAAATCTACAAACACAGCATGTTCCATATATTTATACTACTAACACATATTCCTTCAGATAACAGGCACATTCACAGTAACAATGAATATACACGTCACTGAGACAGATTCCACTGCTGCCACAGAAACATCAGGATTTTGTGTGTTTTACAATGATTTTGTTCTAAATTACAGCTACAGTTTAAAGGGCTTATTTATCATTATATATTTGTGGGATATTGCCTGAAAACAGACGTTTTCATGTGGTACCTGCAAATATTAAGGATTCAGATCAGGGGTCAGGGAACTTTTTTACCTTTTACCCCAAAATATATTTAGATACGGCGACGTTACTCCCTTGATTTGAAAGGAAGGAAATTGTATAGTAGTACCCCCATATAATGCCCCTGTAGTAGTGCCCGCATAGTTATGCCCCTGTAGTAGTGCCCCCATATAATGCCTCTGTAGTAGTGCCCCCATATAATGCCCCTGTAATAGTGCCCCTGTAGTAGTGCCCCCATATAGTGCCCCTGTAGTAGCGCCCGCATAGTTATGCCCCTGTAGTAGTGCCCCCATATAATGCCTCTGTAGTAGTGCCCCCATATAATGCCCCTGTAATAGTGCCCCTGTAGTAGTGCCCCCATATAGTGCCCCTGTAGTAGTGCCCCCATATAATGCCCCTGTAATAGTGCCCCTGTAGTAGTGCCCCCATATAATGCCCCTGTAGTAGTGCCCGCATAGTTATGCCCCTGTAGTAGTGCCCCCATATAATGCCTCTGTAGTAGTGCCCCCATATAATGCCCCTGTAATAGTGCCCCTGTAGTAGTGCCCCCATATAGTGCCCCTGTAGTAGTGCCCCCATATAATGCCTCTGTAGTAGTGCCCCCATATAATTCCCCTGTAGTAGTGCCCCCATATAATGCCCCTGTAGTAGTGCCCCCATATAGTGCCCCCGTAGTAATGTCCCTGTAGTAGTGCCCCCATATAGTGCCCCTGTAGTAGTGCCCCCATATAATGCCCCTGTAGTAGTGCCCCCATATAGTGCCCCCATATATGCCCCTGTACTAGTGCCCCCATAGTTATGCCCCTGTAGTAATGCCCCCATATAATGCCCCTGTAGTAGTGCCCCATAGTTATGCCCCTGTAGTAGTGCCCCATATAATGCCCCTGCAGTAGTGCCCCCATATAATGCCCCTGTAGTAGTGCCCCCATATAGTGCCCCTGTAGTAGTGCCCCATATAATGCCCCTGTAGTAGTGCCCCCATATAGTGCCCCCGTAGTAATGCCCCTGTAGTAGTGCCCCCATATAGTGCCCCTGTAGTAGTGCCCTATATGGGGCACTACTACAGGTAATAACATCCGGCTTAGAGCCTCCCTGCAGCACAGCCGGGCATGCATATGAATCATTCTATATTAGTGCCCCCATATAATGCCCCTGTAGTAGTGCCCCCATATAGTGCCCCCATAGTAATGCCCCTGTAGTAGTGCCCCCATATAGTGCCCCTGTAGTAGTGCCCCCATATAATGCCCCTGTAGTAGTGCCCCCATATAGTGCCCCCATAGTTATACCCTGTAGTAGTGCCCCCATATAGTGCCCCTGTAGTAGTGCCCCCATATAGTGCCCCTGTAGTAGTGCCCCTGTAGAAGTGCCCCCAAATAGTGCCCCCATAGTTATACCCTGTAGTAGTGCCCCATATAATGCCCCTGTAGTAATGCCCCCATATAATGCCCCTGTAGTAGTGCCCCATAGTTATGCCCCTGTAGTAGTGCCCCATATAATGCCCCTGCAGTAGTGCCCTCATATAATGCCCCTGTAGTGCCGCTTGCAAAAAAAAAGCACCTTAATCCCCGCTCATGCATTCGCCGCCGTCCTGTCCGCCCGGCTGCTCCTCGGAACTATGGGAGAGACGTCATGACATCTCTCCCATACTGCGCATGGAGAGAGGCGGAAGCTGGAGCTCAGAAGAGAACTCCAGCCTCCGGCTAACGTGGCGCTGCAGGTAAGGAGCCGGGGGCGCCCGCTGGTAATAACATCCGGCTTAGAGCCTCCCTGCAGCACAGCCGGGCATGCATATGAATCATTCTATATTATAGAATGATTCATATTCATGCCCGGCTGTCTGTCCATTACCCCCAGGAATTTCATTTTTACCCCATGTGGGGTAATTTACCCCTGTTCCCCGACTACTGCCCTAGATGTACAGCCATGGCCAAAAGTTTTGAGAATGACACAAGTATTGTTTTTCACAAAGTTTGCTACTATAGTGTTTTTAGAGCTTTTTGTCAGATGTTACTATGGTATACTGAGGTAACATTACAGCATTACATAAGTGTCAAAGGCTTTTATTGACAATTACATTCAGTTTATTCAGAGAGCCAATATTTGCAGTGTTGACCCTTCTTTTTCAAGACCTCTACAATTCGCCCTGGCATGCCGTCACTCAACTTCTGGGCCACATACTGACTGATGGCCGCCCATTCTTGCCTAATCAATGCTTGGAGTTTGTCAGAATTTGTGGGTTTTTGTTTGTACACCTGTCTCTTGAGGATTGACCACAAGTTTTCAATGGGATTAAGGTCTGGGGAGTTTCCTGGCCAAGGACCCAAAATTTCGATGTTTTGTTCCCCAAACCACTTGGTTATCACTTTTCCCTTATGGCAAGGTGCTCCATCATGCTGGAAAAGGCATTGTTTATCACCAAACTGTTCTTGGATGGTTGGGAGAAGTTGCTCTTGGAGGATGTTTTGGTACCATTCTTTATTCATGGCTGTGTTCTTAGGCAGAATTGTGAGTGAGCCCACTCCCTTGGCTGAGAAGCAACCTCACACATGAATGGTCTCAGGATGCTTTACTGTTGGCATGACACAGGACTGTTGGTAACGCTCACCTTTCCTTCTCCGGACAAGAGTTTTTCCAGATGCCTCAACAATCTGAAAGGGGATTCATCAGAAAAAATAACTTTACCCCAGTCCTCAGCACTCAAATCCCTGTACCTTTTGCAGAACATCAGTCTGTCCCTAATGTTTTTCCTGGAGAGAAGTGGCTTCTTTGCTGCTCTTCTTGACACCAGGCCAGCTTTCAAAAGTCTTCGCCTCACTGTGCGTGAAGATGCACTCACACCTGCCTGCTGCCAATCCTGAGCAAGCTCTGCACTGGTGGTGCCCCGATCCCACAGCTGAATCAACTTTAGTAGACAGTCCTGGCGCTTGCTGGACGTTCTTCGGCGCCGTGAAGCCTTCTTCATAACTATTGAACCTCTCTCCTTGAAGTTCTTGATGATTTGATAAATGGTTGACTTAGGTGCAATCTTACTAGCAGCAATATCCTTGCCTGTGAAGCCCTTTTTGTGCAAAACAAAGATGACTGCACGTGTATCTTTGCAGGTAACCATGGTTATCAGAGGAAGAACAAAGATTTCAAGCTCCACCCTCCTTTTGAAGCTTCCAGTCTGTTATTCTAACTCAATCAGCATGACAGAGTGATCTCCAGCCTTGTCCTCATCAACACTCTCACCTGTGTCAACGAGAGAATCACTGACATGATGTCAGCTGGTACATTTGTGGCATGACTGAAATGCAGTGGAAATGTTGTTTTTGGGATTAAGGGCCCGATTCAGACCCGCTCGCTAGATGCGTTCGCACGCAGCCATCAGCTGCCAAAGTATGCAAATCCCGCGATCACACGGCAAGGCATTAGCCCACTATATCTTGGCGTGTGATCACGGTGTGTATTTAGACACCCACCAGCCTGTCTTAAGATGCCCACTTTTCCTTAGTAATACACGTCATCTCCAGGAAGGGTATTCAACAATCGTAAAATCGAGTAACATCGGAACCATACGCAGCACTTGTGGCTGACCATATCCTACCGCAAGCACTGCAAGTGCTTTAGTGTGTAATTCAGCCATGTGACATGTACTATGACGCTGCATCTTAATTATGCACGCCCCTGAAACGGCGTTAAGATGCACAGACACGCCTGCGTTCACACCACCACACCCCCGTTTCCATCCACCAACCTCTGTCACCACCCACAAACGGCTCGTCCTGTCACTCATTCTAGCGAGGCGTCTATGTACAGGGTGCGAACACTTCCCGATCGCATGAACTGGTTCGCGCATGCGCTCTGCTTCTAGTACGCATGCGCAGAATGCAAACATGCGAACGCAGCCTAGCGAGCGGGTATGAATTGGGCCCTAAATTCATTGTCATGGCAAAGAGGGACTTTGCAATTCATCTGATCACTCTTCATGACATTCTGGACTATATGCAAATTGCCGTCATAAACACTGAAGCAGCAGACTTTGTGAAAACCATTCTCAAGACTTTTGTGTCATTCTCCAAACTTTTGGCCATGGCTGTACTATGGAGGGATTGCATCAGGTAACTCCAATATCTGCCATAGTCCCTCCATTTTCTTTTGCAAATGCAGCCGCCATAGGTTTTTTTATGGGGGCTGCTGTAATGCCGAATTTACCAAGCTCTGAAATGCAAAGCACCCCCGATAGGTAAGGACATCTGTAGGTGGCGTTATCCTGTTGTAGTTTATGGGCTACTATTTATCAAAATTTTCGGGAGCTTGTCGACCCTTGGGGATCACACTGTCGGCCCTTGGGGATCAAGCTGTTGACTCTTAGGGATCAGACTGTTGGCCCTTGGGGATCACACTGTCGGTCCTTGGGGATCAGACTGGCTGCCCTTGGGGATCAGACTGGCAGCCCTTGGGGATCAGACTGGCGGCCCTTGGGGATCAGACTGGCGGCCCTTGGGGATCAGACTGGCGGCCCTTGGGGATCTCACTGTCGGTCCTTGGGGATCACACTGTCGGTCCTTTGGGATCACACTGTTGGCCATTGGCTATCACATTGCGTCCACCTCTTTGCCAGGATGGGCTCTTTCATTTCCTGGAATGTATTAATTAAGATTTACTGGAGTATTTTCAAGGGGCTGCTTTCTTGCCGAATTTACTATTTCAGAGCTTGGTCCGAGCTGTAGAGAGCCAGGTCGGGCCCGGGCAATGACAATGGGGCGTGGTCTATGTAAGGAGGTGTGGCCATGTCCCTGCCAAAATAAATAATAAATCTAAACAGGGGATTGCAGTTTTGCCCCTCAGCCTGGGGCAGTTCCTGGTGGGTTTGATCAGTGGAATCGCTCTCCTGCCCCCTATCTGGTGCAGGCAGAGGTGACCCTAACCTGTACTCACTGCAGCCCAGCATGGGCGCTGCTGCCACTGACAGGAGAGGGGGGGAATGGCGGATCCTGACCTCCACCAGCAAGCCCGGGCCCGGGTGACCAGTACCTGTTACCCCCCCCCCCCTCGGCTCCCCTGCATGTAGCTACACTTTGCAAAAAGTACCGGGAAAGGGATTCCTTCCCAGTAGTCACCACTTGCACATGCGCCCAGGCCCGCCGAAAGCCGCGGCGGGTCTGGGTAAAAAGGGGGCATGGCCTAATCACAGGAGGCATGGCCACGTCACCTTCGAGAAAAAAAAAAGCTGTGCGCTGGGGAGGGGGGGGCCTCTCTGAGCCCCCTCAGCCCGGCGCCCAGCCAGTGGGGGGGGGGCGCGATCAGCTTGATCGCTCCCCCCACAGGCATAGGAGACTGCTGTGGCTGCTTCTTAGCCGCCGCGAGCAGTCTCCCAGTGCAGCCCATCACAGCAGCGTGTCATGTAAGGAGGGGGGGAGCGGTGCCGGACCCGGACCCCCGCCAAGCCCCTCCAGCATTTGTGCCCGCTCCACCCCCTCTCGGTGCCCCTGCATGCGCCGTAGGGTGATGGCCCCCAGCAAATTAAAGTAGGGATTACTTTACTTTTTACACATCGCAGGGAGGGGCTCTTTAATACATGCCGGGTTTAGATTATTTCATATTGCCTTGAATAGCCGCAATAAGAAATTATAATTATCGTGTCCAAAACACTATGATTAGTAAAGGGACCCCTATGTAATGCAATGGAATAGGTACAGAATGTAGAAATAAATGCAGCAAACTTAAGACAATGGGGGTTGTAGTGATTGAGGTCCCACGAGAGACAGATATGTGTGTGACGTGCTTAGTGGCACCCGCTCATCAACAATGTGGCCCCTGGAAACTATTTTTAAAATATTGGCAGCCACGTAAGAATGTCACATACCAGAGACTCCTGTATCAGACAGTATCCAGGGCTGCACTATTGTCTGGTGCGACCGGGGGAGTCAGGATAACCGCTACCAATGTAAATACATGGAGAAATGACAGGCCGCCGTGTAGGGGTGAGGAAGGTGTTTTCGGGATAAGCTTGGGAACATGACTTTTGTTTGTATGGAAAGTATCCTCTAACTTGGCAAGTAGAATTTTGAAGTAGCATACACTATGTAGACAAAAGTGATTGGACCCCCCCCGCATTCAGCTGGCTTGGCATGGGTTCCTTTAGCTGTAATGCATGGTCACATTAACTCTGAGAACTATAGAGATGATCTCGGTAACTCTGTGCTCCCTACATTGTGGCAGTTCTGCGGACGGCAGTGCCACCTGTCATGTTTCCAGGGCGACGCTGGACTGGTATACAGAAAATCCGGTAATATGGATGGACTGGCCAGATCTTAATCCCATTGAGAACCTCTGGGACAATTTGGAGCGACGGGTGCGTTCTAGGCTGACTCGCAGGGCCGGCTCCAGGGGTCGGAGCACCCTGTGCTGGCCCCCTCCAGAGTGCCTAATTACCATAGGCCACGCCTCCTATGTGACGTTATTAGGAGGCGTGTCCGCCTCCAAATAATGTCAGGCTGGGTGGGAGCCTCACTAGCTGGGCTTCCCCCAGCCCTCTCCCATCACTGAATAAATGCCGCGCGCATGTGCGCAGCATCCATTCAGAGTCTCCGGGGTCCATTCAGAGTCTCCGGGGTCCGGTACCACCGCACAGCTGCGGCAGTGGGGGTCCCCAACCTCCCGAGATAACCACCCACGGGCCACTTCGGCCCACGGGTGGAACAGCGGGACAGTAATGTCCCGCTGAAATCGGGATGTTGGGGAGGGGTGTGCCCTCTATGGGTGACGCCCCTGTTTGACTGCTCAGGTCGAACACCCCTAGAGCCAGCCCTGCCGACTCGTCCTTCTTCAGGGTCCCAGTTGGGCACCATATGTAAGGCGGAATGGCAAAACATACGGCCTGCTGCTGTCCAGGGACTTATGGACAGTTTGCCAAGGAGGGCGTCTGCAGTAATCACAGCACGTGGTGGGTCTACAAAGTCTTGTTGATCTATTTGCTGTCAGTGTCCAGTATTTAAGTGAGTTTGTGGCTTGGTTTTTTTTTTTTGGGGGGGGGGGGGGGGGGGCTGGGGCCTGGCTGGTTTTGCCTTCAAAATGATTGCCGCTTTAATAATAAGGGAAGACTCATAGGATACCTCGCACTGCACTGAGGCAAACGGTCGCAGCACCTGACAGCAGATACAGTTGTTATGAGTTTTTGGTGTCAGCTCAGAGAAATTACTTGACCCAAATGTCATGCCAGCACCAGAATGGGGACTATTGCAGTCTGCCCCCGACATGGGAACAAAAAGATGTCTTTCAAAGACTTGAGGCCAAAAAGCATAAAATGTGCGAAACATAAACTCTCCTTATTAGCGAGCGTCCAAACACGATAAATCGGATGTCAGTGTCGAGCATCCATAAACACAGATCACCGGGTAAAGAAATGACAATTCAGCTTCAAATCGGCACAGTAACCAGAAGCAGGTGGGATTAGACCCTGTGTGGCTGATACGTCTCTCAGGAAAGACACAGAAGCAGATCGAGCGCTCACAATACAAAGATGACCCAGAAATAGATAGAGCCCAAAACAATTACAGGGGGGATGCAGCTATAACAACAGTCTCCACGAACGCTACAGTCAGAGGGGTTGCGGAGTGATTAGAGACTTCGCTAGACAAAAGCTGGGTCGGAACACAGGAACACGGATGAGCTGCTGATCCGCTAGAAGCACAAACAATCAGTGCCAATGTGCTGCCAAAGGCTGATTCCCAGGCAGCGGATTAAGTAGTCCACTAATTGCCTGACCAGACGCAGCTGAGAGTTGTGGGAAAATCATGGCGCATGCTGAAAGGAGAAGCAGACAGAGCACAGTCTGTAGAGGCATCTGAGCATGCCCAGGAAGTGTCCGTCACTCTGGGGGAGATGTATCAAATCTTCTAAGGAGGACAAGTGGATAAGTTGCCCCTTAGCAGCCAATCAGATTGGGGCTGTCATTTTTCTATAATTCGATAGAATCTGATTGGCGGGGAAGCTGACCATCTGCGAGGAAGCCTCCTCGACAATTAAGTTTCTTTCAAATGATTAAAGTTAGTCTGGTGGCGGACAACAAGGACGGACAACATGAAACAAGACAGTCACGTCTTCCAATCTCAGTCATTGGTGTACAGCTCTCCAAGATTAGACACGCCCAGACGGGCAGTGCTAAATGCCCTGACGGGGCAATCATTATATATCATTGGCTGAGGAAAGAGCATCCGACTAAGAAATAACTATAGGCGGATTCAGGGAGGGGGGCACTGAGGCACAACCCCCCCCCCCTTCCCCTGTCATTTTTGGTGCATTTTTTTCACTCTTTTTAAAACGGTCTCTGCAGATCACTCCCTGAGCAATCTGAGGAGATGTCAGGAGGACTGTAGGCAGCTCCACTCCAACAAACCCCGTGTGCCTCAAACCTCCTCTTTCTGTTAGCAGTAGCCTGCAGAGGAGAGAGGTTGCAGCAGGGGCAATAGGCAGCCAGACAGCAGAAGGTTACAGCTGTTAGATGGGACAGGACTGCCATAGAGGGGAAGAGAGATGTGGGCAGGAAAATATGGAGGGAGGTGGGGCAATAACACTGCCATGGATGGGGGGGGGGGGGGCTAGAAAGATATGAGAGATTTGGAGTGAAGGGGGCTGAGCGGGCAATGGGACAACTGTGGAACAGGGGGTAGAGAGATATGGAGAGAGGGGGCTCAGGGAGCAATGAAGCAGGGGTGAAGTGATATGGAGAGAGGAGGCTCATGGGGCTTTGAGACTGCTATGTAGGGGCAAGCAAGATGTGAAGGGAGGGGGACTCATGTGGCAATGAGACTGCTATGGAGAGGGACGCAAGATGTGAAAGGAGGGGGACTCGTGGCAATGAGACTGCTATGGAGAGGGAAGCAAGATGTGAAGGGAGGGGGACTCAGGTGGCAATGAGACTGCTATGGAGAGGGAAGCAAGATGTGAAGGGAGAGGGACGCAGGAGGCAATGAGACTGCTATGGAGAGGGAAGCAAGATGTGAAGGGAGGGGGACTCATGTGGCAATGAGACTGCTATGGAGAGGGACGCAAGATGTGAAAGGAGGGGGACTCGTGGCAATGAGACTGCTATGGAGAGGGAAGCAAGATGTGAAGGGAGGGGGACTCAGGTGGCAATGAGACTGCTATGGAGAGGGAAGCAAGATGTGAAGGGAGGGGGACTCATGTGGCAATGAGACTGCTATGGAGAGGGAAGCAAGATGTGAAAGGAGGGGGACTCATCTGGCAATGAGACTGCTATGGAGAGGGAAGCAAGATGTGAAGGGAGGGGGACTCATGTGGCAATGAGACTGCTATGGAGAGGGAAGCAAGTTGTGAAAGGAGGGGGACTCGTGGCAATGAGACTGCTATGGAGAGGGAAGCAAGATGTGAAGGGAGGGGGACTCAGGTGGCAATGAGACTGCTATGGAGAGGGAAGCAAGATGTGAAGGGAGAGGGACGCAGGTGGCAATGAGACTGCTATGGAGAGGGAAGCAAGATGTGAAGGGAGGGGGACTCATGTGGCAATGAGACTGCTATGGAGAGGGAAGCAAGATGTGAAGGGAGGGGGACTCATGTGGCAATGAGACTGCTATGGAGAGGGAAGCAAGATGTAAAGGGAGGGGGACTCATGTGGCAATGAGACTGCTATGGAGAGGGAAGCAAGATGTGAAGGGAGGGGGACTCAGGTGGCAATGAGACTGCTATGGAGAGGGAAGCAAGATGTGAAGGGAGAGGGACGCAGGTGGCAATGAGACTGCTATGGAGAGGGAAGCAAGATGTGAAGGGAGGGGGACTCATGTGGCAATGAGACTGCTATGGAGAGGGAAGCAAGATGTGAAAGGAGGGGGACTCGTGGCAATGAGACTGCTATGGAGAGGGAAGCAAGTTGTGAAAGGAGGGGGACTCGTGGCAATGAGACTGCTATGGAGAGGGAAGCAAGATGTGAAGGGAGAGGGACGCAGGTGGCAATGAGACTGCTATGGAGAGGGAAGCAAGATGTGAAAGGAGGGGGACTCGTGGCAATGAGACTGCTATGGAGAGGGAAGCAAGATGTGAAGGGAGGGGGACTCAGGTGGCAATGAGACTGCTATGGAGAGGGAAGCAAGATGTGAAGGGAGGGGGACGCAAGTGGCAATGAGACTGCTATGGAGAGGGAAGCAAGATGTGAAGGGAGGGGGACGCAAGTGGCAATGAGACTGCTATGGAGAGGGAAGCAAGATGTGAAAGGAGGGGGACTCGTGGCAATGAGACTGCTATGGAGAGGGAAGCAAGATGTGAAGGGAGGGGGACGCAAGTGGCAATGAGACTGCTATGGAGAGGGAAGCAAGATGTGAAAGGAGGGGGACTCGTGGCAATGAGACTGCTATGGAGAGGGAAGCAAGATGTGAAAGGAGGGGGACTCGTGGCAATGAGACTGCTATGGAGAGGGAAGCACGATGTGAAAGGAGGGGGACTCAGGTGGCAATGAGACTGCTATGGAGAGGGAAGCAAGATGTGAAGGGAGGGGGACGCAAGTGGCAATGAGACTGCTATGGAGAGGGAAGCAAGATGTGAAAGGAGGGGGACTCAGGTGGCAATGAGACTGCTATGGAGAGGGAAGCAAGATGTGAAAGGAGGGGGACTCAGGTGGCAATGAGACTGCTATGGAGAGGGAAGCAAGATGTGAAAGGAGGGGGACTCGTGGCAATGAGACTGCTATGGAGAGGGAAGCAAGATGTGATGGGAGAGGGACACAGGTGGCAATGAGACTGCTATGGAGAGGGAAGCAAGATGTGAAGGGAGAGGGACGCAGGTGGCAATGAGACTGCTATGGAGAGGGAAGCAAGATGTGAAAGGAGGGGCCTCAGGTGGCAATGAGACTGCTATGGAGAGGGAAGCAAGATGTGAAAGGAGGGGGACTTGTGGCAATGAGACTGCTATGGAGAGGGAAGCAAGATGTGAAAGGAGGGGTACTCGTGGCAATGAGACTGCTATGGAGAGGGAAGCAAGATGTGAAGGGAGAGGGACGCAGGTGGCAATGAGACTGCTATGGAGAGGGAAGCAAGATGTGATGGGAGAGGGACGCAGGTGGCAATGAGACTGCTATGGAGGGGAGGCAGTGAGGGGTCTCCGGTTGGATGGTCGACACTGAAAAGGTCGACATGACAAAAGTTAGACCGTACAGAAGGTTGACAGGTACAGAAGGTCAACATGGAAATGGTCAACACATTGTTTTTATTTTACTCTTTTTTTAGGGTTAGGCACTTACTGGTGGGATAGGCTGTGGAAGGCACAGTTGGATGAAGGCTCTTACTATTCAGTTAGGTTTAAGCAACAAGGGGAATGGTTAGGTCTAGACATCAAGGGGTGGGTTAGAAAAAAAACAAAAAACACATGTTGACTATTTCTGTGTCGACCCTTTCCATGTTGACCTTTTGAACCTGCCAAACTTTTGTACCTGTCGACCTTCTGTACCGTTGGTAAGTTTTGTCATGTTGACCTTCATTCATGTTGACCTTCTGGTGTCGACCAAATGACTGTCAACCTTTTCATTGTCGACCTTTTGTTTCACACCCGCAGTGAGATATGGAGAGAGTTTGGCTCAGAGGGCGATGAGATGAGATGGATGGGGAAGAAAGAGATATGGAGGTAGGGGTCAGTGAGAGCGCTATGGAGGCAATGAGAGAACTATGGAGGGGCAGTGACAGATATGGAGGGGAGCTCAGATGGGTAATGAGAATGCTATAGAGTAGTGGAGGCAGATAGATATGGAGGGAGGGGCTCAGGGGGTGATGAGACTGCTTTAGAACGGGGATGAGGAGAGACACGGAGGGAGTGGGGCTCAAAGTGGGCAGCGAGAGAGCTATAGAAAGGGCAATAAAGAGCTATGGAGGGGGCAATGAGCGAAAAATAGGGATCAGAGGGGTCTATTCATCAAACGATAAATGGCCCGGTAACCAACGCTAGTTTCCGCATATTTAAGTTACCAGGGGGCCATTCATCATCAGGGGTCCGATAGGTATTCAGCAAACCAAAAACTGAACATTTTCGGACCTTGCTGCCGAGAACAAGCTCCATCTTCAGGCGGCACTTGCTCTCATAGCCCGTAGTTCCGGGGAGGCACTAGTAACACCACTGCTGCATACCTTCTTTACAGTACTGTAATAACTACTTCTAGCACAGAGCACACAGTGCAGGTCCACGAGTGGCAGATGCCAGTGGCAGCAGGGATACTGGGGGTGCTATATCATCACCCACTCCAGTCCCGGCAGACCCCCCTCTCCCCCATGATGGCAGCCCTGCTCATACTCATACACTGGTTATGATGGAGCGGTGTGTAATACTGGTAAACAGCCGGTGAGTGTATATAGCTTGCGGGTACAGTGATAATTGCGGGATAATATGATGTCTCTCAGAGTTAAGAGGGAGACTCGGTTCGCCTCGGTACCCCAAAGTGATTCCGAATTCGGACTTGGTTCGACTGAGAACAGGACATCTCTAGTGTCTATATTCTCACAGCGTAGTCCCCTCACAACGCACCCGGCCAACCACATGCGTGCCAGCAGCTAGCAACTTCGTTCCCGTGAAGCTACCGGCTGCTGCTCGTCAATGTTGTGAAAGGCCAGGGCGTCTAATGATGTCACAAATCAGCAACACACCCCCAAAAAGCAGAAGTGGGAAAGGGAGGGTATCCATCGGGTCAGTAGGGCACTCGCAACAGCCCTGCTTGCACCCAGATTTTACACCATTCTGCTACATGTACAATTAGAGCTGACTGCACTATAAATAGATTACAGAGTAACAGCAGCTCACAATGGTCTAATTATATCATGTAATAGCAACACAAATTATCTGGACATAAGCATGGAAAGTGGTTATTCTTTGGTGAGAAGTGATTTTTAATTGCTAATCCCCCTGTCCCAGAAGGGACTGGCCGCAGATGAAATCTTCAACGTCGAGATCTCCTTTATCCTGTTTTCAATACAAACAGGGGCTGTGATTAAGTCGCTTATTATTGAATCTCTCATCCTGGCAGGAAAATAATATTAAGTTTTACAAGGGCATCAGGATGTTCCCCTCTAATACACAAAGACACCAGGCCAAGTCCGAGATTATATACTAAAGCTAAAAATATGCCTGATTTATTTTTTTTCATTTTGGTATTGTTATGTTGTTTATTTGGCTTACCTCCTGGATCTGGGCCTTAAAAATAGTTACATCCATTATATGTGCATTGTGTACCTGTTGTACGTACCTGCTGCATTAAGTCAGTGTCATTCTGCAAACTTGCCCTATCTGGTTAATAAATCAAAGACCTAGTTAAGTTATATAGCAGTCTCTTCATCATCATCACCTGCAATTGTAGAAATTAAGTGTCCGGGCTATTCATCAAGAAGGTAAAGCAGGAGATATAACAGATATCTCTTGCTTACCTTTCTTTCCCGGAATGGCCCGCTGTCCCCATACACTAGTATCACAAATATCTCCTGCTTACCTTCCTCTCCCGGTATGTCCCGCTGTCCCCATACACTAGTATCACAGATATCTCCTGCTTACCTTTCTCTCCCGGAATGTCCCGCTGTCCCCATACACTAGTATCACAGATATCTCCTGCTTACCTTTCTTTCCCGGAATGGCCCGCTGTCCCCATACACTAGTATCACAGATATCTCCTGCTTACCTTTCTCTCCCGGAATGTCCCGCTGTCCCCATACACTAGTATCACAGATATCTCCTGCTTACCTTTCTCTCCCGGAATGGCCCTCTGTCCCCATACACTAGTATCACAGATATCTCCTGCTTACCTTTCTCTCCCGGAATGGCCCGCTGTCCCCATACACTAGTATCACAGATATCTCCTGCTTACCTTTCTTTCCTGGAATGGCCCTCTGTCCCCATACACTAGTATCACAGATATCTCCTGCTTACCTTTCTCTCCCGGAATGGCCCGCTGTTCCCATACACTAGTATCACAGATATCTCCTACTTACCTTTCTCTCCCGGAATGGCCCTCTGTCCCCATACACTAGTATCACAGATATCTCTTGCTTACCTTCCTCTCCCGGAATGGCCCGCTGTTCCCATACACTAGTATCACAGATATCTCCTACTTACCTTTCTCTCCCGGAATGGCCCTCTGTCCCCATACACTAGTATCACAGATATCTCTTGCTTACCTTCCTCTCCCGGAATGTCCCGCTGTTCCCATACACTAGTATCACAGATATCTCTTGCTTACCTTTCTCTCCCGGAATGGCCCTCTGTCCCCATACACTAGTATCACAGATATCTCCTGCTTATCTTCCTCTCCCGGAATGTCCCGCTGTCCCCATACACTAGTATCACAGATATCTCCTGCTTACCTTCCTCTCCCGGAATGGCCCGCTGTCCCCATACACTAGTATCACAGATATCTCCTGCTTACCTTTCTTTCCTGGAATGGCCCTCTGTCCCCATACACTAGTATCACAGATATCTCCTGCTTACCCTCCTCTCCCGGTGGGGCCCGCTGTTCCCATACACTAGTATTACAGATATCTCTTGCTTACCTTTCTTTCCTGGAATGGCCATCAAGCTCCGAACATACAATACTTTCGGAGCTTGTCTGCGGGAGCATTCGCCATCTTCAGATGGCGTTTGCTCCCACTTGCGGCTCGCAACCCTCTCCTTCTGCCGGACATCGGTGCTCTTGTGCGCATGCATAACCTGTAGGTCATGCAGACCACTTGTCTCATTGCTCAGAATTTTCGGATCAGCTGTCTCCGCACCGGAGCAATGATGAATTGCTCCGGTGCTTCCTGCGAGTTAGTATGTTCATTATAATTAATTAACATAATTAATAGACCCCATACTGTGTGGACTGACCTCCATCACACACCGCTGCCACCTATATCCTTAATGGGGTCTAACAATAACCTTAGGTAACGATTCAGCCCATAGTGGAAATCATTACATCTATTTGTGGTATATATTGTTATTTGTATTATTGTAACCTATTCTACAATATCTTGTCAGTGAGGTGAGGTCATCTATTCGAATGTACAGTACCTCTGCTATCACTAGCAATTACTACAATGTTTTGCATACATTTTGTTTGGTTTCCTGTCTGTGTCTAGGGTAAAGGCCTTGCCTCTCTGCTATAATGTAACGAAAGGAAGACACAGAATTCCTGATGACACACTGCAGTCAGGTAACATCAGACCTGTGATAATCCAACATAAAATACCACTCCAACATACAACACCATGTGATTAATATACCGCAGTAAAGTGAGCTCTGGCCCTAATTCAGAGATGGACGCGCTGAATCTGGGCTTTTTGTCTTTTTGTGCGGCCTCCTGGCCGCTCGCATAGCTGTGGGTGACCACCCACAGCTATTGCCAGCGGCCAGGTTGATGGTCGCGATGGTCAAGACCATCGCGACCATCGGGCTTGCGACGAGAACTTTGTGGTAGGGTCTAGTGGCCACAAGCCCCCGAGAGCTTCTGGCTCTAATAGAGCCGGAAGCTCTCCCACCAACATCACAGGTGATGTCAGTGGGGCCGCCCCCAAACGGCAGGGGTTCCTTCGGGAACGCCTCCATTTGGCCAGCCACCCCCCCTGCCGCCTACCAAATGGGGCGAGCTGTCAATCACCATCGACAGCTCGCCCCCTTTGGTGCGAGACCCAGAGCGACGGAGCACCCGTCGCTAGCCGGGTCTCGCGCATGCGCATGACGGAGCCGGCTCCGTCATGCGCATGCCCAGTGGGCAAACAGCGACCGGGTCTAAATCAGGCCCTCTGCCTTCTTGTGATCTCATCATCTTACATGACAATAACCCGGAACCTGACCAGCTGCACAGTAACATGTGGACGCATCTGTGGTAACTGTTCTGTACGGCCACGACATCCTGCTTACTAGTTTAGCTTATGTGAGAATCCGCCTTTGTATACTAAAAATCAGTACAATAGCATGTGGGAGCCCGTCCCACCCACTGTTCTTACACCCGAAGCCGTCACCATTAGTATCGGGACTTGCACCCGCCCCACGCTGGGTGTACAAGATGTGGCTGAAACAGACGTTCCTTCTCCGGCCCGCACACTACGAACGAGCATGGAGTCGGCCTACACTCCGACGACACTCCCACGAGACAGAAGAGTTCTGTGCGATCGCAGGGTCCGTCATCAGACCGATCAATTTGTACGCACTAGTGATCTCCATCTGCGGATACCTGAACCGGAGCATGTACGGAAGCCGATTTATTTCTTTGGTGCATGCGCAGAGTATGCTGAAATCTGCGAGATCCCTGCGCATTGCGACCTGTGTGCCACTCAGAATGAGCCCCACAGGCTGCCTTTCCCATAAATACGCAGTGGATGGATTTCCAAAAATCCACAGGATTAGAATTCATCATAAAAAAGTATCAGTTACATATCTTGTATAATCTGCTTATTGAGACAAAATCGGGGTAAAGAAACACATTAAGGACAGAGAAAGTGGAATTCTGACGTAACCAGATAGAAGGTCACAGAAGGACAGGGCCTATAACCTTATTGTAACACTTTGAATTTGTAACACTTCCTCTGCGCTAACATAATCATTTATACTGTAATTGTTCCTATAAATGACTCTTCTGGCTTCCAGACAATAAAGCTACACCGCAGCCTAGCAACAGCAGAATTACGGTGCTATATGATTACTTACTGTACCTTATTCTAAAGCATTATAGGCAACACAAGGCTCTCTGGGTGTTAGGGAACTATGGACCTCATTCAGAGCCCGATGGTTTGCGAACGCGCATGCGCACATTTCGTTCTGCGCATGCGCTAACTACTCTATGCAATCGCAGCCCGCTCGCTCGCCCAGCACAGACAGCCCAGTGAAATGAGTGACAGGAGAGGCCGTTTGTGGGTGGTAACAGGGGCAGGACACTAATAACGGGGGAGTGGAGGTGTGAACGCAGGCGTGCCTGAGTGTTTCAACGTCGTTTTTAAGGCATGTATTATTAACAGACAACGTCATACTACACGTCACATGCCTGTTTTTTACACTGAAGTCCTCGCAGTGCTTGCGACAGGGTAAGGCAACCACAAGCGCTGCGATCACTACCGATGGTGCTCGATGTACCAATGTTTCAATACACTTCCTGGAGATGACGTGCGCTAGTGGGCGTCTCTACATAAGCTAATGGGTGTCTGCATACACAGAGCGATCGCTCGCACAGCCAAAGTGGGTGTGCTTCTGCCTTGGCGAGCAATCGCTTCCCATGTCTTCACTCTGACAAATTTGCATACGCTGGATGCGAGCGATCGTATCTAGCAAGCGGCTCTGAATGAGGTCCTATGATTGACAGGACATGCTGGAATTTGTAGTTCTGCAGTGACACAATATCCAATCCAGGTGGACCAATATCAGTTTCAAATAAAGTTACCGAATTAGTAAATTCCAGGGCCAGAGCACGCTGGGACTTGTAGTTCCAGAACAGTTAGAGAGCCAGACGTTACCTAACATCAATTTTGAAATAAACGCTTTTAAAATAACAATTATTTTTGTAATCTAAAGAGCTTTAGGAGTTGGGTGCTGGCGCTCGGGATCGGGCGGCTAAAATCCTGACAGGGTTAGGATACCGATACCTGTCAGTAGGTATCCTAACACTTCTTCTACCCCTAACCCTTTCTCCCCAGAGCCTAAACCTAACCTTCCCCCTAGTACCTAAGCCTAACCCCCCTCCCCACACCCCATACCTAACCCCCCTCCCCACACCCCATACCTAACCCTCCCCCCCTAGTGCCTAACCCTCCCCCTAGTGCCTAAACTTAACCCCCCCTCCCCGCATCACATACCTAACCCTCCCCCCTAGTGCCTAACCTTCCCCCTAGTGCATAACCCCCCCTCCCCGCACCCCATACCTAACCCTCCCCCCCTAGTGCCTACCCTTCCCCCTAGTGCCTAAACCTAACCCCCCCCCTCTCTGCACCCCATACCTAATCCTCCCCCTAGTGCCTAACCCTCCCCCTAGTGCCTGAACCTAACCCCCCCTCCCCACACCACGTGCCTAACCCTGCCCCTAGTGCCTAATCCTATCCACCCTCCCTTCACCCCATACCTAACCCTCCCCCCTTAGTGCCTAAACCTAACCCCCCCTCCCCGTACCACATACCTAACCCTCCCCCCTTAGTGCCTAACCCTCCCTCTAGTCCCTAAACTCCCCCTAACCCCACTACTTAACTTTTGGCTGCCCACGCCGGGATTCTGACAGGTGTTGAGATTCCAGCGCCGGTATTCTAAGTGCCGGCATCCCCTTTGCCGGGATTTTGACTGCATCCCAGCTTTATGGGCGTATTTATAAATTATTATTATTATTTGTGAGATAACCACCCAAAACATCCACTTGCAGGGGGTACCCACATACAGGATTTATCCCCCAAACATATGCACAGGGCACAACAGCATATATCAGCGGCAATCACCCGCAAAGCTGCTTTGATGTTGCCTGGTAGCTAGCGCCATCTGAAGATGGTGTTAGCCATTATAGCCTATAGGCTACATTCCACAAATATTACCGGGAGAAGGACCTGTAGGATCCCTCCCCGGCATTCACCACTCGCACATGTGCGTCCAGCAGACCATACAGCGATCGCTTTACGTTTACACATTGTGGAGCCTTATCCCAGTATGTATACAATAGTACATCCCGGCAGTGGCGTAACTAAGGGGGGTCGGGTGGGGTTCGTGCCCTGGCCGCTGTCATACCGGTAGAGCGTGGGGCGCCGCCGGCTGGCCTCCAGGTCAGTGGTTAGTGTGTAGTGCGGACTGCAGTGAATGCTGTTTGTTTTAGCAGCCAATGAGAGTCAGACAGACTCTCATTGGCTGCTGCACCAAGGGCCAGAGCCGGGCTGGAGATCACTCATGAGCTCCGCCTTCCTGCTCCCGCACTGGGTGATGAGAGAGACGTCATGACGTCTCCCCCATAGTGCCGAGCGGGAGGATGGAGGAGCAGACAGCGGCGGGCGCAGGAGCGGGGATTCAGGTACGTGTAATTTTGTCTGTGGGTGTCTGCAAGTTTTATGGGTGAAAGGCACTACTACTGGGGGCACTGTATATTGGGTACTGCATAGGGGGCACTATATAAAAGACATTGCATAGGGGGCACTATATAATGGGAACTATTGGGGGCACTATATATTGGGCACTACAGGGGGCACTGTATAAGCGCCATTACTGGGGACACTATTGGGCACTGCATAGGGGGCACTATATATTGGGCACTGTATAAGGGGCACTGTATAAGGGACACTGTATATTGTGCACTCCATAGGGGTACTATATAAGGGGAACTACTGGTGGCACTGTATATTGGGCTCTATATAAGGGGAACTACTGGGGGCACTGTATATTGGGCACTGCATAAGGCACTACTAGGGGTGCTACTGGGGGCACTATGTAAGAGGTACTGTATAAGGGGCACTACTGGGGGCACTGTATATTGGGCACTGCATAGGGGGCACTGTATAAGGGTCACTACTGGGGGCACTGTATATTGGGCACTGCATAGGGGGCACTAGATAAGAGGCACTACTACTGGGTGCATTAAGGTGCATATGGAATGGAAAGGAATGCTCCCATCGATGGTAACCACACTGATGGCCACTCCCGAATTACTGGCTGCCAACTCCGGGAGGGAACATCCAGATCGGCTCAGCGGGAAGTGTGTTGTGGCAAAGTGGGCACACCGGTGGGCGTGATGATGCGATTGGTGTCATTGTGGCCCACCCCCTCGATGGAATGTCGCAATTTTCAGCAATGTGATGCGGGGGCCAGGGCCACATAGTACGATGCCCAGACCTTTGGATAGGCCTTTCGAGCTAGGGACCTCATGTTTTTATGGATTACTCAGGTTACATTGCAGATGATACTAGCAAAGTTTAAGACCCTTGGGACCCTGAGGTCCGTAGCTGTACCCTCCCCCCTAGGTGAGCTCTATGATAGTGAGGACCGGAGGTGTAGAGAGGGAAGGTGTGCTGTGTTAGGGAAGGGGGAGGGTCAGTGTGTTGCAGGCTCAGCAGGTGATCCCCCCCATGGCTAGGTGAGCTCTATGATAGTGAGGCCCGGAGGGGACATCGGTGTAGAGAGGGAAGGTGTGCTGTGTTAGGGAAGGGGGAGGGTCAATGTGTTGCAGGCTCAGCAGGTGATCCCCCCATGGCTAGGTGAGCTCTATGATAGTGAGGCCCGGAGGGGACATCGGTGTAGAGAGGGAAGGTGTGCTGTGTTAGGGAAGGGTCAATGTGTTGCAGGCTCAGCAGGTGATCCCCCCATGGCTAGGTGAGCTCTATGATAGTGAGGACCGGAGGTGTAGAGTGGGAAGGTGTGCTGTGTTAGGGAAGGGGGAGGGTCAATGTGTTGCAGGCTCAGTAGGTGATCCCCCATGGCTAGGTGAGCTCTATGATAGTGAGGACCGGAGGGGACATCGGTATAGAGGGGGAAGGTGTGCTGTGTTAGGGAAGGGGGAGGGTCAGTGTGTGGGCAAAGCGCTGTGTGTGACGGCGATGTAGTTAAGAGAAGGTCTCTATACCGACACTGGTATCCCAACAAGGGAGTTACGATAGGTGTCGAAATACTGATGCCTATCTTAATCCCGATGCTGGAATCCAGGAGGATGCATGCCCGAAGTTAAGCCGGGGCACCCGTAGTGTTAGCCCCTGGGGGGGGGAGGGTTAGGTTTAGATCAGTTAACGGGGTTAGTGTTAGTCTTCTTGGGGGGAGGTTAGGGTTAGGCACCCCTAGGGGGGAGGATTAGGCACCATTTTGGATGGGGGGGTTAGAGTTAGACACTAAGGGGGAGGGTTAGGGTTAGGCACGAAAAGGGAAGACTTATATTTAGGAACTAACGGGGAGGGTTAGGGTGCGGGGTGGGGAGGGTTAGGCTACAAGAAGGGAGGGTTAGGGGGAGAAGGGGGGAGGGTAAGTATACTTACCCGATCCCCTGTCAGGATAATGCCGCTGTCGGTATTCTGACAGGAGGTATCCCGGCAGCCTGCATTACATTCCGTGTGACGGGGTTCTGAGTGAGTGTTGAGATCTGTGTGAGGAGGGGGCTCTGTATGGGTGGAGCACTGTATGTGTGAGAGGGGGAGAGCTGTGTGTGTGAGGGGTCTGTGTGAGTGGGGGAGCAGAGTGAGGGGATAAAGAGCTGTATGGGGGGATCTGAGTGAATGGAGAGAGTGTGTGTGTGTGGGGGGTCTGTATGAGGAAGGGAGAGCTATGAGGGAATCAATATGATTTACCGCCAGACCCATGCCCGGCGGCTGGAATCCCCACAGCGGCATCCCGGCAGAGAAGGAAATCCCAATCGTCCCCAGGTAAGTATTCTCTGACCTATTTCTGCCCCCTAACCCTAACCTTCCCCCCCAGTGCCTAACCCTAATCCCCCCTCTAAGTGCCTCAACCTAACCTCCCCTTCCCCTAGCGTAAACCTAACCTCCCGGGAAGGTGCCTAACCCTAAGTCCCCCCCAGGAACCCTAAACCTAACCCTCCCCCCCCCGCGGCTATCCGCGCTCGGCGCCCGGCGTCCCTTCGATCGGGATGCTGGGCGTCGGGCTCCCGGCGTATGTCTAATGACAGGCATCAGCATATCGACGCCTGTCTTTAGACCCTTGCTGGGATATGACAGTCGGGAAGCCGGCTGTCGGGATTAGGTCTATAAGTATATATATATAGAGAGAGTAGGCAAGTATAGCACACTCGTCGCTGTCCTGTGGCACCTGTGATTGGCTTGCAGGATGCCTGTAACCGCACTCTGCAGAGCAGCCCTACGTGCCTTTTGGACATAAGCATAGGTTCCTGCTCCCATAATCAGCCGGCCCACTCTTCATGATGTCACATGCGTGAGGGTCGAGGCCAGCCCAAAGTGCTAAGGCTCAGAGTACAGGCTCACCCACCCAAGGTCCCAGCTCTCCCTGTCTGATAGCAGAGCAGGGGCCCAGAGGTTCAGAGAAATCTCCAATTGGATCCCTCCCAGCACCCCCCGCAGCGCGCGACCTTCTGCGCATGACCCGGAAGTCCCTCATTCGCAAAGGACCATTCTTACCGAGAGAGCGGCCCTTTGCGTTTTTCTTTGTGCATGGTGGAGTGCTTAACGCCGGCTTGCATACAAAGAGTGGCGGGATGTATCCTATCCCAAATGCGCTGCGTCATGCATCCCACCCTATAAGGGAGATGTATCAAACCTTCAAGAGAGGAGACGTTGTCTATAGCAACCAATCAGCTTGAAAGCTGTCAGTGATCTAGCACAGCCTATGAAATGACAATTAGAAGGTTACTATGGGCTACTTCTCCCCTGTATCTCTTTTGAAGGTTTGATACACCTCCCCCTAGAGGAGGGGTCTCAGGAAGGGGAACACGTTGGCCTCAGAGGGGAATGATGGATTGGGCACTTCCAGAGCCCTCTCACCTATGGTCTCCCTAGTCATCACACCCCTGTAACCACTGTAGTCCCATCGCTGTGAAGTGGCATCACCCTAGGTGCACTATAATGCTCAGCCATGCTTGCCATGCTTGATGATAATTCCGTCTGAGTAGCCCAAATGTTCACAGACAGACATATGTTCAACTATTTTTGATGATAATGCAGCCACTGGGGGGCAGCGTTTCTACAGGGGACATTTCCGTACACCTATAGACAGTAAAATGATGTAACATTTGCTATATCACACTGTCATGTACCATCCATACAGAGGCGTCACAATGGTAGTGACACCCGGTGCGGCACCTCCAGACCCTTTGCAAACGCAAAAGGCGTGGGCACACGGAGGAGGGTGTGACCTCATGTCATCGAGAGCCCACGCTTCCTGATTGGTTGCATTTTGGGGGTATGACTATGTGTCACGCCCCCCTCCTCATCATGCTGGGTGCTTGCCCAGCGTCTCAGGAGCTCCCCCAGCCTCTCAGGACACGGGGGGAGGGGGGGGTTTGTGTGTGAAATAGATGACATGCACATGCGTGCGTCATCCACCACTGCTGCTCGCTGCTCAGTGACACCATCCGGGGGCTGACACCAAAATAGCTGAGCAGCTCTCCTGGATGGTGTCACCCGGTGTAGCCCGCACCCCCCTAGTGATGCCTAACGCAATAGCTACACTGCATCCATACATAAAGTGGTTGCCTACATTTTGTAGTTACATTCCCCAAACAATCCCTACCATCATATGCTTACTATACTAAGGGGTATATTCAATTGGGCGCGAGGTTTAGCGATGAAAAAACCTTGCACCCAATTTTGGATTACCGCGGGTATGCGCGCTCCCGATACCCGGGGTATCCAATTATAAAAAAGTGGTCGCTGGGTTTTCAGCTCTGAACACCCCGTGCCGCGTTAAAAAAAATAAAATAATAATTCTGCACTTACCTGCCCGGGGGTCTCCATTGGTCTCCGTGGCTAGCCTCCCCTCTATCTTCGCACTGGAAAGGGGGCTGCTGGGAGTCCCAGGGGCTGCTGGGAGGCTCCAGGGGCTGTTGGGAGGGGCAAGGGCTGCTGGGAGATGTAGTTCTCCCAGCGCCCATTCCGGGGGGGCATACTGAACTTGGGGGGGGGGGTGGGGGGAACATACACACTCATGCACATACACACTCACTCATACACACTCACAACCACTGACATACTCACCGCTGCTGCAGGAGACCGGGTCCCGATACTGGATGCAGAAGACAGCACTTCGGAAGGTGAGAAGTTACTGACTAATTAAGCAAATTGGAAACATCCAACTGCTTAATTAGTCATTAGGAGGGGTGCCGCCGGGGTACCAGGGCATGTACCAACCGTTTTTCCTAAAATTGGGGATTTTAGGAAAAATTGGTCGTGTTCTGGAGGTGCGCAAAAAGTAAAAAAACTCCACTTTTGATTGAATAGCAAAAATCCCGAACCTGCAGGCAAAACCCAATACAGGTGCGGGATTTCTACTATTCCCGCACCCAATTGAATATGCTCCTAAGGAGGAGATTTACCAAAGCTTGGGGAGAGCTAAAGTACCAACCAATCTAACTGTACCTTATAGGCTGTGTTTGAAAAATGACAGTTGGAAGCTGATTGGTTGGTGCTTTACCTGGCTCCACTTTATCTCTCCCCAACCTTTGATAAATCTCCCTCATACCCCTTTTACACCGGAGCTAAAACCCGGGTTATTGCAGGGTTAACCCGGGTCGCTCCTTGGTGTAAAAGGGGTGAGGGTTGGATCGCCGGGTCGAGTGACCCGCCAATCCAACCCAGGTAACTTGCAGGGTTTAACACGGAAGTAATCAATGAAACCCTACAGTGTGAATGGCGCACTCCGGGTCACGATGACCTGGAGCGAGTTGCATGGCGGCCGATTGGTCTGGCTTCAGTGGAGCTTGGAGATGACGTCATCTCCAAGCGTCCACTTCAACACTGGAAGACCCAACTCAGACCTAACTCCGGTTTCAACGGCGCCGATTCGGGAATGTCCTGGGTCGGCGCCGGCTAAATTCCGGGTCTGATCCGGATTGGAACCCTGTTCCAACTCCAGGTCAGACCCGGAATTTAGGTGTAGACCTGGTATCAGAGTCACAATGCCATTTTATTTCAGATTGAAATGATCCTTTTCAATAAACATAGACTCATGGATCCCAGAGAATATGAACCAATTGAAAAAAAAAAAAAAAACAATTGTATCCAGTACAAAGTATTGTGCAGGGGGTGAGGTGAGCATAAAGAAACACAGACAACCGGAACATGGAGGATCAGAATGTATACACTGTAATTCTTTGTATAATTCTATGGGTACATTATAAGGGCAAAAGGTTACGGAGGGAATAGTCCATCTTATGTAAGAACATTCCGTCACAATACAAATTCCATTCAGCATTTTATTTCAAGAATCAGCGAGAAACCCATTGTCCAAAGAAAATAAACGTTCGGCGCCTCTAAAAATATACCCAGAGAAAAAAAGTGTTTAGATGGCAGGTTTGATACAAAGACCTTCATCCTGGAAGAAGACATTTACCCCCCAAAACTCCATCAATCAACAATCACCTCGTTTGGGATGTTGAAGGCAAAAATCATAACAGGAATTTGTCCCCCCGCTCGGCAGGAAGTTCTATTTATACAAAATTATTTCACGAACAAATACACAGAATTCCTTCTAAAATTAACCATATGGTATGTTCCTTTAGGTGTAAATGCTAATTCTGGGATCTATGAAAGAAAACAAAATAGCAAGGTTGGTGTGGCGGCATTGGCGCGGACGCTTATGTGCGTATATTCCAGAGTATATCGCTATTATTTATGAAGCACGCTCAAGGACTGGTGAATTTTTCTCGTCCACGTAGTGTATAATCTGCAAAATTTGTAATGCATATGCCCACAGAAAAAGTGACGCGCCAATGCGTATATATGGATTTGCTACTGGAGAAGCAGGATGAGAGTGGGAGGTGGAGCCGAGGAAGGGACAGTGGCGTTACTCCTGGAGGCAACTGAACTGCGCTTGCCTCCAAGAGCTACGTGTATTGGGGAACCCCAACGGGAGCACTGAGACGGGAGCCCAGTTACACAATACCAGGGCCTGAGCCGACAAGATATCAGCCTCCCAACCACTCTTCTGCCTCCGCGAGGCTCTGCGTGCCCCCACACGCTGCCTCTCCTCACTGTCCCACCCTCCTAGCGTAGGTCATGGCGGTGAATGTCCAATGCAGCAGTAACATTGCAGGCACCCTGCTAGCAAGATACGGGGACCATGGGGCAGCATTGGTGGCTCCCCCACAGAGCCCTGAGCGCGCACATTCCAAGTTACGGCCTCAGCCGAAAGCAGCACACTGAATAGCGTAGTAAATGCCTTAAATTAAGCCAACAAGGTTAGTAGTTGGTGGGACAAGGAGTTCGTGGACTAAGGAGGAAATGTTTAATTTACATGGCTGGTTAGAGAACATACAGGCAGAAGGCCTGATTCAGACCCGCTCGCGAGCGCTGAGCGCTCACAAGCGGGTCGATGTTGCCCAAGTGTGCATGCGCACGACGGAGGCGGTTCCATCGTGCGCATGTGCGAGACCCGAATAACTATTCCCATGGGAACAATTCCCATGGGAACGCCTACCGTCTGGGGCCGGCCCCACTGACATCACTAGTGATGTCAGTGGGAGTGCTTTTGGCTCTGATAGAGCCAAAAGCACTAGAGGGCTTGCGGCAGCGAGACCCTACCGCAAGGGTCACGTCGCAAGCCCGATGGTCGCGATGGTCTTGACCATCACGACCATTTTGGCTGCTCGTTATAGCTGTGGGTGGTTACCCACAGCTATGCGAGCGGCCGGGAGGCCGCTCTAAAATTCAGAGGGACGGCCCTGATTCAGAGCGAGTGCTCTGTCAGAGCGTCCGGCTCTGAATCAGGGCCAGAGTCCCTTCACATGAAGGTGCATTAGATGACTCTGTTGTTTTCTGATACAAACTATTGAATTAAATTACTGTTAGGTTAATCCTTTGTATTGTATTTTAGAACTTACACTTTCAGTGTGTGTTCCCAAAATATAGTACAAAGGATTAACAAAACAGCAATTTAATGCAATAGTTTGTGTCAGCAAGCGATAGACAGTGTCATCTAATGCACCTTCATGTGAAGAGAGGATAAAGAAAGGGAATGATGTATAATAATGAATATAATATACCCTATTCACACCTACACACCTCACATCAGTGGTCAGGGTGGGAATTTTGAAGTGGGGGTATGGAAAATCTAAGGTCGTACTTATACATGAGCGGGCCGGAAAAGGCGGTGTGGCCACTTAAAAGGGGGCGTGTCCTTAACATACGCTCCCCTTTTTCATTAGTGTAATGTGCCACACCGCAGAGGTTGGGTATGGTATCCCGGCGGTCAGGATGACGCCGGTCAGAATACCGACAGCGGCATCCCGACAGTCAGAATCCTGACACTAGAAGGTAATCTCCCTAATGGTGGGACACACTATACAGATATATCTGCAGATGATGGTTGTTCGTGCAGACTGAACAACCATCATCTGTGTCCACCCCCTATGCATTGCCCACTGTAGTAATGTCACTTTTAGTAGTGCCCCCTATACATTGTCCACATTAGTAGTGTCCCTTATAGTAGTGCCACCTATACATTACCCACAGTAGTAATGCCCCTTGTAGAAGGGCCCTCCGTACATTGCCCACAGTAGTAGTGCCCCCTATACATTGCCCATGGTAGTAGTGCCCCCTGTACATTGCCCACAGTAGTAATGCCCCTTGTAGTAGTGCCCCCTATACATTGCCTATGGTAGTAGTTCCCCCTGTACATTGCCCATGGTAGTAGTGCCCCCTGTACATTGCCCACAGTAGTAGTGCTCCCTAATACATTGCTCACAGTAGTAGTGCTACCTATACATTGCCCACAGTAGTATTGCCCCTTGTAGTAGTGCCACCTATACATTGTCCACAGTAGTAGTGCCCCTTGTAGTAGCGCCCCCTATACATTGCCCACAGTAGTAGTGCCACCTATACAATTCCCACAGTAGTAGTTCCCCCTATACATTGCTCACAGTAGTAGTGCTTCCTAATAAATTTCCCACAGTAGTAGTGCCCCTTGTAGTAGTGCCACCTATACATTGCCCACAGTAGAAGTGCCCCTTGTAATAGTGCCACCTATACATTGCCCACAGTAGTAGTGCCACCTGTACATTGCCCACAGTAGTAGTGCCCCCTGTACATTGCCCACAGTAGTAGTGCTCCCTAATACATTGCCCACAGTAGTAGTGCCCTTATATATAAAGACACACGAACTGCCAATGGCTAATTAAATCTACCCCATGGTGTTAATAGCAATAGCCTGATAAACACACTTATCATGGGCATATTGGTGAAACTGGCCTTATTTCAAAGGTACATTTTTTCTTTATATACTAGTATGGTGTTTATGTAATGGCAGGCCACGCCTCTCTGCTTGGATGGCCACACCCCTTCCGGCTACTGGCCATGCCCCTTAGTGGGCCTTTGTGGTTGCAATCACCTGGTGGGCCCTTGGTGCCCCAGTACGACACTGCATAAAATCTCACATACAGCATTATTGTCAGATATAAACATAGACAAGTTGATGGTAGTGGAAATGCAGGTTACAGTAGCAACACCAGTGGGGATGTGTCAGAAAGCCGGAGGTCTAAATACCAACCACCGACTTCCCAACTGTGAAAGCCCGGCAGGGGACTAAAGATAGGTGTTGAAATCCAGATGCCTATCATTAGCCCCACGCCGAAATACCGTTGCCCAGCATACCGAACGTAGGTACGCCGGGCGTAGGAAGCTCTTAGCCGGGGGGAGGGTTTAGAGACATCCGGGGGGACTTAGTGCTAGGCACCTTCCCGGGAGGGTTAGGCTAGGGGAAAGGGGGTTTAGGGTTAGGCACCAGGTGGGGGGAGGTTGGGGTTAGGCACCCCCTGGGAGGGTTAGGATTAGGGAGCGGGGAGTTAGGTTTAGGCACCAGGTGGGGGAGGTTAGAGTTAGACACTAGAGGGGGGGGCTAGGGTTAGGCACCACTAAAGGAGGGGGAGAGGGGTAGGGGCAGCCTACTTACCTCCCCTGTCGGGATCTTCATCTGCCGGCCTTCCGGCGTCGGGATTTCAACCGCCGGGCTGACATCCGGCGGTATTGCATACCCAACCCCACCAGTGGAGGCCACAGTACACAACATCACTGTCAGAAGCCGGTATACCTACTGACTAGCAGTGGCTGCACCAGAGGTGAGGCTGCAGCACCGTCCAAAATTTAAATGGGGAAATCACACCAACTGCCACCCTCACTGGTTCTGTCCTCGCTGGCATCCTCACTGGCATCCTCACTGGTTCTGTCCTCGCTGGCATCCTCACTGGCATCCTCACTGGTTCTGTCCTCGCTGGCATCCTCACTGGCATCCTCACTGGTTCTGTCCTCGCTGGCATCCTCACTGGCATCCTCACTGGTTCTGTCCTCACTGGCATCATCACTGGCAGTTGGTTTGGATCCCTTATTTGAATTTTGGACCGCGCTGCTGACTAGGTTGGGGAACAGCTGGCCTTCACTTCTCACATGCGTGAACAGCCGGCCAGGATGCTAATGGCGAACACTTTCAGCACTTGCTATGACTTTCTCATAGACCAAGGTATGTCTGTGTCACAGTTCACTGAATTACGTCACTTATTTTAAAAGTTATAAGAAAAACTTTGAGGCCAATAGCTATACTTTGTAAGCTGGATGGAGCGGAGCTGGTGATATATGGAGGTAGCTCTGTAGGTATACGCAGGGGATAAACAGGATAATGTGGCAGGGTCTCTGGAGCTAATGGAATAAGGACCTCATTCAGAGCGAGCGCTCGCTCTGAATGAGGGTGGGCGCATTTTTTTTAATCCGGCCTCCTGGCCGCTCGTTAAGCTGTGGGTGACCACCCACAGCTTTTGCGAGCGGCCAGGTGATGGTCGCGACCATCGGGCTTGCGACGAGACCCTTGTGGTAGGGTCTCGTCTGCTGCAAGCCCCAGTGAGCTTCCGGCTCTAATAGAGCCGGAAGCTCACTACTGACATCACTGGTGATGTCAGTAGGGCCACCCACAAACGGCAGGCGTTCCTTCAGGAACGCCTCCGTTTGTCCAGCCACCCCACCACCCCGCCTACAATGCTTGGCAGCCATCTTTGTAAAGTAGAATGCTTCAAGTAAGGAGCATTCTTGGAGGTAGTGAAGTTGCGCACTCCATTTTTTAACATTTCGAAGTATTGTTTTAAATCGGTATGCAGTCAGGAAGCAGACAGTCGAAATGGCGACCGCCAACCTCCCGACTGTGCAATCCTAATAGGGGACTAATGATAAGTGTAGAAATCACGACGCCTATCATTATCCCTACGCCGGGAGCCCGACGCCCGGCATAATGAACGAATACCACACGGGGGGGTTAGGTTAGGGACTCCCGGGGGGGCGGACTTAGGGTCAGGAACCCCCCTGGGAGGGTTGGTTTAGGCTAGGGGAAGGAGGGATTAGGGTTAGGCACCCCCGGGGGGAGGTGAGGGTTAGGTTTAGGCGACGGGAATGGGGAGGGGTTTAGGCACCCCTGGGGGGAGGTTAGGGTTAGGCACTAGGGGGGGGAGGTTAGGGTTAGGCACCCCTAAGGGAGGGTTTGGGGGGGGAGAGGGTTAGTTATACTTACCTTACTTATCTGTCGGGATCTTCACTGCTGCTGGTCTATGAACTGTCGGACATAGGTTCCAGCGGTCATTCATACCGATCCCTTTTAAATCATTATTAAGTAGAGATATATACGCAGACCCCAGTGTTTTGGTTTTGGCAAAACTACCCTCAAGTGTTCAGGTTCGGTTTTGGATTTCATTTGAAATATATAAAAACCAATAAAATTGTGTAACTTGGACCTGTTTTTGTTCCTATAGCATTAATAACATTGATAATATAAGGAGACTAAGACAGCTGCTTTTTTCCAGTTGTGGGAAGGTTTTATAGACTCCTTCACGTTGGCCTTACGACGCCAAATATATTTATGTTTCCAAAATACTTCTTGGTATGAAACCCAGATATTATTGGATGATCCGCCCATTTCTTTGCCTATTACTAGTTGAGATGGGATCTGTTTCTTTATAGGTCTCCTTTCCCTGCCATATTTAGACTGCTTTTGAATAATGTGTGCCATTTCTTGATCTTGTTTTTTTTTGGGGGTGGAAATATTATTCTGTATTTACATTGTACTATATCTTTACAGCTACCCTTAAAGGGTCTTTGTTTTATGTATTATCTATTTTGTTTTCTGATGTATGTGTACTATATTATTGCTCTGATGAATAAAAGAAATAAAAAATATATATATATATGTATATATATATATATATATATATATATATATAACATTGATACCATTACTTTTACAGTCAATTGAAACCACCACACAGAACCTGACATCACGAGAGAGGGACTAACATGTAATACAAGAGATCCGGTTTTTAGATCAGATTTCCGAACTTGATGAAAAGACCTAAGTGGGGACTCGGACTCGGTTCTACTTGGAATTCCGAAGTGATTCGAGCCAGGTCTTTGTTCGACACCCAAAGTCTGGGTGTGTTCGGTTTTCAGCAAACCAGAACTGCTCATCTCTACTATTAGTGGTGATTATAGTCACTCAGGGGCCTATTCATCAACACTAAAATAACGTTTTCAAGGACATTTTCCTTAATTAACGTTGTTTTAGTATTCATGATGACACTTAGCACAGGAGATATCACTGATATCTCCTTGCTAAGTTCCCCTGCGTTAATTTCCACACTCCCCATACATTAGTACATTAGTATGGGGATATGGAAATTATGGTATTCATCAAATTCCGAAAATTATGTATTTTCGGAATTTGATGTGAGGTGGCGAATAGCAGGTACCATTACCTGCTTCCAGCTGTGCAGGTCCCCCCACGTCTCCCTCCGGCGCTCTGGTGCGTCCTCCGGCTCCGTCTGCTATGCGGTCATGTGTTCTACCAGCAGAACACAATAAAGTTTAGAAAAAAAAAATTTTTTTTTTCTAAACAGTACTGTGCTCTGCTGGGAGACCACATGACCGCATAGCAGACGGAGCCAGAGGCTGCTGTGCAAGCAGGTAAGTGCTGAATGGGGGGGGGGAAGGGGGGCAGGTGAGCGGAGGGGGGGACACAAACTTACCGCATCTGTAGGCAGTGCTGCGCATGCACTGGTTTTACACATGTAACAGCGCATGCACAGCACTGTTTCCAGCTGCGATAAGTTAGTGTAGAGAGGGATAACTATCTATTTCCCGAAAAGCTGTCATCGCAAAAATGACAGCTTTTCGGAATAGATAGTTATGGGGAGGAGGAATGATGAATTCCTCCAGTAATTAGGTAGAACTCCTTGCGAGTTCTAAACCTAATTACCTCCAGGGAAACTTTAGTTATGATGAATAGGCCCCATAGTGTGATGATTTGCAATACTTTTTCAGGGCTACTTATATTGGGGCGGATGACGGGAGTCAGGCTCTGATAACAGCACGTTCCGTTCGAAGGCTAAACAGTAAAATAATAAACCCAAAACATTTTCGGAGGACTTATCACAATTATTAGTTTCATAAAAAGGCCTCTAAGAATACTGATAATTGTCAAACAAAAACACATTTATTTCTCTGTCTCAGTCTCCCATTCACCTGCAGCATATTCTCCGCCCCTGACATGTGAATGAGTCTCTTGTCGGGTCAGGTATGTGGACTCGGAATTCCTCAGGCTGAATATCGCATTAGAAATGTGACAGGCGAGAGTCCTGCCTGTAAGACCAGTTCTGGTCTGAGATCGCAGCTTTCTAGCACATTTGCAAAAAAAATAAAAAATAACAGGAATCGCTTATCAGCTTGCCAGGAAGTCCTATTGCTAAGTGGAAGTGTGAGTTTAGTGTTCCTGCTGCTGCTGTCAGGACCTGCTCAGGAGTAATTTATGGGCTTTGATAGGCGTCAGGCCTGGGCTGAAGCCCGGGAGGGGAAAACAACAAGCGCAGGCCCAGTCCTCGCTATCTCGCCGGTGTCCATTCCAGTGATAAGATTTTCATTGTAAGATTCAGTGAATTATTCTGTTTTTCCTCTTTTGAAGAATCAACGCCCTATATCTGTCTAAAAATATGGACGCCCTGATTTATTTTTAAACCTTGTGCTTATGCTGAAAACACGGTGATTGTGATCTTTGCCGGCTGCAATTTTAATGTACCTGGATTTCTTAGATTCATTTCTGCACGCTAGTGTCCTAATTGTGAGTCGTGTCTACGTCTTATGCAAATGCCCCGGGGACGATTTCTTTTTTTCTAAAACTGTCTCGGAGCGTCTTTATATGAATCATCGGTTGCGCCATTGCATCTTGCAACAGTCCAATGGCAGATGCGGTTTCACCGCCTGCCCACGACCTCCTGTGCGAGCGGCTGTGCGTGTTTGGATGCAGCCGCATTCAGTGACACGCCAGCAACGGCTTCACCCCCTCCCTATTACCTCCCAGGTACGCCCACTAAAATCCACAGACCCTGCGTCCAATTCTGTATTACCGTCCCTGAGCGGTAACAAACGGGACCTCAGACGCGTACACAGACTTACAACTTCAGCCAACTGCGCGCGGCATCGACGTGGCGTCCACTTCTGAATCAGCGTGATTTCTAAGTGAGCTAGGAATCGAACAGGAGTAATTCCCCCAAGATCTCGAAAGTCTGTAAAGTAAAGGCATGTAGGGGTGCATTCGTTTATAAAATAGTATCTATTATTTTGACACACAGTGGGGCTGATTCCATCTGAGGCGCTCTTTGTACGGCCGCAGCAGCCTACTTTCTATCTTATTGCAATGAGAGAATACGTCCGTGTCTGTCAAAGATCCGTGCATCTGCATGTGGAAGGTCATCCCGTCCACTGTTTTCGCTACCACAACCAGTGGCGTATCTATAATGAAGAGTGTGCGGTGCACATGGGCCCCTGGGTCCAGGGAGTCCATATTGCAGACCCTGCACCCTTGCTCTTCAATAGTTACCTCTCTAGAGTCCCGCGCCGGCAGTGGCAGTGCTGTGCAAATCATTGAGAAAATGGCGCAGTGGCCATTTTCTCATTGATCCGCACATGTGCAGTAGAATAATTGAGGGAAAATGGCAGCTGTGCCATTTTCTTGGAGTCCTGCACATGCACAGTAGACTCTAGCACAGCACCAGAGTCTCAGTCTTCTCACTTGCGCCACCAGATGAGGAGTTGGGGGCAGGTATGGAGACAGCACAAGGGTGCACCTGACCGCAATCACAGCCGTTATCTTTAGTATCTGATCTCGCCGACCCGATGCTGGGCGCAAATGATCTGTCTAAAACACGCGTCAAATCTCCGTTCGCAAGCTATGAGCGAGAACGAGAGGTGGCTTGCATGTTCACAACACTGCCATGACAACCACGAGACAGGACAGTTCCGTGTGTCCATCAATCATGAGTGAAAGGACATCTGGACTTGACATGTGGCACTTTTGTAGCGCCGGAGTTATAGACTCTGGGCACTAGAGTTTGCCCAGAGTCTATAATGTATGCACAGGTCACCGGGAAAATGGCCGCGGCGGCCATTTTCCCTGTACCGCGCATGCGCAAACAACGGGAAAATGGCCGGTGCTGCCATTTTCCAGTCACTTTACAGCGCCGGACCCCCATGCCGACGTGGGACTCCGGAGAGGTAAGTAATATTATGGGTGCAGAGTGTACGATGCGGGGCCCCCCTGGACCCAGGGGCCCGTGTTCCCCGCACACCCTGCACCCATTATAGATACGTCCCTGCGTCGAAATCTCACGCCAGCAGCCCGGCACCTGGCATCCCGATCAAAGTAAAGCCGGGCGCGGACAGCCGGGGGGGAGGAGGGTTAAATTCAGGGCTCCCGGGGGGGACTTAGGGTTAGGCACCCCCCTAGGAGGGTTAGGTTTAGGCTAGGGAAAGGGGGGGTTAGGCACCCCCCCGGAAGACTTAGGTTTAGGCAGCGGGGAAGGGGGGGTTAGGTTTAGGCACTTAGAGGGGGGATTAGGGTTAGGCACTGGGGGGGAGGTTAGGCACCCTAAAGGAGGGTTGGGGGGGGGGAATTAGGTTAGTTATACTTACCTCTATAGATGATCAGGATTTCCTCCTCTGTCGGGCTGCTGCTGTCGGGATTAGGTCCGCTGGCCATGTGGCTGGCGGTAAATCATACTGAATCCCTTTTGTATGTGTGTACAAGTATTAACACTTTTTTTTTTACATTGGACAAAGTGGCCCTAGGAATGAGCTTGCAATATAGGGCCCATTATAAGTATATAGCCTGATTTCCACCAGGTCTTTCGATGCAGTATACATGGATGCTCATCCTTCACCCTAGCAAAGAACCATCCTAAGAATTCGCCCTTTCCTCCCCTTTATCTCATTTCAGTAATCTGGCTCTGACAAAAAAATTCTTTAGTTTTCCTCAAAGTTAATTGCACATTCCACCTTCTCCGTACTTTCCCCGGGAAGCCATCGGCCAGAGCAAACTTCAGCTCTCCAAACTGAAAAGGCAGAAGGTAGGGACGGGATGGGCAGACCTGGGATGTTCCTCAAATGACCGAGCTATACTATGTCTCTTACCTGCAAGTGCAAAAACAAGATTTCCTTTTGTCAGATGACATTATTGATGATCAAAGGTAGAGAAGACGTATTTAGGGGAATACCGTTCAGCAACGTGCACAGTCATGTTCTCTCATAATAAAGGGATACCTCCGGGGCCCTTTTGGTGAGATGTGCCCAGTATGGAATGGAGGACTGCACTGGAAGAAGAGACTTACCTGGAGGTTTACATTGCTGCTGAAGGCGTCTGGGAAGAAGTCGCCATGGTCGGAGACCCCTCAGGTGAATTTTCTCCATGTTCCGGGGATGGTGAGCTTGAATCCGTAAAGATAGAAGCTCACCAAGCTCTGTAAAGTGTAATTGTCGACATTTATTTTTTTCCTACTCTGGGAGAACTCAGAAGAATAGGGAGTTGAGGCAATGCATAATGCCCTGATTAGTGCCACTGAGCAGCAGGGCCACCGTTACGCGTTTCACAGCAAAACGCATCATCAATCCCCAGAGCAATCAGGATCAGTGGAAGATTCACATCCTTGCTGTAATGACTCGAGAATCAGACGTTATATCTTGATGACTATATATTTCTGTAAAAGTAACCTACGGCTGTCCAGCTAACAGTAACATAACATAATTGATTTTTTTTACTGATTTGACATTTTAGCTCCCTCCTTTGTGCTTTTGCATTGATCTGCACAACAATGTCAGCAGCCTCCCCCAACACAACAGTATATATCCCTCTCACTCCCATAAATAATGTGCAACCAGTGTCGAAATAGGGCATGGAGGGCCCACTGTGGGAATGCAGTGGTGAGGGCCCATGCTTTAGGGGTGTGACCAGCCTCCAGAGGGGGTGTGGCCAGCCACCACAGAGGCTTGGCCAACCATTAAGAAGTGCATGGTCTGGGCCCCTTTATAAATATATATAGTAAATAATGATAGTGCATGCATGATAATGTACCAGATTGATAACTACAATGCATTGTAGTGAATACACCATAAATCTGGGAGGTATAATGTAACATATGCACAGTCTGGAACAGACCCCTAGAGGAGTAGGCCCTCAGACAGTGGGGCCCGCCGGGGATTTCCCCTGTTTCCCTGTGGGCCAGTCCGACCCTGTGTGCAACCCTTGTTCACCCATTGTTGGTGGTATGGTGCTTCCCTCAATGCCTACCTTTGTAGTACACTTGGGTAAAGCACCAGGCATGTTTTTTTTTTTCATTTATTCTGATTTATTTTTGTAACACAGCAAAGGGCTGTGTCACCATCATCATTGTGATGCATAGAATGGAAGTTGCTCAACCAATTTATTGGCGCAGTAACGGTGCGTGTAAGGGAGGGGATAAGCTAGAAAAAAATAAATAAATTCCACACTGCAATGCGCCATCAAAAGAGACTTGCATGCTACGCAACAACAAAATGCAGAGGACTGAGGGCCTGATTCAGCAAGGAACACGCGGATGCAGACGCATGCAATCGGTCAATGTTTTAGCTCTGCATATGCATCGCAATGCGTGTGCGCAATCCAGCTATTGCAATACGAACTGCGTACGCAGAGGCTACGCAGACCCAGAGTACAGTGATTGACAGGAAGTGGCGTTTTGGGGGGATGGTCGGGCAAACGCAGGCGTGACTGTGCGTTTGGACGGAGTTTTAGGGGTGTGCATCATTAAGCCATTGCGGCGACGGACGTGGCCTGAGGTCTAGTTGCACGCAGGAAGCGGCACAAATCCTGCGTAAAGTCAGGTCAACCACTATTATGCTAATGTGTTCAATGGTTCTCGATGTTACCGATGTTTCCGTTGTCTTGCGAGGTATAACAGGACACACGTTAAGGGAAGTAGGTGGTATTGTGTAGTACTAGGCGTCTGCTTATTCTGCGTGCGTATTTATTAGCTCGCAGTGCACGCCCATGAAACAGCTCTCGCTAACAGGTGGATCTTTGGCTGCTTCAACCGCTAATGGCCCCCACGGTATGATTTTTTTAAAGGATTTGGCCATTTTTCGACCGATTAGAACGACAAATCGTTTAAAAAGTGTCGTGTGTGGCCATGATAACGATGCCGACGCGCGCACCTGCTGTCGCTGATCAATTGAGTCTGCAGAAAGATACTGACCTATATTGTATGCACGATGAACGATGCGATGGGCGATTTGTCGTCACTGATCCTGGACACTCCCATCGACTATTTTTAAATGTTCCACCAGATGCATCGTGAGATTGTTTGCTGCCAAATGATATATCGTTATCGATTTGCAGTCGTTAACAATCCGTCTATATCGCTTGTACAATCGTTCCATGTGCAGGCACAATATTGTTTGTCCGGGAGTGTTTAGAAGTTCAAGGGAAATCGCAAACGAGATTGGAGCATTTGCAAATCGTACTGAGTGTGGGGCCCTTTACACTGTATGCCACTACATAAATACACCTTCAATGTACACTTGTAAGCCCCTTCACTCCCCCTCCCTGCCTCTCCAGGAGCATAGAGGTGCAGGTCTGGGATACACAAAAGACTTTGGGGGTCTATTTACTAAGCAGTGTTAGGAGACAGAGTGAAAAGTGATAAGAAAGTGATAAGGTGCCAGCCAATCGGCTCCCAACTGTTATCTCACAGGCTGTGGGGCCTATTCATCAACACTAAAATAACGTTTTTAAGGACATTTTCCTTAAATAACGTTATTTTGGTATTCATGTAGCCACTTAGCACAGGAGATATCACAGATATCTCCTTGCTAAGTTCCCCTGCGTTAATTTCCACACTCCCCATACATTAGTACATTAGTATGGGGATGTGGAAATTATGGTATTCATCAAATTCCGAAAATTATCAATTTTCGGAATTTGATGCAGTTACTTACTATTCGCCACTGTGAGGTGGCGAATAGCAGGTGAAACTTACCTGTATCAGCGTGTGCAGGTCCCCCGACGAGTCCCTCCGGCGCTCTGCTCCGTCCTCAGGCTCCGGAGGCTGGTCGTACATGTGTGCTCCCCAAGAAAGTTTAGACAAAAAAAAAAAAAAAAAAGTTTTTTTTTTTTTTTCTAATCTGTCATGTGGTCTGCTGGGAAACCACATGACAGACCAGCAGGACGGAGCCGGAGGCTGCTGCGCTGACAGGTAAGTCGGGGGAGGTGAGCGGAGGGGGGAGGGGGGGAGATCGGGGGGGTACACAAACTTAATGCATCTGTAGGCAGTGCTGCGCATGCGCTGGTTTTACAGATGTAACAGCGCATGCGCAGCACTGTTTCCAGACGCGATAAGGTAGTGTAGGCAGGAAAAGTATCTATTTCCCGAAAAGCTGTCATTGCAAAAATGACAGCTTTTCGGAATAGATACTTATGGAGAGGTGGAATGATGAATTCCACCTATAATTAGGTAGAACTCCATGCGAGTTCTAAAACTAATTATCTCCAGAGAATTTTTAAGTTTAATGAATAGGCCCCTGTGTTTGAAAAATGACAGTTAGGAGCTGATTGGCTGGTACCTTATCACTTTTCACTCTGTCTCCTAACACTGCTTAGTAACTAGACCCCTTTATATCAGGAATGGGAAAAGAGAATAGCCTTAACACTACAACATTGCAGACAGCACTTCGAACATATCCTATAAACTTTGTTAATACTCGAGAATGCATAAAGATATGTTAATATAAAGAATACCTATGTTTTTCTTTATTTTTATTCTGCATCTGTCTGATATATCACATGACTACTTTACCAATTAAAAAAATTAGAATTGCATCCAAAATGGCCGACTTCAAGATGGCTGCCACACTGATGACATACCCTAAAAAGTTTTCCCCCACTCCCATATCATATGTGTAGACACTGGCTTAATACTTCCTTACTTATTTCCTTTTTATAAGGGTGTTTCCACAACTTATTGACCACCCTGTAACTATGTATCTGCAAATGGGTGGAAATTAGTTACTTTTGTGTGGAAGCACATAAACCAATTTATCAAAAAATATCAAAGTTGAGACACGCGAAATAAAGTTAGCCCCAACGTCACCTTACGGCCAGCTAGGCCATCACAACTCATAGTTGCCCACCATTAATTAGTAATTTCATCATGGCTTACACTGAGCTTCAACATGTTTTCTTTTAACAATTGCTTAATATCAAAGTGTATAAACACTGTGACCTGATTTAAAACCCAATATTTGCACAGGGTGTGTTTACTGCTTATGGTTTAGATGATTAGAATTAACGACTCCTGAGGTTTTCAGACAATGCGCAACTAATATCATTTTGTGGACGTATTTCAGCATACATTTTTTGCTGCTTTTAGTTGTACACTGGAAGGAGGATTATACCTGCTGTGTTATAGCGAACACAGGGCCTGATTCAGAGACGGACGCTCTGAAAGAGCGCTCACTCTGAATCAGGGCGTTTTTTGGTTTTTTTGGAGCGGCCTCCTGGCCGCTCGCATAGCTGTGGGTGACCACCCACAGCTATTGCGAGCAGCCAGGTTGATGGTCGCGATGGTCAAGACCATCGCGACCATTGGGCTTGTGACGAGACCCTTGTGGTAGGGTCTCGTGGCCGCAAGCCCCAGAGAGCTTTTGGCTCTAACAGAGCCGGGAAGCTCTCCCACTGACATCACTGGTGATGTCAGTGGGGCCGCCCCCAAACGGCAAGCGTTCCTTTGGGAACGCCTCTGTTGGCCGGCCACCCCCCTGGCCCGCCCACCAAACGGGGCGAGCTGTCACTCACCATCGTCAGCTCGCTCCCTTTAGTGCGAGACCCAGAGCGACAGAGCACCAGTCGCTAGCCGGGTCTCGCGCATGCCCAGTAGGCAAACATTGACCCGTTTGCGAGCGCTCAGCGCTTGCGACCGGGTCTGAATCAGGCCCTGACTCTTAATGATCAAAATGAATGTTAAAAAAATTTTCATGTGCGCCTGGCCTGCATGGGTGTAAGTGAATCTGAATAACATATACATAATACACTTTTATGTCAATGTACAGCTTTTTAAAATTTTTATTTTTATGCTTTTTGGGTCAATACAGCATCAGCCCTGATTCCAAATTGCTGACACTCAATAAGGGAAAATGAATAACAGTAAACGTGTTTGTTCCTATATATAAATAAGCTCCAGTTTGCAGCCATTTGCTTCGGGCCTCGGAGCCTTTTCTTGGCTGAGTTTATCCGTTACCCTTAGGCACGCACAGCTGCAGCAGCGTACTTCGGGAAGCATTGGGTCCCTCTCACCTAATAGTAGCCTCTGCTTCCCAATCAATCTGTCACCAAAGAAAACATGAAGTTATTTTAAGTCTTTTCCTTTCCTTCCGTGGATTCGCAGCCCTTCCCCTGCCTGAGCGCAGCCCACAGAGCAAAGTGTCCTGGATAAGGGCAGAGGTTCAAGGCCGGTTCAGTCCCTAACACGCTGTGTGTTTTTGCCGCGGCTGAGTGAAATAAACGCCCACCAGCACCATCAGGGGACATTGCAGACACGGGCGCTTGTTCTATATTTATTGGAAACATCAGAATATAAATAAAACAGTCACCATGGCCGCTATAATATAATGTCATGGCATTTCCTGGACCAACACGCCCGGATTAGTCACATTCCTTTATGGGAAGATGCTCTGACCTCACAATGTCATTTCCCTTATCGGTGACATGAAGTATTTAATATTAACCCTTTCCACAAATCACATAGGGATTGATTAAAAGGTGGACGCAGTTGCAGTTATGGTAATGCAGCAAGGGGCATCACTCCTGTCGTATCACTTATTCGAGCTGCGTCGTACAACGTAGCATCGGACAATCTACGGGAACATCGGCCCATGGGGGTCACACAAGCCAGGCACCGTAGAAGAGAGGAATAGGACAGGAAATCTCCGCCAGCCCAGGAAGATCCTGGCCTCTGCCCTCCCCGCCAACAGCGGCGACACGCCCACATTTCAGGAAAAAGAGGTCATCCCCGCCCCCCAAACGGCAGCAGACTGTCAATCACTAACAGTCTGCTGCTAAACTGCGTGTGATCATGCAGGACCCGTACAGCGCAGATTCCCGACCATGCACTGTTCAGTGTGCAGTAATAACTGAATAAGGGCCACAGCTCAAAGACGCAGAATGAATTTGGACGCAGAGAGAGTGATTTTCAGTGGGCGTCCTGGGAGGTCCTCAGGGGGTGGTAGCCAGAGGCGGGGCGTGTCTAGTGTGTACCGACCTCATAAGCGTTGGGAAACGGCAGGGTGCCGGCATCGGCAAGTGAGTACACACTTGCCGATGGCAGGAGCGACGGCGCGACATCACTACAGGTACGACAAGCGATGTCACTGGCGACGCGCGGGAGCATGCATCATCAGCGACATAGAGGGTACACACTAGACGATGTGCCCGGTATGTCCTCCGTTCTGGCCGGATCTGACAACATAGCATCTAATGTGTACCGGCATTAGCCCCGAAATGCTTCACCTTCTCACACTGAAAACTCATCGGTACTTTTGAAAGCAGAATATTACTTACAAGCCTTTACCCTATACTGCTGCTGTACATACAGTATATATTGTATTCTCATACGAGGGATACAGGGGGTCTTACATTTCCCCCTAGCAGATGCTTGCGACACAAGCCATTTATTTGTGTTTCCATCATATTTAAACCTGCAGTGTTATTCTACCTCGCCTCCTGTTATTGGACATCCTGTCTCCCGCAGTGACTTTTCAATATAGATATCGAGTCCCATCCTCTGAGTTTTGTACTGTCGGATATCCCTGCGTCGGGAGCAATGACCTCAGGAAGCTCCGCACTCCTCACACGCTGCCCTACAAGCTGCTCTACATGTCACTTGGTGCTCTAGTGACGTCTGGCATCCATTATTACTATATACACTGAGAAGGACTGTGTCCTTGGTCACCTGCCAAAGATACACAGGCAGTAAGAATGGTCCCCGGACTATATAAATAACAGCAGGTACCCTGGCAGAGACTGCTCCCAGGTGACCATATAAAACAGAACCCCCTTTAATCACAATGGAGCTCTTAAAGCGACAGTATTGAGAGAATGTTACTGGCTGTCACCCAGGTGATCTGTGTGAACACAATAAATGCGCTGGTCATCAAGCTTCATCTGTAATCTTAGTCAAAGACCTGGTACGGCTTTTGATCCACTGAGGTCAAAGGGGCCTATTCATAATGAAGTATCCAACTCTCCGCAAGTTGCGGCGGTGGATACTTAACAACCGGAGCAATTCATTATTGCTCCGGTGCGGGGACAAGGCTCCGAAAAGCAGCTGCCCCTGTGATCCCTAACACCGCTACCCAAGTAGCAGCGCTATTTACCATTTCCCATCAGGGTGAGTGTGCATGCACGACCCGAGAGCCTGATTCAGAGATTTGCGCTAATGCAATCGCATCTGCGATCTCTGATGGGATGCCATTTACGAAAATATGCTAACGGTTCCCAAGCTAACCCGAGCATAGCGACGCCCGCTGCTGCCTTCTCATATGCGCCCGACGACGTGCAACAGTGTAAACATCGGTAAGGGTGATGCAGATCGGGCAGCCGCGCAGTTTCTGAGTCTGACACTGCATCTCTCCTGACACGCAGAGAGCGCTCATGCTGGGTAGGAGATCGGAATGACTATGCACGGCGTGTAAACAGTCCGACGCCTCTGCGTTTTTGTAACCCCTCTGTTACCTCCCCCAAATACTGACTACCTATTACTCCCTTTGCGAGTGATTCCTCGCCCCGTTTAGTAGTCAGGTAGGGGGGTGGCGGCTGAACAAACGGTCGTTTGTGGGCGGCCCTCGTGATGTCAGTAGTGGACTTCCGGCTCTATTAGAGCTGGAAGTCCACTTGGCATCTGCGAGTGCAGAGACCCTACCACAAGGGCTTACTCGCAATGCTGATGGTCACGATAATCATGACCATCGCCAGGCCGCTCGCACAAGCTGTGGGTGGTCACCCACAGCTGTGCGAGCGGCCTGGAGGCCGGGATTAAAAAAAATAGGGACGCCCTGATTCAGAGCGAGCGCACGCAAATAGCGTGCGCCTCTGAATTAGGCCCAGAGTTTGAGAACCTATGCACTAATGTAATGATCAGTGGTCCCTCTGTCCAATATATTTTGATATCCTGTCTACATTCTGCCTCTATTTATCTATACAATAAGCGAGAAAGTGTGTGGGTCTGTCTGTTTGTCCTTTATGCACGGCCAGAGCTCTGTACCTAGCTCCACCAAATTTGGCATGGTGGTGTAGTTTGACCAGAATTAGTTTTTTTTTACAATGTTTGAAGTTAGTCAGGGCCATGGAGGGCTACATAGTGCCCACCAAGTAGGCCGTGGAGTCTCTGATTTGAAATTATTGCGTCAGTAAGTTCTCTCAGGATGTCTTCCCATGCCTAAAACTACCCTGATCTGAAGACACAGGCTGATATGTACCAGTGGGGGGCAGGCAGAGGCCCCGATTCAGAGCCGGACGCTCTGAATCAGGGCCATCCCTCCTACCTTTTGGAGCGGCCTCCTGGCCGCTCGCATAGCTGTGGGTGACCACCCACAGCTATTGCGAGCAGCCAAAATGATGGTCGTGATGGTCAAGACCATCGCGACCATCGGGCTTGCGACGGGACCCTTGCGGTAGGGTCTCGCTGCCGCAAGCCCTGGCGTGCTTTTGGCTCTATCAGAGCCAAAAGCACTCCCACTGACATCACTAGTGATGTCAGTGGGGCCGGCCCCAGACGGTAGGCATTCCCATGGGAACGCCTCAGTCTGGGCAGCCACGCCCCCGGCACGCCCACCAAAGGGGGCGAGCTGTCAATCACCATCGACAGCACGCCCCCTTTGGTGCGAGACCCATAACGACGGCTTGGCTGTCGTTATTCGGGTCTTGCGCATGCGCACGACGGAGCCGCCTCCGTCGTGTGCATGCACACTTGGGCAACCCGCTTGCGAGCGGGTCTGAATTTAGGCCCAGAGCTCCAACGGAAGAGCAGTGAGTCAGAGGATCAACTGTCACACTGCACCTGCAATGCCAGTTACTAATTTCCTCCAACTGTCACACTGCACCTGCAATGCCAGTTACTAATTTCCTCCAACTGTCACACTGCACCTGCAATGCCAGTTACTAATTTCCTCCAATTGTCACACTGCACCTGCAATGACAGTTACTCATTTCATCCAAGCACATTCTCATAGGCTATGGTCCTCCAGTGTTGGTCTGCAATGTAAAAAATGAAGGCTGCAGATTTACTTCAAGGTCCATTCTTCAGCCTGGGAGACGCCGGGTATCCCAGCTACTGTAGTTATTAATGTTACATGTTATTTCTGTGACTGTGGGCCTGATTCAGAGGCACATGCTATTGCAGCCTCAACTGCGCCTGTTGCCGCAGCACAACTGAGTCTTTATTCTAATACCGAAGCTGATGGACTCTGTACAGAGACACCCACCGGCTACAGCGCTAATCCACCGATGTGCATACTAAGACTCGCCATTGGACATTGCACTAGCCCTATGGAGACGCAGAACTTCGGTCTGAACATGGCCGCCGGTGTCAGTTACCCCCCAAAAACGCCCACCGAAATTGCCGCTCTCTGCGTCCAAACGAGTTGCATCTTTCAGCTGTAACCATCAGGACACATGCACAGACTGAAAGCATCAGCCTTGAATTTATTACTTTACTTATTACAGAGTCAACATATGTACATACTCCATAGCTCTGGCTTCCATATAGTATTTAGAGTCTGTGGTTATGTTTTGAGGAGTGGGGCGCCTCTATAGTGAACAGCAGCTGGTTTAAATAATGTACAGTCTAGACAATCATACATATTTTTGGCTACAAAACTCTTCAGCGCGCACACAAATTATATATATATATATATACACACACACACAATTTTTTCCTCTGGAATGAGTGGTTTGGGGAAGAACAGAGGTACTGGATCTAATTCTACGTCTTACGCAAAGTGGCTGTGTGTGCGGGCTGCCATGGATGTACGACCTTATGCCAAAGCAAGAATCTGTAGAGCTAATGCAGGGGTTTGTACGTCTGCAAGCAGAAACCCGTTGCCACCAGGGGCACAGCCAGAACTTTGCGGGTCCCATGGCAACATTTTGACAGGAGCTCTACCCCCCTTTTAGAGACACCTCTCTTCATAGCAGTTGTTCATTTTATGGCCCATATTAGTGACCTAGTTAATTTCATGAATGATAGTGGTGCCCTAGTTTACGTTATGCCCCATAGTAGTGCCCTATTTCACATTATACCCTACAGTACTCCTAGTTCAAATTATGCCTTATAATAGTGCCCCAAGTTAACAATATGCCACATTGTTGTGCCCTATTTCACATTATACCATGCAGTGCACCCAGTTCATATTATGCCATCTTAGACAAGTTAACAATATGCCACATTGTAGTGCCCCGAGTTCACATTAAGCCAGTGTGTTTAGTGGGCAATTCCAGGATTCTGGTAGACAACTACATGACCCGAGTCAGGTCCCAAAAGTTGGGACCCATAGGAATGGTACTCCCTGCAATCGCTATAGCTACACCCACGCACGCCAACCCTTGTTTTTGTGGCCAGCCACCGCCATCATGAGTAACAGCACTTGCGTCAGCCCCATGTAGGTGTAAGAGATTCCTCAGAAGCAGACGTCCCTTTCACATAGGCGCGTCTCAGTCACACAGAGCTATTGACACACGCTCACGAGACAGGTCGATGCACGCGCTCCCATTGTTCCCGCAGAGTTTCACAGAACGACAGATCTTGGCGAGTTCCGAAATACTCTGCATAGGACGGACAAATTGTCAATTTCCACCTGCGCTATATGCAAACACTCACCGTTATCATCAGTCACGCCAATGTGAGGGAATAGGATGGCGAAGGTATTGGGTGGGACGAGTATGAGCCCTAGATACTGGTAGGTATTATGGACGGGTACGTGCACAGGCTCCTTATTAAGCAATGTATAAATGTACGTAGCATGCATTCATCTACTTCTTACCTTTTGGATGTAATAGAGACAAATAATTGGTAAATGACACTTGCCGAAACCGCGTTGCCCGGGGGACGTATTTCAGGCTCGTCCTCCTTGGGCCCTATGAGTGTAGTATAAATATGCGCTCCGCCAAGTTGTCAGACAGAGACATTAGCTGCTGTCTGACAACCAGGCAAAGGTTAAAGAACATTCAATATTGTCAAGGTTTTTTTATAGCCAGCAAGTTTGCACATGTAGGAGAACCTCATGGGAGCCATCTACTCATAGGGAGATTATCCACTAGGCAACCTAGGTTCTTGCTCAGTGCCATGATTACCCTGACCAATTTCTAGGGTGTACTCTTTTTTTTTTTTTTGACAAATAAAGGTGAGAAGGGGCCCAAACCCTGAATGTTGCCTAGGGATCCTAATCAGTCTATGGGAGAGATGTATCAAACCTGGGAGAGCTATAAAGATACACAAGCTCTGTGTCTAATTGCCCAGTACACGGCAGCTACTAAGCACCATCACTGGTGTAGCTCCAACCCTTCCAGATCGTGTTACTTTCATGAGGGCACAGCAACAAGCGAAGGAAAAATGGGCCTGATCCAGCAAGGAAGGCAACTGCTAATACGCACGCAATCGGCCGATTGTGGCGTACTGCGCATGCATCGGCCACTGCGATCCGGACTGTGAATCGCAGCAGCTACGCAGACCCATCGCAGAGTGATCGACAGGAAGTGCCGTACAATCTGAGTTGGTTGCTATTGGCAATGCCTCCACTTTAGAAAGTTTGCTAAATCTCTCCAAGTATATAACAATATATTTTTTTTTAATAGCCCCAGTAACCCGGCAGCAGACGGCGAGCCACAGCACACCTTATTCAGGATGTATCCAAAGAGGACGGGTGGAGAAGTTGTCCAAAGCAATTATATAATTAACTTTCTAAATGTTTGCTAGTAGCGGATTGGTTGCTATAGGCATACTCTTAGATGGGGTTACATTAACTTCCTCCCCAAATGTTGAGTAAATGCCGACATGTACATTTTTGTGTTATTCTTAGGTTTAGAGTTAGGGTAAAATATGCAAAAAACTGTGTCAACATTTTGGTGGCGACATGTTTAATGTCAACGTTATGAACATGCCGACATTTTAAACAGTTGTGAACGTCGACATATTGCATGTCGACCTAATTGGCATTCTGACTGTTGACATTCGATAATCTGGTGTCAGCTTTTTATACCACACCTATATAGGTAACACTGGTAGTTACTTATACATGTTCCTGTACATGGAGCCTGCAGCCATATATCCTGTTTTTTTTCCCCAGATGGACCAGATTTTACATTAGGAGGTTTATTTCCTAGAGTCCACGCTCCAACTGAACCTGTATGTACAGGAGGAGTGGGACTAGTTGCCACTAAGATCACCATGAATGGATGCATATCCAACAGCGGCAATACTTGGAAGCTGGAATATCAGGATTTGAAAAGAAAAAACGAAACAAAAAATCAGGTTCTTGGTTTCTGGCGATCTGTGTAAACATTAGAATGTTTGAGCCATTTCTAAAAAGAAAACACATTTACATCTGTACGGCTTATATTAATCATGAGGGTGGGGTGACGTTGAGACCTTCTGTATTATCGGTGAGCTGGTACAAAATTCCAGTGCGTTTTGCTGAGTGCAAATGGCCTCGCATCTGTACGCAAATGGCCGCGCATCTGTACGCGAATTAAAAAGAATCTCATTCCAATAGTCCCACTATGTAAAATTAGATCTTGTATTTGCCCCAAATCTCCCCCCCCCCAATCTGCCCCACACTAAACATCACAATCTAGCTCTGCAATCTGACGCACACTGGCCGAAATTTAGCCACTCGTGTAAATTGCAAACCGCAACGGCATATGTTGGCGTTATACAAGCGACAGTTCATAAATAAGTTGAAGCTTGCAGCTCTCCCATTGAGCAGGGCCGAAACTAGAATATCTGTCACCCGGTGCAAGGCAGCAATTTTGTGCCCCCTCCCTTCCTGTACCTGGATTTTGTCCTTGCTCCTCCATAAGGCAGTGCACTAGTCAGATGTCCTTGGTATAGTGACTTACATTATTTCACACACCATAATGCCCATTACACATTATGCCACACACTGTAATGCCTATTACCAAAGTGCCATTTACATATTTGCCCAACACCATTTTATGCTCCACAGTAAGGCTTCTAATTACTTTAAAATTACCTGCTCGTTGTCAGGGGTTTTATGCTCATTACCAGGGGTTCCATGCTTGTTGCCAGGGGGTTTCATGCTCATTGCCAGGGGGTTTCATGCTCGTTGCTATGAGGTCCAATAGGACCTCTAGCATCTGTCTCCTCCTTGGCGGTGCCCATTTTTGGATGGCCGTTTTCAGCAGAGTCCATGCGGACGGCTAGTCCGCATGAAATCTGCTGAAAGTGGCCATCCAAAAATGTCCGAAGCCAAGGAGGAGACAGACACTAGAGGTCCAATAAGGACCTCTAGCATCTGTTTCTTCCTTGGCAGCGACCATTTTTGGATGGCAGTTTTCTGAATCTGCAGCCTCCAAGCCACCGCGAATCAGCCCTTTTTCACCCCCTGAGTTCTGGCACCCGGTGCACGTGCACCTCTAGCCCCCCCCTAGTTGCGGCCCTGCATTGAGGATTTACGTTGCGCTAAGTCTGGCCGTTTCGCGCATCATACTAGAGGCCCACATTGTGCAGCAGGTAACCTATGGCAGCGCCTCCTGCTGACGGCAAATTATCATAAACAAATTCATTAGTTAGTAATGAGCATGAAGATGGTGACTGAAACGTGGACTTGCAATAAAACACACGGAGCGCATTGTTTGAAGCATATATTTATAAAATAAGTTATATATTTAGCAGATGAAAATACCATTTGCGCACAGTCACTGTGCCTGTCCATTCTCAGCAACTCTGGATTATAAACTCCTCTAATACCGGGATAAAACAGACAGCAAGTGGCGGCAGCCATCTTTTGGAACCAACTAATATTTATAAAGCCTATAATTAAAGGAGTATCAATTCACATTAATGAGGGATGAGGCATGAAGCGCCTCGTGCCTCAGTGATGTAATTTAGAACTTGTGAATCCATCGGCTGCATTGGCTCATTATCCAAATGCTGCAGAACATCCTTTTCTTGTCTAATAATGGGCCAAACACCCCAATAAATCCCACACTACACTTACGTAGGCATCGGATATAAATCTGCCAAATTCCCATCATGAAACGGATTTAACTTAAGACTTTTTCACACGAATCAAACGTCAGACAAATGTATCATCTTGTCCTCCAGTATCGTTATTAATGCTGCATATTACTACTTACCGTGGGAGACAAATGGACGTTATTCTAAAACATCATTAAAAAGATCTGACCTCCAGGAAACGCACCTCGCAGATTTCCCAATCACAGAACATAAAACAGGTATAGACGTTCCTAAAGGCGATAAAACCATTCAAAAAGCCAACAGACCTATCCGCATAACACATGGCAGGGTAACGGTACATTGAGGTATTGGTAAAGCAGTCAGTATATAGGATGCACAATACAGCGCTACACGGACTCGGGAATACGTTATACATCTTGTTTCTTTCCGATTGGCCTTCCTTCCCTTCCCTTTTTTTTTTTCTTTAGTAAATGTCAGCACAAATGAAAACTGAATTAGCGTCTGGTTATTTTGTTAATAAAAGCTCATTCGTGTTTAGCATCTGGAAGTAAGGAACATTACTATAAATCAAAAACTGCCCCAAATCCCCCGTTACTCGGCCATCTTCCGTTTGGAGGGTGGGAGGAGATGACAGGGGAGATCGTTGGGAAGCTCGTGACCTTCTAGTTTCACCTTAATTAGGTGATTGGCTAAGGCGAACTCGTCATCGTCCAGCAAACCGTCTTTGTCTATGTCCGCCAGTTTCCAGATCTTCCCAAGGACGGTGTTGGGCAGTTTGGACTTCACCATCTCTCTTTTGGCATTGGCGCCGGTAACTTTGCCGTTGACGGGAGACAGTGTGTAGAAGATCTCGTCATACATGGGTTTATCCCTGGCCACTACCCAGTCTGCATCATCGATGCCTTCTCCCGCCCCTTCCCCGTAACCGTGTCCAAATGGCCCGTTCTGGGTACCCTCGAACGCTCCTCCTTTCACCATCTGAACCGGCTTCTGAGTTTCTTCATGTCTAACCAGTACCATCAAATGGGCAATGTCATGGGCCAGCATGTCGTCCACCGTCTCCAGAAGCTTGCACTTCAAAGGCTGAAATTTGTTAAAATCTTGGGCTTGTAAAAGGTCCTAAATAGAAAAAACATGAGGTATTAATATAAAGATGGGATTCACACTTAGCGTTGTTTTATCTGTGTGACACTATCATGAATTCCCCCAATGGGACACATTTACAAACAGTGTAATGCCAAGCAAGATTAAGCTTGCGTATTGAGCCTTGCAGACAGCAAAGTGCGTAAATCAGAGCACACAAAAAGACTGACTCTTACCTACAAATTAATTTTTTCAAGAAGTAGAATATACTGTATAAGCATGCATAAGTATAATATACTGTATAAGTATGCATAAGTATAATATACTGTATAATTATGCATAAGTATAGTATATTTAAGAATCAAATAAATAATTGTATCATAAATAATTTGTCTAAATAATGTATGAATATAATCCCTACACCTTTAATGGAGTTATACCAGTAAGTTATTGGCGACATTATTAGCACAGAGACATGGGGGAAATATGTGGGGTTGGGTACGGCATGCCTGCGCTCAGGATCCCGATGGTCAGAGTCCCGACGCCGGCCTCCCGGCAGGATTAGGTTGCAGACACCTGTCAGTAAGTATCCTAACCTTACCCCTAACCTACCCTCCCCCCTAGTGCCCAAACCTAACCCCTCCCCTCCTAGTGCCTAACCCTAATCTCACTATTTACTGTTTGGATGCCGACGCCAGGATTCTGACAGGTATCGGGATTACGGCACCGGCATTCTGAGTGCCGGGATCCCGACAGCCGGGATTTCAGCTGCATCCCCATAGGTGTCCTCATTGCCACAGTCGCACTAAACAGCCCTTCTCGGCGTACCAGGTCCAGTAGGACTCGGCTTTGAGCCGAGCATCTTTTTTGCCATGGTTTTTGCTGGAATGTGCGTATTCCTCGCAATGCGACAAAACCGCTTCACGAGAGTAATGCAAGTTCAGTTGTGCAGATTAAGACGAACAATATAAGTGTCGCATATCAAATTAATCAGTGCTATCTCGAGAAACTGTTTTGTCACATTGCAACTAAGATGGACAACCGAGTGAAAAAGTCGTGTAAAAAGACCGCTACACCACAGCTCACTCGTGCTAGGTGTCTCGCACCTGCATGGCATATACCAGGCCTGGCCAACCTGTGGCTCTCCTGCTGTTGTGAAACTACAAGTCCCAGCATGCCCTGCAACAGTTTTAGCATTCCCTAATAGCAAAACTGTAGCAGGGCATGCTAGGACTTGTAGTTTCACAACAGCTGGAGAGCCACAGGTTGGCCAGGTGGGTGTGATATGTATTAATTCATCAATTCCCGACCGCGGCTGCCCGACAAAGGAGGAAATCCCGATCGTCCTAAAGGTAAGTATTAACTAACCCAACCCCCCTAACCCTCCCTTAGGGGTGCCTAACCCTAACCTCCCCCCCTGTGCCTAACCCTAACCCCTCTTCCCTGCTGCCTAAACCTAAGTCCCCCGGTGGGGTGCCTAACCCTAAGTCCCCCCCCGGGGAGCCCTAAACCTAACCCTCCCCCCTCCGTGGATGTCTGCTGCGGTGCCCGGCATTGGCTCGATCGGGATGCCGGGCGCCGGTCTCCAGACGTCGGGGAAATGACAGGCGTCTAGATTTAGACGCCTGTCTTTCCTCCCTAGTCGGGATAAAGCAGTCTGGAAGCCGGCGGTCGGCATTTAGACCGTCGGGTTCCAGACTACATCCCGGCCAGGCCTGGCATATACAGTAGCTGTATATGGGCACATCTGTTGCTGCAGTACCAGCTATGGCCATTAGATGGAGACAGAGAGCGCAGCCAATCAAGCCCACACTACAGTACAGTTGTTCCCAGCATATTACGGTCAGGATTTACAGCCGTTACTGTACAATATAAATGTGAGTTTTGAATTCCTAGGTTTATGTATATATTATACTGACTGCACAACACACACAAGGCTGGGAAGGGGGTTAGAGTTTTATAATAATTTTCAGACTGGCAAGGGGCCAGACTTAGCTTTCAATCCTTTTGCCGCAAGTAGTAAGTGACCTTAGATCCATCTGAGCATTTCTTAAGCTGGGTACACGCTAGACGATATTTTGAACGATTTGGCCGAATTCCGACGCATCGGAACGACAGATCGTTCAAATCGTCCATCGTGTACGCTCTATCACGATGCTAACGTGCATTCCCGCGGGTCGTTGGTCGCATCTTCAGATCTTTTGTACATGCAGGAAGATCTGTCAATCTCATTAACGATTCGCCGCAGATCATGCAGTGTGAACGCTCTACCGAACGACCAGGCAATATGGTTACATTATATGGTAAATGATCTAAACACCAAACAATGCAAGATATATCGTTTGTTAGATTGCACAGTGTGTATGCACTATATCCTTTGTCCGGGAGTTCAACGGAAATCATTGACGACATCGCTTGCGATGTGTCCCCAGCTTTAGACTGTAATACTGCTCTAATCAAATCATGTTAGAACATTCCTCCAGGTGACAGGTAATACAATGTTTGGGTACAAGGAACAACTGAACTAGGTCTCCATCACTTTGCCATTCCCTGCTGACCAGTGGACACTAGAGCCTTCCCCATGCCAAGGATGAGATGGGCATTGCCCCACACATGTGTGACTGCTGTACCTGCATCTTCTTCAGGTTGGGGAAATCCCCTGGAGAGATCTGGTGCTCCCGTTCAATCCGGGAATAAATCTCCCCCAAGCTGGCGATCAATTCCTTCTTCTTGTTGTCTTTGCCAAAGACGGCCGGCATATCCTTCTTCAGGGAGCTGATGATATAAGCGTGGACCTGCGGATGGCACAATAAAACCGTAAGCTCCAGACTGTAAAAAGGTACAAATTCACAGAGAAAACGGATCAAAGCAAACACTGCAATACATACGTCTAGTAATATTCCGCAGGTTATGCTGACGTAGAGCAGAAAAGGTGAATGAACGCAGAAACTAATGAAGGACATCACTCATGAAATAATGGGTAAATGAGGCGATCGGACAGACTTTGAACACGGAACGATTGTTGGCGCTCACAGCAGTTGTGCGAATGTTAGCAAAAATCAGCAGAATGAATATTTATTTTTACAAAAGGATATTAACAACTGACTACATAATGCAGTTTATTATACGTTGTACCAGGTGCATTTTGTCACATCCCCTCTGCCAGCGATAGTCAGGTCTCTAAGGCTGGGTACACACCAATATGATGGATTGGTCAGTAGACCGATCTGTCGTCCTGGCGGCCAATTGGTAAACTGCACACACTAAAGGGGCCTATCCATTACGCGACCTGAAAAACTGAACGACTAGTGTTCAGTCCATCAGGTCGCCAGGCGCGGTGCCCGCACTGAACGTCATTCAGTGCAGGATCCCGACCTCCTATCTGGGAACATGTGGAACCTGACGATAGTCTTCAGGTTGACCAGCATGCTCCATAGATAGTCGTGGTCGGCATAGACCCAGCGTGCACGCGCCTCGCCGGTCCTTGCCGGCTATCCATTTGACGACTTTCTCAACAATGCACCCAAAACCTCCTGGTTTTGGTCGGATCATTCAAAAAGTCGTATAATGGATAGAGGTCCCTTTACTGTACCGATCGGCGGCTCGAGATGTCTGGGCTGATATCACAAATAGACAGGCATTTAAATTTACCTGCCCAGTTATGATGCCAGTGTTGGCGGTACCTGCAGCAAATGTACAGGCAGACGGCGGGTTGTTCGTACACACAGCCAGATCGCATCGGCCGTGCTGCAGGGCCAATCCGATGTCTGAATGATGATGCTCACCGAGTGTACACACCGACCGAAGCACGAGCGATCTCCAACCAAGTGTGTACCCAGCATGACAGATTGGAGACAAATTATCAAAGTCACATAAAACTTAAATGGACTCATAAAACTCTTTTCATACACAGAGGGGGTGAAATTAAAGTGCCGAAGCAATATCATTATGTCAGCTCCCCTGAAATCCCAATTTATCATGTATTTTCCAACCTATTTCATTTTTAACACAAGAAAAGCATCGCACAATTTCCTGTCACTGTTCAACCCCAGAAATGTATTAGAAGGGTAGAAAGTCCCATTATACACAGGAAATACCAAACGTGAATCATCGCTCAATACAGACAGCTTCAAATCCCCAAACCCAGCTTCACAATAGACCAGTTCTACATTATTTATATTTATACCTCTCTAGAGTCACTGACAGTCACTTTCTACAAGGCGGGAGGATGAGGCACATTAACCCTATTTCTGCCTCTCTCGGCGCACTGACATTATCATGACTTTAATGTGATTTTGCCCTTAACAATTCACCTCCATAACACTCGGTACGACAGGAAAGTGTTTCCCCCCTTTAATGCAAGACCACATTATTATGGAGGGTGGGGGGGCAGTCATCCATCCTTCTCAAAAGCAGAACTAGAGGTGTTGCCCATATCAAAGAATCAGATTCTAGCTATCACTTATCTAGTACATGCCAGAAAATGAAAGCTAGAATCTCATTGGCTAAAATGTGTAACGGCTCCACTGTTCTCTTTTGATAGATCATCCGTATGTTGGCATCCAGTCGGAGTACATTATGAACGGCTACATCACCAATGAAGGGCAGAGTAATTGAAACATTTTGCATATGGCATGCATCCGGATTAAACTTTTGTTTTAAAAAAATTGAACAGTACAGTACACTAGAAGGGGGGGCAGCCTCCCAACTTAGAGGCAGGGCAGTCTCGATTCGACAGGACTGTACAGCCATCCCACGATTATGATTTATTTTTCTCAGATTCCAGGACAGATGTGAGGTGTACCCCGCTAACGGATGACCCTTCTGTGCCGTGTGATTGAGAACCAGGTGCGCTTGACATTGATGGGGGGTTTTTAGAGGGACTGCCCCACTCTTCAGAAGTACCCATCACTCTCTTGAGTAAGTGATTTGCCCCAAAATGATGTGGCCATGTCACCCCGTTTATGAACTGTGAGAGGTCATTGAGAACAGTGTTTGGCCACCACTGGGCTAGAGCTTCCAGGAGACTTCCATTCCAAAACAAGACATTATTATCTGAAGACGAGATGTTAAACATATAAACATAGAATTTGACGGCAGATAAGAACCACTTGGTACATCTAGTCTTCCCCATTTTTAAACATATTATTACCTCAACTCTTATTGATCCTTACTTCTTCTGAAGGATGTCTTTATGTCTATCCCATGCATGTTTAAATTGCTCTACTGTCTAAGCCTCTACCACCTCTGATGGGAGGCTATTCCACTTGTCCACTACCCTCTCTGTGAAGTAATTTTTCCTCAAATTTCCCCTGAACCTACCACCCTCCAGTTTCAGAACATGTCCTCTTGTTCTAATACTTCTCTTTCTTTGAAGAATGTCTCCTTCCTTTACCTTGTTAAAACCCTTTATATATTTGAACATTTCTATCATGTTCCCCCTTTCCCTTCTCTGCTCCAAACTATACAGATTAAGATCTTTTAGTCTTTCCTGGTATGTTTGTGGTGTAGACCTTGCACCATTTTAGTTGCCCTTCTTTATACAGTCTCTAATGTATTAATATTCTTCTGGAGATATGGCCTCCAGAATTGAACACAGTATTCGAGATGTTAACTCACCTTCGACAGTCGTGCTCTTTTGATCAAGTCATTGAGTTTTCTTAGGGCCGCATTGCGCGGAAGACTTTGGATATCCCTAAAAAGATCCTGCTCCTCCGCCTCAAACAGCTTGCGGTTGTCAGGAATGAGAAGAGGATGGGACCAGAAAGAGCCTATATAGACCCTGATCACCTCGGGGGTGTTGACGATCTTGCCCAAGGACCACATGAGGGCGCCGTAGACTCTCATCAGCTGCTGGGTCTCAATCTGATCTGCCTTGTTGAGGACCACCCGCATCTTATCCTCGTGATTCTTCAGAGCTTTGATAACTTCCGAGAACTCATCAGAGATGTCCAGCTTGTGAGCATCGAAGAGCAGAATGATGCGGTCGACTCTCTCAGCGAACCATTCCAACACCGCTGCAAAATCATAGCCTGAAACGACAATGGAGGAGTTTATTGAGTTATTACAGGATGGTCGACGAAAAAGACCATAGGGTTTTTATGGTGGATTTTACCGCCTTTGAGCAAATTTCATTTGAATGGTTTGTACAAGCTTTTGATGTTTTATTGTGTTATCCATCAATGCCCTTATATAATCCGGGCAGACTAGTTTATTTTTGTTGCACAGCTGATCTAGATCATATCCAAGGGCCACAAACACCACTAGAATTTAAATTTGTCTAAAAAGTTAGCAATTCTTTTAACTGATAACTATCATGAAACATTTACTTTTACACACATTGGACAGTGGTTTGTTGTTCATTTTTCAAATTGATCTTTACTCCAAACTTCACAATATAAACTTACTAGCATAGGGGTCTAGTTACTAAGCAGTGTTAGGAGACAGAGTGAAAAGTGATAAGATAGTGATAAGGTGCCAGCCAATCAGCTCCCAACTGTCATATTTCAAACACAGCCTGTGAGATGACAGTTGGGAGCTGATTGGCTGGCACCTTATCACTTTCTTATCACTTTTCACTCTGTCTCCTAACACTGCTTAGTAAATAGACCCCTTAGTGAGTTACAGCCACAAATTTTTACCACAAATGGGACAATGCTCATGAAAAAGAGGAACACAGAGTGGAGGTGGCTGGATTTGTAAGTAATACAGGGTGAGCAGGTGAGAGTTACGCAAATGTATTTAGAAAGTCCGATAAATAACATTTACAGACTAAATACTATAAAATGTAAAGTAAAGTAACCAGTGTGCTTATATAACAATTTATTACAGACCCCAGTGCATCTAATAATACTGTATACATGAATAAGTTCTATATATTGTTTAATATTTAAGTAATAAATATGTTTTTATTAAATCCATTTTATAATGGTATGTCTGTAAGTACAGAATACCCTCTTGAACCCCCACTCATCTATATAACCTTATGTCGGAAAAATACATTCCTATTTTAGCATGCCGATGCGTAATCATGCGCAAAATCCAATACAAATCCAATCTGTTTAGCTCCTTTTTTGGATGGAGCACATATTTGCAGGCACCACTGCAAAAAGACAAACACCAGGCACTTGCCGAAATCCTGCACCCCTGACACTAGTCACAGAAGAAAAACAAGAAACAAGAAAAACAGCACTGAAAAGGTCTGAATGGGAAAAACAATCAAACATTCAATAGCAAACGAACAGTATCTAGGAGAGCCAATAAAGCATGACAAGAAAACTATATATATATAACAAACAAACAAACAAACAAACAAACAAACACATGGACATATAATCATTGACCAATTTAAAGATGATTTATGCTAAACCAGTGGTTCCCTAACTTTCTTGAATCACGGCGCCCAAGAGTATGGGCATTTTTTCCATGGCACCTCTAGGTCAAAAGTTTCTTATTGAGAAATTTAGCAAAAATTCTTCAGTGAAATAAATTGTGTCTACCTGTTACTCTAAAGCTGGCTACACATCGAAAGATTATCTGTCCAACCAGCCAACTAGTAGATTGTATTCCTTACCAGATTTTCATTCCAACCAATCAGCAATTTGCTCCCAGACGCTGAAAAATGGACCGAAACTGTTGTATGAATAAATAGTTTAGATCAAACGTTTAACAAACTTGTCTGAACGACAATTTTCATCTGTTTTCTGGCATTTAGGAGTAAATTGCTGATCATTTACTCCCATTCCTTACCAGATTTTCATTCCAAGCAATCAACAAGTTGGCTGGTTGGATGTAAGTTGTTCTAGTGTGTGGCCAGCTTTAGGCTCAGATATGTTGTGGTGGACAAGGTTGTTCTGTTTGTCCACGCATTGTAAGATTGGTGGCCACCAGCACTTGTTTATCCAATCACATTGACTATAAATATTTTGATTTAGTTCTGGACCACCAACCTGAGGCACCCTTCGCAAGTATCCCAAGGCACCCCAGGGTGCCGCGGCTCCCAGTTTGGGAACCACTGTGCTAAACAATAAATACAAAACCTAAATGTATAAAAACACAAAACGATATAATAAATCTAAGTATAGCCAGCAGCATTATTCAAATAATCTGCCAAATAATAAGGCGGCCATAGATTTACCAGGATCACCCTGAACGAGCCCCCAAAAACATAGTGCTCCTCAAACACCGGGGACAAATCTGGTGCCCATAGAGGTCCCTATTTTTTCCCATTCCAGTAATATGATGGAGAGTCATATTGCTAATTACTATCCCTGCTTTTGGGGCTTTCACAATTCAATGTGTTCAGATGGATCTCATTCTATCAAACTGATATATATATATATATATATATATATATGTTATAAACCATGTCCTTGTCCTGCATTGTTTTGTACTGTTAATAACTGTTTTTCTTATGTGCTCGTCTATGTATGAGCTTTGTAAGGCGCTGCGGAACCTTTGTGCGCAATATAAATAAAAATAATATTAATAATAATAATAATAATAATAATGTGTTGTTAACTATTAAAAAGTTCTCATATCAGGCTTTATTGGCTTTCCTAGATACAGTTCATTTACGATTGATGGTGTCCCCGTGCCTCCTCCCAATTCAATCCCTTTATTAGTGCCGTTTCTCATTATTTCCTACTCAACGGATTCCCAAAATCCCAGCACAAAAATCCATAAACTTCCCTATACAACAAGGTGATTTGTGCAAAAGATGCCATTACAAAAAGTGCATTGCACTGTGTGTTGAAATAAAAAAAATCTCTCTAAAAAGGTAACAATGTTTTAGGGGCCCATTTATCAATGATCGCTTTTACAAAGCGATCAGGACATGCCAGTAACGCCACTGATCGCATTGCAAAAAGCGATTCTATCGGCCGGATGTATCATCCGGGACACGCAGGGACACGGGCTCCGAAAGGATCCTGTCCCTGCGATGTCTCCGGAGAGCTGCTGGCCAGTGCTGGGGGTGGTGCACATACACAGTCCCGTGACTGCACATGCACATCCGACATAGCTGGGGAGGGTTCCGGTGGATCTCTCTGTCGGCTAATAGTGCACGGTGTAGCCCATAGGTCTTCAAACTTGGCCCTCCAGCTGCTGTGGAACTACACATCCCAGCATGCACTACCACCTTCTTGATATAACAGCATGCTAAAACTATGGCAGTGCATGCTGGGATGTGTAGTTCCACAGCAGCTGGAGGGCCAAGTTTGAAGACCCCTGGTGTAGCCCATAAGCTACAGCGGCTAACGTCATCTTCAGGTGGCGTTAGCTGCGGGAGCCAATATCTGGAATGCATCGCATTCCAGATATTGGTAAAATTGGCAGCATCGCATCCCCCATAGAAACCTATGAGGGATTCAGCTGCCAGCGGTTATGGAGGGATCACAGCAGGTATCGGAGATACCTTCTGCGGTCCCTCCTTAATACATACGGGGGATACTTCGTATTTGAGGTAAAGCCCCGAAAACGTGTGTTTTCAGGGATTTTACCTCAAATACACTTTGATAAATGGGCCCCATAAACTGGTCTGAAGAGAGTCTTGCACAGCTTTATCTGGGAGAAAAAAATAAAATCGCCCTAATGCAGAATAGTAACCAGTAACGGCAAGGCCATTACGTTGGCCACATGTGGGCAGACCCTGTCGCTCCGCCCAGTGCGGAGATCTACTTTCCTTTGGCAACGGTGACAGCTGCAGTCCACAGAGCTATGTAATTGGTGCTGGAGAGCTTACACTTTTTATAATTCTTTAGCCCAAAGGGCATACATTACATTACCTTTAGATTGGAATAGATTTATATTTATTATTAGGACTGGGATAGTTGGGGGTAGATTGGAACTGCAGATTAATTAAAACACCCTCGGACCAAATGTCCATAAAGTAAATGATGTTCCCTATGATAATACATCAGACGCTCTACTTCTGTGACGTTAATGTAGTTAGGACAATAAAGTTTTGTTCTAAGTGTGTTTTTTTTTTACAGGAGTAACAAATCTATTTTAGTCAGTGGGACCTATTTATGAAAGCGGTTTTGCCGCAAATCCTCCGAAATCATCAGATTTCCACATTTGGGGCCTGATTCTATATCAGCCGCATCCATTGCTGCGTCTTTACGCGAATGCTGCTACAAAGCTCGTTCCCTGCTGTACATCTGTGTATCTGAATGTGCCAGGACCGAGGCGCCCACCTGCCAGTGCCCGCAGGCGCTGTAATACCACTTAGTGCATCTTTAGACTCTACCATCGGTCGCACCATAGAAACTTACACCAGGCCTATGTCAGGTGCAGATTATTTATCTGAATATGGCCCTCCTACGTGAGCGGTTCTAAGTCTATGCCTAAACGTAGGAGGCGTGGCCATGTCCCCTTAGGGAAAAGAAATAAAAAAAATAAATAATAATAACTTTTCAGTGTGATCGCTCCTCCCCAAAGTCATAGGAGACTGCTGCAGCCCAGCAAATAGCAACGTGTGCTTGGCCGCTGTGAGATAGGAGGGAGGGGCAGGGGGCGGCCCCGGGTCCCTCCAGCAAGCCCAGGTAATTCGCACCCGTTGCCCTCCCCCTCTCTGGCAAACAGATTGTCGTCATGTGCTGAGAGCACTGATTGGTCAGTTCTGTATCACAAGCCACCAATGTAACATAGCAGTGACATTTTCATTTACCGGCTACTGGCGGCTGGTAAATCCGTCGTTTCCCCTTTAATCCCTGGAATTCAATTTTTTAAATGAACTCGTATGTAAAAATATGATCGATTTTACTATGGTGTACAGTAAATAAATGTTCACAAGTTCAAATTTTTTTTATTTTACTTTAAAAAAAAAAAAATGGTAAAAGTTCTAAACTTCTAAGAAAAATAGGCAAAAACCCGGTAACATTGAACAGAAGCGCAGACAGACTTTTCTACCATTATACCTGACAAGTGTTACAGCGCAGGCTCCTCTGTGATTCCGGAGTCACACGGACCCGTTATGTAACTTCTTTCTATAACACGGAGTCTGTTTCCAGTTAGACTGACAGCTAGAAATGTTAAAACATCACCAAGGAGGAGCAGGAGAGGGGAGAAACCTGAGGGTATTCACTGCACTACCATAGGCGGGCTTCACGCGTTATCCAGATTTCCAAACCCCTCATCGATATTCAGCAGGCGCAAAATCAGCGGCGCAACGTCTGGAAAACTCCAGTAAAGAGAGGTCAGAAAGCGACGGTGTACAGCCGGACATTTACTTAGCCACAGATATTTGTCACAGTAGGGAAGACTGTAATGAAGAGAAACAGCTGTAGACAACATAAAGAGACAGAGGACATGATTGGTAGTCGTACACAGAAACGCACGCAGTAGCGTCCATTGGTGGTCTCCCGTCTGCGACTTTATGCAAATGCCACCACAAACACAATCCCTCATGTACATCCCTGCGGCAAAATGTGCAAGGACTGACACGCCCACTTTTAGCGCCCATGCACGCTGTAAATACGGACTGGTGCATCCCTTCGCATCATCGAGACTTGCACCAGCCCTGTGGCAGGTTACGGTGTCTACATCTGACCCCAGCCTCTTATCTCTGTGCACCTGGGAACGAAGCGGCTGGCATTCCTCCTCCCATAAATACACCCACAGAACAGACAATGGGCCTGATTCAGCAGGGAACGCAGTTGCTTATACGCACGCAATCGGTCATTTGTTGCGTACTGCGCATGCATCACAGTGCGAGTGGGCAAACTAGCAATTGCGTTCAGAACCTCGATTGCAGAGGCTACGCAGACCCAGAACAGAGTGATTGACAGGAAGTGCCATTTGTGGGTGGTGATGGGGGGGGGGGTGGTCGGGCGAACGCTGGCATGCCAGAGCGTTCCAACGCCGTTGCAGGGGCGTGCATAAATTAGCCATTGTGTGGCCATAAGCAGCCATAGCACTGATAGCGCGCGTGGCTGGTAGCAATTTCTGAGTAAGGTCAGGGCTTGTGCAAGTGTGCGTATGGGTCCGATGTTGCCGATGGTTTCGCTATGTTCCCCTAGTATACGGATGTGAGTAAGGGGAAGTGGGCGTCCTTTTTTCAGGCTGTGAATACAAACATTTAAATATCACCGCCCCTGGCCTTGCCATCCCGGAGCAGACACGCCTGGTTTACGGGAGCGCCAGCTGTCCCGCCCCTTAAATGCCTCTGCCCGTCAACAGAGCTGCCATCAGTAATGATGGGGCCCGGGCCTGACAAAATAGGCAGGGCCCCTTCCCTTAGGTGGGGGGTGGCAGTTTGTCAGAGGTGGGCGTCGCTGTGGATAATGTGGGTGAACAGCATGATGGTGGGGGTAAAGGTGTGAGAGCAGGGTGAGGGTGTGAGAGCAGGGTGAGCGTGAGTATGAGAGCAGGGTGAGGGTGAGTATGAGAGCAGGGTGAGGGTGAGTATGAGAGCAGGGTGTGGGTGTGAGAGCAGGGTGTGGGTGTGAGCGTGAGTGTGAGAGCAGGGTGAGGGTGTGAGTGTGAGAGCAGGGTGAGGGTGTGAGTGTGAGAGCAAGGTGAGAGTGTGAGAGCAGGGTGAGGGTGTGAGTGTGAGAGCAGGGTGAGAGTGTGAGAGCAGGGTGAGGGTGTGAGAGCAGGGTGAGGGTGTGAGTGTGAGAGCAGGGTGAGGGTGTGAGAGCAAGGTGAGGGTGTGAGTGTGAGAGCAGGGTGAGGGTGTGAGAGCAAGGTGAGGGTGTGAGTGTGAGAGCAGGGTGAGGGTGTGAGTGTGAGAGCAGGGTGTGAGAGCTGGAGTCTATGTACCTGATTAGTCTCCAGCCTCTCCTGCCGTCCTTCCTCTGCACCACATGCGGTGGCTGTAAATAGCTTCTCCGCCCCACAGCTGCTGCTCCCTCTCTCCCCAGCTGCTGCCTTCCTTGCACAGCCTCTCATGCTGCTCCTGCTCCAGCCATGCGGGACCCGGGGGGCAGGCAACGCATTTTTTAATATAGCATTGGTCGCAAGCCAATCAGAGCTTGCAGACCGACAGCCAATTAGGAGCTGCAACTGCGGCCGCTCCTGATTGGCTGCCGGTCCTCAAGCTCCGATCAACTTGCTGCAAGCTCCAAATTAAAAATACCGCCGGCACTTTGTCCACTACGCTGCTTCCGCTGCTACCCGGGCCCCCTTTCAGTCCGGGCCCGGGACTATAGTTCCGGCAGTCCCCCCTGATGGCGGCCCTGCCCGTCAATCAAGCAGAGGCATAGCAGTGATCACACAGGAACTGTTCTGCACATTCGCAGAACAGGTCGTGCGCACGCGCGGATTCCCGATAATCGGAAATCTGATTGGGATTTGAATCAGCCCCAATAATAAGATTGCAGCCTGTTCAGTGGGAGCCAATGACATTACCGAGCCCTCTTAAAGTCTGTCTCTTCTTTCCAGTTTAACATTGACCCCAATAAGGAAAACAAGTCAACACTAGGTACTAAAGAGCTCATTCAGAGTCGGTCGTGAGCGCTCACAACCGACTCGAGGTTGCCCCACAGCGCTCCATCGTTAGGGGCGCTCCATCGTTAGGGGTCTTGTAGCAGACGGGGCGAGCTGTCGATGTTGAGTGACAGCTCGCCCCGTTTGCTGGGTGGGCAGGAGGAGTGCCCGGCCAAAAGGAGGCGTTCCAGTCGGAACGCTTGCCGTTTGGGGGCGGACCCACTGACATCTTTGCTGATGTCAGTGGGGAACTTCCTGCTCGAACAGAGCAGGAAGCTCCCTGGGGCTTACGAGTGCCCAGACCCTAGCCTAGGGTCTGGTCGTAAGCCCCGATGGTCGCGATGGTGTTCACCATCGCGACCATTATTATTATTATTATTATTATTATTATTAACAGTTTCTTATATAGCGCAGCATATTCCGTTGCGCTTTACAATTGGAAACATTGATAGAACAAAACAGGGTAATAACAGACAGACATAGAGGTAAGAGGGCCCTGCTTGCAAGCTTACAATCTATAGGGAAACAGGCATTGATACACAAGGATAGGTGCTATATATATTGCAATTTGGTCTGGCCAGAATGCAGAGTTTCTTGGTGGGCTGCATGATCCAGTCACACAGGAATGTCGGCAAAATGTCAGGAGTATGTGAAAGAAAGACAATATGTGAGGTAATGTGTGGACTGTGAGAGGGGATGTGATAAGACATGGAAGCTATGAAGGTTATGTGGTCGGTTCTGGAATCTGATAAGCTTGTCTGAAGAGGTGAGTTTTCAGGGAACGCTTGAAGGATTGAAGAGTAGAGGTAAGTCTTATTGTGTGTGGTAAGGCATTCCATAGAGTGGGTGCAGCCCGAAGAAAGTCCTGTAACCGTAAATGGGAGCAAGTAATGCGTGGGGATGAGAGACGCAGTTCTTGTGCTGAGCGGAGAGGTCGGGTTGGGAGATATTTTGAGATGAGTGAAGAGATGTATGTTGGTGTAATTCGGTTAATGGCCTTATGTGTAAGTAACAGTATTTTGTATTGAATACGGTAGAAAACCGGCAACCAATGGAGGGACTGACAGAGCGGGGCAGCAGACGATGAACGTTTGGCAAGGAAGATGAGCCTCGCAGCTGCATTCATAATGGATTGTAATGGCGATAGCCTGTTTTTGGGAAGACCAGTAAGGAGACTATTGCAATAGTCAATGCGGGAAATAATGAGTGCATGGATTAGAGTTTTTGCAGTGTCTTGTGTGAGATATGGTCGAATTTTGTATATGTTTTTTAGATGTATGTAACATGATTTTGAGACAGATTGAATGTGGGGAACAAAGGACAATTCAGAATCAAGGATGACACCAAGGCAACGAGCTTGTGGGGTGGGGTGGATTGTTGAGTTATCAACAGTGATAAAGAGATCAGATTGGTAACTGTTATTGGCCGGTGGAAATATAATTAATTCTGTTTTAGAAATATTAAGTTTCAGGTAGCGAGATGACATCCAAGATGAAATGGCAGAAATACATTCAGTGACACGGACCAATACAGATGGTGATAAATCTGGAGAGGATAGGTAGATTTGAGTATCATCCGCATACAGATGGTACTGAAATCCAAAAGAGCGGATTAGTTTGCCAAGAGAGGTGGTATAGATTGAGAATAGTAAAGGACCTAAGACAGAGCCTTGCGGTACTCCAACTGATAGAGGTAGCGAAGAGGAGGCAGAATCAGAAAAACGAACAGAAAAAGAGCGATCAGATAGGTAGGAAGAGAACCAAGAAAGGGCTGTGTCCTTAAGACCTAGGGATTGTAATGTTTGTACGAGAAGAGAGTGGTCAACAGTGTCAAAAGCAGCAGAGAGATCTAGAAGAATTAGAAGTGAGTAATGGCCTTTAGCCTTGGCAGTGACCAAATCATTTACTACCTTAGTCAGTGCTGTCTCTGTGGAGTGCTGGGAAAGGAAGCCAGACTGAAGTGGGTCCAATAAGTTGTGGGTGATGACCATCAACCTGGTCGGTCGTTAAGCTGTGGGTGGTAACCCACAGCTTACCGATCGACAAGGAGGCAGCCGTTCAGGATGCAAGCGGCCGCCCTGATTCAGTGCGACCGCTTATAACTAACGACCGCCTCTGAATGAGGTCCTAGATGCTTAAGTAACAGAATAATTCTCCTTTATCCAGGAGCAAAGCGCAATTATGGAATGGTCCTTTTATGTCAAGTTTTATGGGCTGGTTTCCACAATACAACTGTAAAAAAGCATCAACACATTGGGGTCTAGTTACTAAGCAGTGTTAGGAGACAGAGTGAAAAGTGATAAGGTGCCAGCCAATCAGCTCCCATCACTTTTCACTCCTAACACTGCTTAGTAAATAGACCCCTTGATCTCTTTTAAACACAGTGATGAAGCCCCGCTGTTATTAAGCACAAAGGGCTCAGCAAAGTGCCAATATTTATTGCAGGACAGAATGGGATTATCAACCTTTATACATCCTGAGCTCAGAGTGTTTACGCAGCACTAACCCACTTCTACAGGCATTGTGCAGTGTCACTAGACAGGGTTCTCCCTCCCCTTCCCATGATTTGTAGCAGAGGCCTGGAATGTCCCCTATGCTGCCCTCTAATCCAATTAACCCCACAGTGAGGGACCAGGGAAAATCAGAATCGAGGAAGTGCGTCTCCCTCCATTAAAACAATATCTTGTATGGAACGTGACCTATTCAGGAGGGAAATGTATTAATGCTCTGTCAGCACGCCGCTCACGAGCGTGACCCGTTCAGAGATTCCAAAAATTCCTGGAAATTCTAAAAACAGCTCATTCAGATAATCTAATATATACATACATATATAATTATACATACATACATACATACAAACACACACACATTTATGTATTACTTTAAAAACAAAGCTATCCTTTTTCCTGCACGCTTTTGGTGCCTATTAAAGGACATTCCAGATAATGTCCAATATATTTCTTAGCACTCCTAGAAATCCCCCTTTTTCCAGGGGGTTAGAGCTCTCTGTAAATAAGATAATACAGGAGGTGCATAATGGTGCACGAAGTCTTTACTGAGAGCAGATTAAAACCACTCGCATACAGCATGTGCGATACATCGCTATATCACAGTAACCGCTCGCATACAGCATGTGCGATACATCGCTATATCACAGTAACCACTCGCATACAGCATGTGCGATACATCGCTATATCACAGTAACCACTCGCATACAGCATGTGCGATACATCACTATATCACAGTAACCACTCGCATACAGCATGTGCGATACATCGCTATATCACAGTAACCACTCGCATACAGCATGTGCGATACATCGCTATATCACAGTAACCACTCGCATACAGCATGTGCGATACATCGCTATATCACAGTAACCACTCGCATACAGCATGTGCGATACATCGCTATATCACAGTAACCACTCGCATACAGCATGTGCGATACATCGCTATATCACAGTAACCACTCGCATACAGCATGTGCGATACATCGCTATATCAAAGTAACCACTCGCATACAGCATGTGCGATACATCGCTATATCACAGTAACCACTCGCATACAGCATGTGCGATACATCGCTATATCACAACAAAGGCATTGGAGGCAGAATCATCCAAACCCTGAACTTTAGCCGATGTCACGATGTCCGTCCACACTCCTTCCTGGACTAGTGACGTCACCGCGTTCACGTTCTCATCATCCACGCCCAGACGCGTTTCGTCCAATCGGACTTCCTCAGTGGGTTGTCATTGGGAAATCGGCTAAAGTTTGGATGATTCCTCCTCCAATGCCTTTATTGTGATATAGCAATGTATCACCCTATTGTTAGGGTTAAGGGGGTGGGGGTTAGAAGGCAGGGTTAGGAGTCTTACTCACGTCTGTGTTACATCTGAATGATATTGTTCACAGACATGTCGCTGATACACACTGGCCGACGGGTACCAAATATATTGGCCGAATAATTGATTGGGCAATATATCAGTCAGTGTGTACCCAGCTTTATACACAAATTATGTGTGTATAATATATATATATATATATATATATATATTTTACAGACACACAGACCTATATAATTTTGCTTCCCTGCCCGAGCACCCTGCCAGTGGACTTGATTTTTTGAATATGCTGTTAAAAAGAGCATTTTACCAAATAATCAAACAGCCCCTGCCCACCCATGGTTATTGTACAGTTAATGGAAGTGTCCTGATGGAACTGTGTATACACCTGGCCGAAAACGCTTTCACGGAGCGGCGAAACGCAGGGTGCACAGTGTCAGTCATTGTATACAAACAAATGGGCGCATGTACAAATTGTTACACAAGTATTTGCCTTCTTAAGACTGGGTATGGCAATGGTCCGACAGGTAGACCTTAACCAAGTGCTACTCGCCAACCACTATCTGATTACCTTCCCTCCGCATTCTTAGTACCATCTATATTTTTTGACTTGCTGGTGAACATGACCACTGGGAAAAAGATGCCCAGGCATAGGGTGAATATCACAGCCAGAGTCTGTAGAACAGCCCAGCACCAATGATATTGGCTCTGATATTAGCACAGATGCAATAAGCTCTGGAGAGTGATAAAGTGAATGGAGATAAAACTACCAACCAATCAGATCCTAACTGTCATTTTTCAAACATAGCCTGCAACATGACAGTTAAAAGCTGATTGGCTAAGACTTTATCTCTTTCCACTTTATCAATTTTCAGAGCTTAGTACATCTCCCCCAATATTATGAGGTATAACAAAACTTTGCGCTAACAATCTGTATCGCCACTTACCACAGCAATACAGGTTTTAGCACCAATTAAATTTACCAATAGGAGGATAGTGTGACCTGCACTAATATGTATAAACTCCCCAGACCCGCTCTAATTTTCGAGTGAAATTTACCAATCCCCGGCAAAAACTGCGCACCTCTGCGAGGGCTCTCTCTATTTCACCGGTAGCTAAACATTGCCAGCGAAGGGTCATAGTACAATGCACGTGCGGCGGGAGAATATTTATAACTCCCATCAGTCCCTGCCCTATTGCAGCTTACAGTCTATACGCTCACGCAGGGGGTGGGATGCATCAATGCTAAAAATGCGGTCAAACCTTTGAAAATGCAGTTTTCAGAGGTTTGCCGCATTTTTCATATGTGAAACAGCATCCAATCAAATTCTGATGGCCATTTTATAAACTGTGCTGAATAAATGATAGCTAGTAGCTGATTGGTTGGAACATTATCTCTCTCCACCTCAATCTCTTTCCAAGGTTTGATACATCTCCCCCACACAAACTAGGGCACATTTTAATGTCAGCAGTCAATTAATCTATCTGTATATATCTGACCTAACTAAACCCAAAGCTACATTTGTGTTTTTTGGTCGAGTTATGCATTAGGTGAAGAACTAAAAGGGTAGCAGTTTTACAAATAGAGAGTCAGCACTCCATCCCTTGTTTTCCCTGACCACCCCTACCCATCCATCTTACCAACTCTGACATCCTTCTTCCCTATATCTGGAGAGAAGTCATGTCCCTCATCCAGTCCCTCCCCTCTCTCCACCTCCCCCCCTTGACCCTAGCCCTTCACATCTCCTCCGCTACCTCTCTCCTTTGGCCTGTTCCCATCTTGCCCACCTCCTTAATCTCTCCCTCTCATCTGGCACTGTCCCTTCTGCATTCCAACATGCCATTGTCTCTTCCTTTCTTAAAAAAAAAACCTACCCTTGATCCTAACCTATCCAATTACCGACCCATCTCTCTCCATCCTTTTGTCTCCAAACTCATTGAGAATATTGTTTACAAGAGCCTTACCACCCTTCTTCCCTCCCACTCCTTCCTTGACCCATTTCAGTCTGGCTTCCGTTCTCTCCACTCCACTGAAAGTACCCTCACGAAAGTCAGCAGTGACCTCCTTGCTGCCAAATTCAATGTCCACTACTCTCTGCTCATTCTCCTCGACCTCTGTTTTTTTATTTTGTCACTGTGGACCACCCTTTCCTCCTGAAAATCCTTCACTCCCTTGGAGTTTATGACACTGCCCTCTCCTGGCTGTCCTCCTACCTCTCCGGACGTTCCTTCTCGGTCTTTGCTCATGACTCCTCTTCAACCCCCACCTCCACTTACAGAAGGGGTTCCCCAAGGTTCTGTTCTTGGTCCTCTGCCATTTTCCCTTTATGCATCCTTCTGCAGGTGCTCATCAGCTCTTTTGACCTCCAATATCATCTCTATGCTGATGATACTCAGATCTACCTTTACTCCACTGATCTCTCCTTTTCTCTACCGACTCGTATCTCCAACTGTCTCGCTGCTAACCCTTCCTGGATGTCCCAGCATTTTCTTAAACTTAATATGTCTTAGACTGAGGTGAACATCTTTCCACCCTTCCGAATAACCTCACTTCCCACAATTTAATTATTAATTGATGGCACAACTATCTCCTCTAGCCCCAAAGTGCTTGGTCTTGGGGTTATCCTGGACTCCTCCCTTCCAACCACACATTCAGCACCTCTCGCAGTCCTGCCAGTACTTCCATTTCAAAAATATTTCCAAGATCAGACCCTTCACTGGACATCTCCAGATTGGACTTCTGTAACCTCCTCCTATCGGGCCTTCCCGACTCCCACCTCTCTCCACTCCAATCTGTCCTTATGCTGCTGTTGGCTCCAAACGTTCTACATCTGCCTCCCCTCTCCTACAAGGCCTTCCCCTTCAGAACCCAATTCAAGGTTCTTACACTTATTTACAAAGCCCTCACCTTTACATCCCTGACCTAATCTCCCTTCACACTCCCATCCATCCGCTTTGCTCAAAAAATGCATGCAGTCTCTCCTGCCAACTGATTATTTCATCCCACTCCCACCTCCAAGATTTTGCCTGTGCTGCTCCCTACCTCTGGAACTCTTTCCCTCCCCCCTCAGACTCTCCACAAATCTTCAACGGGCTCTCAAGACCCACTATTTTATCAAAGCCGTCCAGAACTCATCCAAACTCGCTGCTACATGCTCCTTTTAACCCGGTCTACCCCATCTGTGTCACGCCTGTTTGTCTGCCCCTTCCCATTAGAATGTAAGCTCTCATGAGCAGGGCCCTCTACCCTCTTGTACATCTCACTTTTACTTTCATCTACTCCTTACTCCCAACAAGTGCACCTAACAGTTACGCCCTGTTACTTGAGTGTTATGATCGCTAATGCAGCAATGTATTTAAATATAAACCTTGTCCTGACTTGTATTTTACTGTAAATCACTGGTTTCTTATTCACTTATGTTTATGTACTCTGTAAGGTGCTGAGGAACACTTGTGGCTCCATATAAATAAAGGATAATAATGAAACTAGAGAGACTGTAATATTTTAGACTTGATCAACAGTGTAATAATTTTACATTTTAGTTTATTGCTTTTTCAGTTGTAGTATAGATAATGATTGTCCACGTGAACCCAAAGCCTCCATTTTTTTTGATGATGAATATGAAGTACCTCCTCCTCCTGCTGGAAATCAAATTACATCAGTCTTCCACTTGATATTCTCTCATAAGGGTTTGTATTAAACACATTGTATTAGTTTGTTACGATGTTTAGGTGTATACCCAAAGTTGTTTACCTCTTAAACAGACCAAGGGGTAAATTTACTAAAGTGAGAGTTTTTAGAAGTGAGTTTTAAAAGTGATGTTGCCCATAGCAACCAATCAGATTCTACTTAACATTTAACTAGCACCTTCTAGAAGATAATAGCTCAAATCTGATAGGTTGCTATGGGCAACATCACTTTTAAAACTCACTTCTAAAAACTCTCACTTTAGTAAATTTATCCCCTATTGTCATAAAAGGACATGAAGAGGTCATGAAAAAAAAAAAAATACTAATCTAGCAATTCTTTTTATTCTAAATGATAAAACAAGTGACCTTATTGGAACGGTCTCTGCTCGCGATCGTAACAGAACGCTGCAAATTCCTGACGGGACAATGGGGTAATATACAACCCAATTTTAGTAATACAGGTATCACTTACTGTAGCCCTGACTGACTTCTCCAGTATACAGGGCCAGGCAGGGGCTTAAATAGGTATTTTAAGGGCCCCATAGCAAAAGTTTGAAAGGGTCCCTATGTACCACCCAATGGTGACAAATGTATAACACATGTAACTTTGACAGGGAAGATGGGCCCCCCCCCCCTAAGCTGTGAGCCCCATAGCAGCTGCTCCCCTCGCACCTATAGTATGGTAGTTACACCCATGGGACCAGGGCTAAGCGGGAGAGGAGACCGATGTATTTCGTGGATGGACACTTAAGATGCACTTTCAGTGTTAATTATGGGGGTCATTCAGACCCGCTCGTGAGCGTCAGAACGCTCGCAAGCGGGTCGATGTTCCCCATTGCGCATGCGCACGACGGAGGGAGCTACGTCGTGCGCATGCGCGAGACCCGGGGAGCGACGGGCTTTCCATCGCTCCGGGTCTCGCACCAAAGGGGGCGTGCTGTCGATATTGATTGACAGCACGCCCCCTTTGGTGGGCGTGCCTGCCAGAGGGAGGTGTTCCCATGGGAACGCTTACCGTCTGAAGCCGGCCCCAATGACATCACTAGTGATGTCAGTGGGAGTGATTTTGGCTCTGATAGAGCCAAAATCACTCAAGGGCTTGTGGCAGGGAGACCCTACCGCAGGGTCTCCGTGGCAAGTCCGATGGTCGCGATGGTCAAGACCATCGCAACCATCTTTTTGGCCGCTCGCATATGCTGTGGGTGGTCACCCACAGCTATACGAGCGGCCAGGAGGCCGCTCCATTTTCATGGAGGAGGGCCCTGATTCAGAGCGAGCGCTCTGGTCAGAGCGTCCGGCTCTGAATCAGGCCCAATGTTCTTTATTTTCTTGCTGTAGAGGAAAAAAGTAAAAACTGCAATTTTGTTTTTCAATCCCAATTCATATATACTTATGTGGGAATGATCATATAGGGGGGGGGGGGGGGCTACACCACTTATCCCTAACTAGCACCAGGAGATATATTAGCCCCCTGCTTTCTGGTGAGTTCTCGAACAGGAGCCGATTAGACACTGCTACTCTTCTGTTTGGGGACTAATCTATATTACACACCCCAGCGGTTGAGCACTATATTGGCCCCTATTATTCACTAGATGATTTATCATTATCGTTCATCATTTGTTTGCTAAAAAGGTCTAAAACAACCAGCGATGCGCGTACCCGGTGGTCGTTCAGACATCTATCATCGTGCAAACATGCTGGTCAACCGGACGATAACGTCAGGTTGAGCATGTTTGCAGATGATGGATGAGCCTGTACTGAACAGCTGCTCGCTCAGTGCAGGCTCATCACAGACTGACAAGCGACTGCACGATTACAATGTAGTAATCGTGCAGACGGTTTCATGTCTGCTAGTGGATGGACACCTTATCTCCTAGAACCACGCAAGCCAGGGACCTTATTCCAATAATTGGGGTAGGGAAAAAGGATTTTTTTTTTTTTTGTTTGTTAAAAACAGCTTTATTTCAAAAATTCCTTTTTACATGATTTGTAATCCAATTTTTTTTTTTTTTATAAACTTCCTGAACAAAACAACCAGCACCAAATGAAGGAGGCAATATGTACATTACAGACGTGAGTTACTGTATTAATGCAGAATGCACTTCTGCTTTGGCGCAAATGCCCAGCGGCGGTTAATGTGGATGTTACATTGTCAGAGTCGTTAACGAGATTAAAATAAATCCATGCAAACCAAGATGCCAAAAGCGCTTGTGCATTTCAATACCTCCGTAAACGCATCTGCGCAGACCACTATATCCATTCTCCTCTTGCGCTGGACGGGAAAATGAAAAAACACACAAGAAAAACACATGAAGCATGCAGAGCCATCTGACACACGTATGTTCTCGTCCGTTATGTAACTGGTACTGATTGCAAAAGGAGAAAAAGATACTGTCACACCGTTCCTGGATTTCCTGCGCCGCGTAAATCCAAGTCTTGGCTGCAGCTGTGTCAGACACAATGGAAGGGAGACAATCCAGGTAATATTATACGTTTAATTCTGGATTCAAGTGATCAGGGACATTTTGAAACAGTCACTGGCCAGGAACGTCAAATACATTTCCAATGCATTCGTGAGACAGCGGGTCCGAAACTGCACCCTGCACCCTGGATTACTGCTGCAGCACTCGCGGAGCATTCTGTGGACGCTCCAGTCGGGCACCCTACACTTACCGGAACAGCCGGTCACGCCCTCTTCGGCGCAACTTCCCGACGTCTCTAATTCAGTGGAGAGGGGCCGGCGCAGGGTGCCTTGTTAAGACTCTGTTCTGTAGGCACACACCATGGGGGGCATGTGTGGTGCAACTTTAACTCATGCGCAATTGAAAATCATTGACCATTTGTACAGATATCAGCACTGCGTACGACAGAATCAGGTCCTATGGGAGAACTTTAGGATTGCACACCGGCTGACTAGGGATGAGCGCAATTTTCAAACAATCCAGGATATATTTTCTCCATTCCACATATGGCCAATATATTTTATACATTTCGTCCCAAGGAATGTGGTCCTATGTGTTCCCAATCCTACCCCACCGCAGTACACAGCGGAATGAAATGACAGTCATCTTCCCACCTCCCACAAACACGGTGCAGAACGATATTCCGCAAACACATTGCAATGACAAAACTGCACTCTGCTAAATGGCCGCTTCGGTTGCGAAACTCGATTCGTTCTCAATTTCATTGCGATTTCGTCCATTTCTATAAGCAAGTGCGATTAGAGGCTCTTACTGTGGCCAAAAAATAACATTATAACTGAAAACGGTGACAGACCCCCAATCCACACAACCGAAGGGCGTTGCGCTCATGCCACACCCATTTCAATGAGGCTCCACCCATTTACCCTCCAGACCATATCCCATTTGACCGCTGAGAATTTTAAATGTCCCACAAATGTTGAGAGTGCTGGCAGGTACTTTAATCCTGCATTCACAAACCTGGGATTATAGGGGATCGAGCATTTTACACATTTCAGTCGACAGATTATTGAAAGTTGACATTTCTGTTAAATAAAAATATTATGCAATCTAGAAAAAAAACAGAGGTCGTTAGACGCAACAGTAAATAGAGATATTATACATAACGAGCAGGTAAAGGTTCTGTTTAATATTAATTTCCTATGTTACACATAAATTGTTACACATCATGTCCGTGCTGAGTAATTTTTTTTTTTTTTAAATACATATTTATGAAGCATGTTAGGAGCGAGGACTTACCATAGCAGGCAGTGAGTGAGTGACAGCTTTGCAGCCTTGCTTTGCAGAAATGTGCTGCAAGGATTGGTTGATCCGTAAACAGGGGCAGTGATGTCACAGTAACTCAAATGACTTCAGTCTGCTTTTTAACGGTGCCAGATCCAGGACACTGTCCTAAGGATGTGGTAAGTGCTACAACTGTCTGTAGTGAAAGGGGAGGTGGAGGGTGGTAATGTTTTACTTTTTACCAGAGATGTAGGAATGTCAGGTCAGGGTTTATAGCTGAAAATGCCACTTTACGTGTGTTGTAGACCATTAGCTGACTTTACAAGGATTTGCACTGTGACTTAACGATACGGACTTTGGTAATAACGAACTAGACAAGGAGTTGTAAAACTTGTGACAATTTACTAAATTCCACTATGTAACAGGCTAAACCGATCACCTTCCTTTATTCCTCAGTTGAGTGAACAATTATTCTCCGAGAGCATTCGGAAAGCAATCGAGGGAAGATTGGGTTAGTCAGCGACAACTTAAAATTTACCCATCACCAAGTTCCTCAATGAAACCTGGGGAACAGATACAGCGCTCTCATAAATATCGCTAGGAGCCTCAAAACACGTTCGCCCCAAATGGTGGCGACAGTCCTTCTCGGTCATTGCTGGAAAGGATGATGATGTTTTAAGAAACAATCATTGTTTTATTTTAACAATATGTTTTGTCCACAAATCTTCTGTTTGAGTTAAGGTGCCCACACACATACCGACTTGCTCCCAATCAGCCAATGTACACGATTTCCCCTGAACTCTCCCTGAACTCTCCCCGGTAGTCGTGGTCACGATTTGGAGTTAAAAATGTCCAATCTGACTTAAGATCTATCTTGCAGCCAGTGCATTGTATCCCAGATTGGCTAATCTGCCCTACAGCACGGCAGATCTTAAGATGCGATGTACGACGAGCGGGGACGCGCATCGGCATCGTGATCAAGTGTAGAAACTCACGATTTGGCCATTTTTTACATTATCTGTCGTCACGATTCATCGAAATCGGCCAAATTGGATGAAAAGTCGGTATGTGTGTGGGCACCTTTACACCTGGGTTAAATGATAATAATAATATGTATCGCACTAACACAGACGCTGTTTCCCCAAACATAGTTTTACTTGGACAACCAAATTTGTGGATGAAGGTAGAGCTTCCCAAGTGTCAATCATTGTCCACGAGAAGAAGTCGTGTCTTCTGAAGTCCAGGTTTGTTATTAAATACATGTCATAGTGAGCACATCTAGATCACAATCATTAGGTTATTGATTTATAAGGAGTCATAATGCTGCACAGCATGGGCCAGTGGGGAAATCAGGGGATACATAGGGCAGGACTCATTTAGCTGCAGAAGCCGCCGGAGTTATGTCACGGAAGTGAGATATTGCTCGCAGCCAGAGCCGTAACTAGACATTTTGGTGCCCTGTGCCAGAAAGAACATTGGCGCCCCCCTCATTTTTCAAAGGGACATACTGCACCCAAAAAAGGGCCATGGCTTCATGGGGAAGGGCCAGGGAAGAGATAGGAGAGGCCAGGAGATGCTGGGGATGAAATAAGAGGAAGCTACAAGCAAGAATGATAATAAACAGAAATATGACAGGCCCAAACAGCGCCCCCTGCCCTGTGGTGCCCTGTGCGATGGCACCAGCCGCACTACTCTAGCTACGGCCCTGCTCGCAGCCCATGGAGGTGCGTGCTGAATCAGCCCAATAAACATACACCGCGGGCTGCCGACGGCTCACTGAATCCGGCCTGTAATATAGGTAGCAGATGGGCAGCTCTAGTGAAGAGTGTTTTTCAGAAGGGGTATATAATGCACTCTCAGGTAGGGGTGGAACATCAGGGAGAATGTTTTACCCAGGGCGACTAGGAAGAGTTTTGAGGTGCCTTATAAAATAGACAGCAAAGTCAATGAAACCCCCTTTTAGTGCTCTGCGGCAGGCAGCCATGTTAGGGGGGAGGAGCTTCTCTTTCAGGAGCAGACACAGAATGACTTGCAACTTGATGGTCTTGCATTGTGCAAATTTCCTTTGCGGAACCATACAAGGCCAAGGGGAAGTGAGAACCATGAACTGTAGCCCAAATGAGTCCAATCTCAGTTTTCTTTACCTATATCTGCTCACATTAGGACAAGGTCCTAAAGGTGGAGGATATTCAGCGGTCTGTAATTGTGCAGAAGTTATATTTTTTTCTTTTTATATAACATTGTAAGTAAAATTTTGGGGTTTAGTGGTCAGAACTTCTCAGCTTGACGTTCAACCCAAATGCCAGAGAGGTTTGCAGCTACCGCTCAGCCACCTAAACTGCAGAGACCCCGCTGCTCCCGACCGTAACACACAAATCTTCTTAGATTATTTCCCTATATTATTCTTTGATACCAATACCGGTTCCAAAATTAGTCATCTGGATGGGGTAACCTTGGCTGCTGCTATTTCTTTAATCGCTTTAGGTTTGCAAATGTAACGGACATACGTGTCGGTGCAAACAGGGAATAAACTACCCGGTAAAAAGGTGCTATTACACATATTGGGGGTGAATGAGTTAAATTTCCTTTTCCGTATCATTAACAGGAAAACAACAGGACAGCTGGGGGCGGTTTGACCTTTTCTTTTTTTTTTCTTAAACCTTGATAACTACATGCGACTAAAACACATTGCAAATAATATGTACGGTCCCTTTAAACGGTTACGATCACTTTCTTGAATTGAATACATTATACAAGTATGCTTCCTACTGTTGTTAAGTGGGGAACCCCTTACTGCACCCTTCATTGACAGCTATGTAATGACTATTCCCAGCTATAAGCCTCAGAGAAGGGGCCGATAGGAATGTAAATATATCCTGAACCATGCAGGTAAATGCGTAGGACATAGAAAGGGGGGCAGCAGGTGGGTGACCAAGGCAGGCTTATTGGGGCAATAATAAGTTATAGCTGGAAAGTTTTCATTGTGGAGGATGAATATACAGAAAGAGCAAAATGTACAATAACCTATCCATGTTAACCTATTATTTAATTTAGGTGCAAGAGGAAAATTATCACTCAGAGTTAAGGCCCCCCATACATCAGATATCGCAAATTGCACGATTGCTGCAATCAATCGATTGTGGAAATTCTGCAATTGATTGAAAAAGGGAAAGATTTTTATACACAATCATCTGCAGAATTGCACGATTGCTGCAATCACTCTCTGATGTATGGGGGCCTTTAGAGATTTGCTGCTGGAAATAGCCATGTATGGGCTATGCTGGGAGAACCAGTACACACGGTTGACGTAATGAGCTGTGCTGGTCTATAATACTGGAGGAAGTAAAGAATTAGATGCAAAAAAAATAAAATAAACAAAAGCAGAAATGATGTAACTATTACAGTAGAATTGGTGACCAACCATGAGCAAAGCCTCTAAACTGGAACTGCTGTAAATTTAAAGACTAATAAGTTACTAATAAGCGAGATCAGGCATCTTCCGGCAAAGCCGTCGTAAGCTGGAATCCATAGAACGCAAGTCTCAGAAGAAGCCAGCTGCAAGTTATTACAGATATTATAGGGATTATAAACACTCTGCTAAATGCAATCACCTTAATTCTGCCTTCCAAACATCTTATGCATAAACAGAAATCCTGCAGTTACTATTGACTCACGTCCTAAATATTAACCAGAGACCTTTATAAAACAAAAGATAGATTCAACCTAGCGCTTTGTCAGAACTGAATGCAAGTCGGCCACAATAGCTCCTGTATTGGATACACGGAACGAAAAGTCAGATTTAGAGATTTACCCTAATGCAATCGCAGCTGCAATCTCTCACGGACCGCAATTGCAAAAATATGCCGATGACTTCCAAAGCAGAGCGCAGGGACGCCCACTGCTGCCTTCGCATTTATTCGCCAGACGACGCGCAAAAGCTTAAACATTAGGGTACAACAATGGATATCGAGCAGACACGCAGAGTTATTAGTAAACAGATTGCGTGCAAATTAGCAAATGCGTTCCTGAATGAGGCCCACAGTCTGTAGCGACCTGTGTGAGGAATGTGGGGCGGGATTGCCAGTCCCTTCATGTAACTGTACCAGGCTTCCGAGTCACTGCAGAAATGTGACACTTCCGCAAATATTTGTCGGTAATCCTAAAAGAAGAGAGAATGTAGCAACGTCCCTTCGCTAATTCCCCACAAGCAGCTGATGAGTCTGAGGAATGTATCACGGAAGTTATAATGGACGGAGAGAAGTTATTCCTGTGTTTATCACCGTGCCTCTAATTAATGCCTCTAAACTACAGTTACCATCCTCCACTCACCTTTTCTCGCTCGCAAGTTAAACTTTGCGGAGCCAATTTGGAGTTAGACTCAAGTGGAAATGCGCTTTCAGCATACTGCGCTTGCACCAAAAGGAAGAGCTGAGCATGTATGCGCACACAAACGGCGATCGCTAGCGAGTACAGATATTCTCTATAAAGTGCTGCGGAATAGAACTAATAAATAAAGAATAACACATGTACATAGGCATTATTTAGTGCGCTTTCAGCTTGTGTACTAAACAGGACTTTTTACAGCTTCAAAAATATAAATGCTGCCAACGCCTGCAGCTTTTCCCAACGCAAGTATCCGATAGTTAGTACCAGAGCCAAAATAAGGTGCCATGTGGTGCAAGGCAAAATACTGGTAGGGGATAACTTTTGCCTTTGATCAGGGGTGTATCTAGTGATCCAAGCACCCCTGGCAATGTAATGGACTGGCGCCTCCCCCCCTATGCAGCGCCCCCAACAGTAATCCCCCACTAGTAATCCCCCCTATGCTGCATTGCCCCCAGTAGTAGCCCCCCTTATACAGTGCCCCCCAGTAGTAGACCCCAGCAGTAGTCCCCCCCTATACAGTGCCCCCAGTAGTAGTCCCCCCTATACAGTGCCCCCAGTAGTGGCCACCCCCATAAATTGCCCCCAGTAGTGGCCACTCCTATACAGTGCCCCCCAGTAGCGGGCACCCCCCCATAAAGTGTCCCCAGTAGCGACCACCCCCTATTTCAGTGCCCCCCCCCCCCGTAGTGCCAGGCTTACACACACACCAAAAATTCAACTTACCTGATCCCTGCTCCTGACGCGACTGCCGCTGTCCGCTCTGAGTCCCGGCCGCTCTTCTCCTGGATGGGAGAGATGTCATGGCGTATGACGTCTCTCCCATCACATGCTGCGGGGGGAGCCGGCACACGGAGCTCATTAGTGACCTCCAGCCGGCTCCCTCCGCGGACGACGCAGCAGCAAATGAGACTCCGTCTGACTCTCATTAGCTGGCTGCTATTACAAACACACAGCCGCCACTTGTGGGGCCGGGGGACTTGTCCACCCCTTGGCTACTGGTGGCAATGCCGGGCGGCGCCCCCCCTTTGGTCGGCGCCCCTGGCAAGTGCCATCCTGGCCAATGGGTAGATACGCCCCTGCCTTTGATTTGTCAAACAGACTCACATAAAAATGGCGGCTAGGTCTACAATTTATACTGGGGAGGTCCACAGATTGGGGATCACTAATTGCCCTGTCAGGAATAGTTTTTGGGGGGGTACAGCTGGGGTTCATAGGGTCAGGTTTGCTCTGCTGGGTTTTCCCCTCCACTTGCTTGTGATAAAACTTCTTGAGGAGTGGGCTTAGGGAGAGGTGAAGGAGGAGTTAGTGAGTCGCCGTATGCCTCCATGGTAACGGGGAAATTCTCTGGCAGATTTAGTTTTAGGGACTTAATTGCCCAGATAGGTGTAGCATTATTAATTAGTCCTGTCAAGTAATGTGGGAAGGCGTAACAACCCCCTCGCTCAATGGGAAAATAGTGGGTGTGCCAATGGGAAGCAGTCGGGAAGCCGGCGGTCGGCATTGTGACTGTCTAATCCCGGCAAGTGTCAAATGACAGGCGTAGAGATCCCGACGCCTGTCATTAGACCTATGCCGGGAGCCTGACACCCGGCTTACTGACCGAAGGTAAGCCGGGCGCGGACAGCCATGGGTTTAACTTAGGGTTAGGCACCCCCCCGGAAGGTTAGGGTTAGGCTAGGGGAATCTGTATGATTTACCGCCGGACCCATGCCCGACGGTTGGAATCCTGACGGCGGCATCCCGGCAGAGGAGGAAATCCCGAAGGTCCAAGGTAAGTATTGTCTAACCTAATTCTACCCCCTAACCCTCCCTTAGGGGGTGCCTAACCCTAATGCCCCCTCTAAGTGGCTAAACCTAACCCCCCCTTCCCCGCCGCCTAACGCTAACTCCCCCTTCCCGTAGCCTAAATCTAACCTCAAGTCCCCCCCGGGAACCCTAAACCGATTCCCATGCTAATGCCTTGCCTTTGCTGAATTTGCATACGGTGGGTGCATGCGAACGCATCTAGTGAGCGGATCTGAATCGAGCCCCTGGTCCCTAGTAAAAATGGGTCATTACATATCTAAAAATAAGAACCTTACTACCAAGAGTCATTGCTCACATTGCTCTCTGAGGAAGCTGCCTGTCACAGTTCTGATGACCCCCTAGAGCGCTCACTGCAGCCTCGCGCACGAATCACAAGCCGATGGCGAGATCAGATCAGTGGCGGCCAGTCTGCAGGAAGGGAGGGAGCGGTAATTCTTCATTAGAAGATAACTCGCGGGAAGTTGTATTCTATAAAACATTTTCTTACTGACAAACAGCAGGCAGGAATTTATCTCCACATCCCTGCTAAATATGCAAGGTCATTTTCCTGAAGAGCAAATGGCAGTGTCAGACTTCTCACTGCTAAACCAGGCAGGCTGTAGTATAAATCCCAGTAATGTGACAGTAGGGAAGGCTGAGGCTCTGAGCATCACCCCTCTACAATGGTACACACCAAGTATAGCATCACCCCTCTGGCCTGCTACAATGGTATACGCCAAGTATAGCATCACCCCTCTGGCCTGCTACAATGGTATACGCCAAGTATAGCATCACCCCCGCTGCCTGCTACAATGGTATACGCTAAGTATAGAATCACCCCTGCTGCCTACTATGGTATACGCCAAGTATAGAATCACCCCCGCCGCCTGCTACACGCCAAGTATAGAATCACCCCTGCTGCCTACAATGGTATACACCAAGTATAGAATCACCCCTGCTGCCTACAATGGTATACACCAAGTATAGAATCACCCCTGCTGCCTACAATGGTATACGCCAAGTATAGCATCACCCCCTTGGTCTGCTACAATGGTATACACCAAGTATAGAATCACCCCCGCCGCCTGCTACACTGGTACACGCCAAGTATAGAATCACCCCTGCTGACTACAATGGTATATGCCAAGTATAGAATCACCCCTGCCGCCTACAATGGTATACGCCAAGTATAGCATCACCCCTTTGGTCTGCTACAATGGTATACACCAAGTATAGAATCACCCCCGCCGCCTGCTACACACCAAGTATAGAATCACCCCTGCCACAATGGTATACGCCAAGTATAGCATCACCCCTGCTGCCTACAATGGTATGCGCCAAGTATAGAATCACCCCTGCCGCCTACAATGGTATGCGCCAAGTATAGAATCATCCCTGCTGCCTATACTTGGTATGTGCCAAGTATAGAATCACCCCTGCCGCCTACAATGGTATGCGCCAAGTATAGAATCACCCCCGCCGCCTACAATGGTATACACCAAGTATAGCATCACCCCCGCCGCCTGCTACACTGGTACACGCCAAGTATAGAATCACCCCTGCCACCTACAATGGTATACACCACAGGTTCTCAAACTCGGTCCTCAGGACCCCAAACAGCACATGTTTTCCAGGTCTCCTCACAGAATCACAAGTAAGATAATTAGCTCCATCTGTGGATCTTTTAAAATGTGTCAGTGAGTAATGACTACACCTGTGCACCTGCTGGGTGACCTGGAAAAAGGTGACCTGTGTGGGGTCCTGACGACAGATGTTTCTGAAGTCCAGTCCTCAGGAATAACAACAGGTCGTGTTTTCCATGTCACCAGGCAGGTGTCCAGCAGGTGTGTCATCATCGGTCACATTTTAAAGAACCTCAGGGGAACCCGGAAACCGTGAACTGTTTGGGGATCCTGAGTGCTGCGTTTGTAAACCACCAAGTGATGTACCCCTAACGCCAGCAAGTATACAATAACCCTTGCTGCCTGCTATAATGGTTTAGACCAAGTATACCACAAGATCGGCTACATTTGTATACATTAAGTACACAATCACACCGGCTGCCATGCTATGAAGGTTTGGCCAAGGGGCCAACTCAATTAGTCGCAGAAAACTGGATTTTTTTTTTTTGTTGTTAAAAACTTATGGCGCATAACACGGGCTAATTTCGGCACAGCATTTCAGGACTGCTGGGGAGGTGCAGAGTTGCGACACCGGACACCAATCCATGTCCGGCTTTCCTGTGCCAAGGCCAAAAGGGGCCTGATTCTGAGTCAAAGTAAAGTGGCTGCAATTGCGGGAAGCCGTGGAAGCCAGACTTACTACCTCATGCTAATGTGAGTTTTAGTATGGTTAACGCGAGCATCCATGTGGCTACAAGCTGGTAGCAACGCTGCCAACACAGTTTCCATCCACAGCCAGAACCGCCATCGTTAGCATCGGCTCGAGCACCTGACCAATGCTGGGTGCAAGAGATCAGTCAAAAAATAAAAACTTCCCGTCACCATACGCGCCTCAGAATAGCGTGGAACGCCAGCTACATGCCCATGACCCTCCAAGACGGATTTCTTGTGTGCAACCCCAATGTTGCCGTACAGAGACACCCATTTCACGCAAGGAGAGAGATGGTCACAATCGCCCGGCGTTACGCAATAATGTGTCATTTGCTACTGTGCATGGGCGGTTTGCTAAACCAATAAACACACTATGGGGCCATATATACGGGGCTGCAGCCTGCTCAGAACCAGACCCAAAGGGGATCAGGTCAATATCCCGACAGTCGGTATACCGGTGCTTAGAAGGTATAAGTAATGGGGTTAGGGGGAGGGCTAGGGTTAGGCACTAGGGGGAAGGGTTAGGTTTACGCACTAGGGAGGGAGGGTTAGGGTTAGGTTACTGACCGACGAGTGCCGGTATCCTAACCCTGTCAGGGTGCTGACATCAGAATTCAGACCGACAGGATCCAGAGAGCTGGCATCCCGTACCCAACCCAAAGTGCGCATTTTAGTCTCTTACTCAGGGAAACACAGCAGGGAATAAAAATGCAAAGGGGTCACCTATATGCTCTGCAACTGTGGAAGTTTAAAACATGGGGTGGGAATGCGTGACGCATCGCATTCGGGATGAGATGCATCCCGCCACCCTTCGCATCTATGCCAACGTTCATTACGCAGGTATGCATGAAGAGAACCGCAAGAGGACCACTCTCTCGGTAAGAGCCATCCTTTGCGAATGAAGGACTTCCGGGTCTATTACTCAGAAGTACCTCTGGCGTCTTTCTGCACCTGCGCAGTAAGCTCGCGCCGTGGTGGTGGTGGGGGGGGTGGGTTGTGCTGGGAGGAATCCGATTGGATCCATCTCACAGCACCCTGTGGAGAGAAGCCCATAGGCTTCTATAGGGTACCGCCATCTGAAAATGGTATCACCCACCGCATCCAAGCCCTGAAATGCATCACATTCCAAGGCCTGGTGCATATGAGAAAGGTGGTCAAACCCGTATTTTCGGGGTTTGACCACATTTCTTGCGTTGCTGTATCCCGCCCCCCATGGCATCTGTCACCTATCCCGCCCCATGGTATCTGTCACCTATCCCGCCCCCCATGGCATCTGTCACCTATCCCGCCCCCCATGGCATCTGTCACCTATCCCGCCCCCCATGGCATCTGTCACCTATCCCGCCCCCCATGGTATCTGTCACCTATGGTAGATAGACCCCTAGAACTTTCTTGTAGTCTATGTACTAAGCAGTGTTAGGAGACAGAGTGAAAAGTGATAAGAAAGTGATAAGGTGCCAGCCAATCAGCTCCCAACTGTCATTTTTGAAACACAGCCTGTGAGATGACAGTTAGGAGCTGATTGGCTGGCACCTTATCACTTTTCACTCTGTCTCCTAACACTGCTTAGTACATAGACCCCTAAGTGTTATAGAGAAACATGTGTAAAAACGCATTTGTTCAACCTGAAAACAGCAGAGTGTCACAGTTTTCATTACTATGGCTTTTATGTATTTCTCACCGATAACATTTTTTATTATTTTCATTATCAGTTAAACCATCTTAGCATAATATACCGAATTAACATTTTATTATTCCTTGTATTGTTCATTTGTATCTCTCTCGTTTCTCAGTCACCATATTTTGTTTCTTCTTTTTCATCATTATACTCCTATATACACTCTGTACTTTTATTCATTACCTACATGAGAGGTTCCCACTAGGAACACTAGGCGAGATCCTTGCAAAATCTTCAGTACCATGCAGTGTCCATGCCACACAACAGACTAGTCCATGCCACACAACAGACTACCAGGCGAGGCAGCCATCTTAGGTTACAATGTGCAAAGTAAGCAATACATGGAAATAAGACATACATGGGTAAAATTAAATAACGCTCAGGTACAACAGTTTTCCACCCATGCTCCTTAACTGCAATATATTCAATCTGTCTGTACAAAATAAAAAAATATCTTACAATCATCTTCTTAATCATTCAGCTTGTACCAGACAGTGAAATATCACCATTCCTGCCGAACAGCTCTGGAAACCGCCAGACAAATTTACTTTCAGGCTCTCATCACTGCTCAGGCTTCTAGCTGCAGAAACGACATCTCTTCTAAGCCCTCCCGCACCAATGCCTCTAACCACCATCGCTGGAATCCTATATCACAGGCAATACTGACAAGACCCGGTACGCCATCTTCCCTGCAGTGCATCGGCCTGCCTGACCCTCCCATCACCGCCACTATATTTGATATGTCAAGACCATGACCAAAATGTAAATAGCCTAAAGGGGTAAATGTACTAGAGTGAGAGTTTTTAGAAGTGGAGATGTTGCCCATAGCAACCAATCAGATTCTACTTAACATTTAACTAGCACCTTCTAGAAGATAATTGCTAGAATCTGATTAGTTGCTATGGGCAACAACTCCACTTCTAAAGTCTCTCACTTTAGTAAATTTACCCCTAAAGCTGCATGCACACACACAACGATTTTGTTACCAACGATTTTATGAACGATTTTCTGTCAGATTATCTGTCAGATTTTTTTTAAAGTGTAATGAACGATTTTTTTGAACTACAAACGATTTTTGCATATTCCCTTAATGAAAATCGTTCAGTTGACAAGTCTGACTGAACTACAAAGGTGAACGCGCATGAACGATAATCATTCACTGTTTGACTCGGAAAGTGAAAGATTTTTTCAAAAAATTCAAAAAATCGTTGTGTTTGTATGCAGCTTTAGAGTTAAAGGGAAGCGGGCAAGATTTTGGTGATGTAGCCTTCAAAATTTAAAGTGGCAATTTGTTTTTCGTTAAAGGCAAAACCAAAGTTGGCTCTTTAAGTTTGGAGGCTAAAATTGCCAAATTCTCTCCACTCCTCGCAACTTGCAGGCTATTTCGTTTGGGCCGAGGTCTATACTTTCTCCGTCCCCCACCAATCCCCTTCAACTTTATATTGTCAGAAATCAGTTGAACACGGTCTTCTATGCTAATCTCAGCACTAGCCAATAGCTCTCTGCTGGTAGGTTTCCATCAGTATTCAAATATACAAGGGTCCATGATATGATCACTACTAAATAAAAAAGGCCACCGCTCGCTTCTAGTAGGCAAGGGCGGATTTCTACAATTAACCTGATATATTCCACAACGCCATTGCCAGCAACGTAGAGCACGACACACATCAAGCTAACAATCTGGACCATGCTAATGGTCAGGCAGGACAGATCCAAGGACGCTCAATCTCATTGTAGGAAGTTTATGCAGCGCTTACTAAGGAAGGAAGTCTATTACATGGGCTACAGAGGGGTAGGGCAACCATAACATTCAGTTACGCCCGCTCGGTAAAAAGACTACGATTCGCTGCTGCGCTTGTCCAGGAGGGATGGAGGTGGGGGGACGGGGGACATTCCTCCTTCTCCGTAGCTAGCCCAGGCCTTCATCAGGCCCCCCAGACATGTCTGGATAATCTGTTCCTACCCCCCATCTCCACCCATGCTGAGGTGGCTTTTGTTTTGAAATTTTTCAGATTCTGGTTTGGCATTTGAAGCCGCTGGCATCATACATGGATTGGCATCTGATGTCACTGGCATCGTAGATTTGCCAGACAATCACAATGTTGACAGTTGTCATGTCTACACGAGAAGGTCAATGAAGTCATATCGACTGCAACACACAGTTTTTATTTTTATACTGTCCCTAACGGTAACACTAACCGTAAAAGTCCTGGAACTGTTTGACATCATGACAATGTCAGCATTTTGAAGGTGTCGACATTATGTTGACATTTTAACCTTCTGCTGCCGACATTGCGATTGCATACATTACGTCAAAATAAGCAACTCAAACCATACATAGTTATACCAACCACAGCCGCAGCGCACAGAAGAAACCACTGCTGACTATACAGAGGTGAACCCAGACAGCGAAAGAGCGTTATAAACTCACCTCGGCTTATTCTCTGCTTCTCCCCAGACAGGATCCCCGGAGTGTCAATCACACTGATGCTCTCCAGGACAGGGTTCGGTAGCTGGGCACAAACAAACCTGTATAACACAGAACAAACAAGAAAGTCACACAGCAAATAGGTTTCCTTTATTTTCCCCTCTGCATTCAACACCTCCAATTTGTCAAGTCATTTACCACCGAAAAGATTGCGAAATGCGTCGCAGAACTAGAACTTGCATGCATTATTAGACCCTATTGGACAGGAGCAAGAATTGTAGAAGTTACAACGTGTCGGGTTTGAAAGTCCTTGGCAGACATGGTTGTGTTCATCAGCGTCGCTCTGTTTGCGGAACATACTCGCTGCAGTGTTTGTTCCTAGTGTAATTATAGGCCGACAGCAAACCTGGAACGTGACCAAGCCTGCCAGTAACAGTCCACATGCTGCAGCTTGTAGGTGAAGAAAACATTAAACTAAAAAAGGAAGCTGTGCATTTTTCGGAAATGAATAAAGGGGGAAATCTATACAGAAATGAGTGGCATGGAATGCTGACAATCTGAATGTCGACATGGTCAAAATGTCGACAATCTATTTTAGTAATATGCTTCGGTTAGGGCTCAAATCGGCTGAAACATTATTATAGATATTTACCTTTGTTCTTAACAGATTGGGAGTATTCTTCAAACTACAAAAACAGCAATTCTGACAGGTCACCACCAAATATGAAACAGCCGCATCCGTGGAACCCCATCTGCTGACCAGTACAATCCACTGGTGACGAGTATATAATGCACGGACCATTCCTATCACCAGCATAGATTGTCTAATAACCAGTATACAATGCAAAGTCCATCCTGATAATTTGTATGCAAGCCTACGCTGACCAAATTGCTCCCACCAGCAGATCCCAGGCGTCCGCTGGAGCTCTAATAACTGACAACCAGCAGCGTTATCGTTTTCGCTTGTGTTCTACTCCAGCAACCAATCAGAGCTCACTAAAGACAGATTAGTTGCTGGAGATTACTGAAGTGAAAGGGAACCAGCCCTGGGGACCTGTAACCAGCCTTTCGCCAGCGCTTGAGCGACAGGACATCCAGTAATCTGGCAGAATCTGTACAGCATTTGGGAGCCTGGGAAAAATGAGAGTTCAATTTAGGACGCGCCTACGTTTTAAAAAGGAGCGTTTACAGGCTCTAATAGCGCAATATTAGATGGAACAATAGACTTTCATTTGATTAGTCTGGATGACATCAGACAGAACAATGGCGCTTTTATTGTGCAGGAGGACAAGGACGGTGTTTTCAGTAAGAGAGGATCCAGCAAATGACGGAGTGTCCGCCCTTTAAGACAATCATCCAAATTTAATTAGAGCTTATAGCACAAACATTCCTGCTATGCGAGTGAGAGATCGGCACAATATTAGCAGCCTCTGAACCCAACCTCACACTTCGCTGTCTCCTAATCAGAACGTTGCTGTGAAAGATCACACGTGAGTCACAAATAGGAACCCCCTACAACTGCCCAAATTCCCTGTACTCCTCCCAAAAGGACAGAACCCAGAATGTATTTTGTACAGCACTAATTTATTCTGACTAAATAAATGCTCCAATTTCTAAATTTAAAAAAATTAAATAAAAAAGTACTTTGGTAACACCAAGCACACAGTATTTGGCCAGCAGGGGGCACCATCTCCATGAAGACACCGATTACCTCAAACTCTGGTAAATAGATTTATAATGGAGCGAAATTAGGTCTTGATGAGGATCTGCACAGTATAGAGATCATTATATTGGCGAAATGTGGGCCTGCACCTCTGCCCCCTTTGGCTCTGCATTTTACACTGGTCAACAGATGGTGCAATGCATTATATATAGAGTCATAACATGGTGCTCTGTATTGCATCATCAATTGGATGTCTGCACTACATACAGGTTATAGGACAGGGTTCTGCATTACAGTATATATTTTCAGGTCATATACACGCCACCGGAACGGGGCACTGCGTTCTGTACACACCACCGGAACGGGGCACTGCGTTCTGTACCCGCCACCGGAACCGAGCTCTGCATTGTGTACTGGTCATCAGATAGGATCCTGCAGTTACAGGAAACTGTTTAAATGGAACATATTTATAAAGTTACAGAGAGCTTAATAGCAGAGCCTGCTTTCCGGGCTCTTTAGCTCTCTCCGGTCTCAGGAGTGTCTGTTCTCTTACCCTGTAATCGCTGATAATCTCTGTATTGCTCCCTACATGTGCCGGAGCGTTTATCAGCAGTACACAAGGCCCTCGGGGAATGCGGCCTGTAAGCTTTCAGCTTCTTGTTCTGCATTGTCTGTTTTTGGCAGCACATTAGCGGAGACCCTTCTGGACGCAGAGCTCCAGCGCACACGGAATCAGAGACACGGAGCCCGGCAATCGTCAGCCTCCTCATACACAGATAACATGGGATGTACATATTACCAGTTACTGATCCTAGTAATACTGATGCCGGTGCCTGGACTGCAGGGGGATAAATGACAGTTTTATATAGGAAATAAGGGTTCGCATTTATCCTGATACATATGGTGAAAATGCGGAGTAACCTTCATCCACAGATTGATGTATGGAATATAATGGGGCTCCCATGAAGCAGGACATCTACTTGACATTACAAATTAGGGGGTGGCCAATCGGCGGTACCAAATCCAATACGGGATCGTCACGTCCGTATGTAATGCAGGTAATAATTGTGGAAATATATATTGGTCTCCAGAAAGATCAATATATATCTAGTACCGCCATTAAATTCTCACATGCACAGTAAAGAAAATAAAAGGGGCAGATATGCGCAGTGCCGCACGGTGGGGGGGGGTTTGGCGCCACGGAGCAGGTAAGTTATCGCTGCTTCAGCATCTCAATTTTTGGATCTAGTCTATCAATACATTTTTCTGCATTTTTTTTTTTATGTAGCTCCGCTATTCAGCAATGGGATAATGAAGATAACGCAATTATCTTCTCCACTAATTCCCATCTCGCTAAATACCGCACTGTAGGGATCAGGCCATTGATCTCTACAGTGCTTTAACGCTTTTTGCTATTCAGCAAAGCAAAAAGTGTTAACTCACTCGATAGATATTTCTGTTATCGAACGCCATTTCAGAATGGCGTTACATGAAGAAAATACTTACATTTCCCGAAAACTGCAGGGACACAGGGAAATTTTCCCATAAGTCCCTGCAGCATCTTGTAAACCCGCCCAGTCTCCGTCCCTGCTTCCTGGTGATCGGTGGCAGGTAAGGTCACTCTAGAGACTTTTAAACCCCCCTGAAATTGATTGATTGATATGTGTATACAGGTTTTATATAAATGTTAAATATAATCGCACATAAATATACATGTACACAGGCTAGTATAAAGCCTGTATACACATATCAATCAAATTCACGAGGCTGGAGCTGTACTTACCCCGTCGACTGTCACAGCAAGCAGGGACGGAGACCGTTCCCGAGGGAATGACTGAGCATGCGCAGAGGAACAAAACAGAAGGGATTGTTTTCGGAATCCCAAAAGCAATACCTTCTGTGACATCGCAGGGACAGCGTGTTACCGCAACCGCTGTCCCTGCTGAAAATATTGCTGCATAGCAACAATAAATTATCATAATTGATCATATCCTGGGCAACATCGTCACTGTTGCTGAATAGACCCCATTGTGCCAATCCAAAATCGCAATGTATTGGGTAATGATCATCAATCTTTCAAAAATAGCGGAGATAGATGCCCATCCCTAGGGAAGATTTCCTAGAGCATTTAAACATGAGAAGTGCTGGGTGTTGCCCATAGCAACCAGATTCTAGCTATCATTGTTTCTAGAAAATGATAGACCGGATCCGATTGGTTGATATGGGCTACAACTCCACTTGTCTGTTTGAAGCTTTAGCACATGTACTCCTAATGGGGAGATTTATCACATTTTCTACAGAGGGATGTGGTGCAAAATATCAACATTCAGAATGCTTTTTTATTTTACCCTGAATTAGTAAATGAAAAAAAAAAAAAATAATAATAATAATAATTATATATATACATATATATATATATATATATATATATATATATATATATTTTATTTTTTTAATTATTATTTAATAATAATATTATCAATCACCTTTAAATTTGCTGTTGTTTCGGGCAATTTGTACAAGGAGGAGAATAAGTTAAACTCCAGGCACTTTTTTTCTTAAAGCTCTAGATTGTTACTACTTAATTATTACATGCAAACATTCTGTAAACTCTCTCTTAATACTATTATTAATATTACTATTGTCTATTTATACAGCTCCACAAAACTTCTGCAGTGGAGAAACAGAGCATAGTACTCGTAAAAGGGGCCCAACATGCAAAATAAAGATCACACAGGGAGCATAAAACAAGGATAGCAAGAAAATCTGCATCACGCCAAAGATGTAATCTGCAAGGCATAGAAGTAAAACAATAAAAATATATATATAATTATCACACACACACACTGACCTGTTCAGGAAGGCGTTTCCAAAAGCATTTAGCTTTCTAAAAGGTTTTTTGGGGTCCACCACTAAAGCGTTGCCTGGAATAACGCCTTCAACGTCGCCCTGCATCACCGCAATGAAGGAATCTGTGGTGGGCTCGGGTCCGATCCGCATGCCGGGGAAATCCTGCTCCAGGAGGTATCTGATGAGACAGCGTAAGTCAAGGTGAGAGGCGCGTTCCAAATCTGCATCCAGCTTATCAGTAATTAAGAATAATCAGTCACCAGAGATTTACTATTACCAAACCATCACATTAGAGACAGAACCACCTCCTGCGATAAGCAGAAAGCACCGTATCAATGCGTTCGTCTCCGTTATGCCACTAATTGCTGGGTCTGACTGAAATATATAGCGCATCATTCCACAGTATTGTGATAGCTGTGCTCCTATAAGACATATGACCAAAGTACACCTGTATTTAGAAGTCTGAACATGGATTTGTGTGGTTAGATGCAGGTATCCCTATATAGGATTGTAAGCTTGCGAGCAGGGCCCTCTTACGTCTCTGTCCGCCTGCGGTTACCCAGACTTGTTTCATTACTGTTCTATTACCAGTTTGTATGCTGGCGCTATAGAAGTACATATTAATAATACATAAGTGGTTCCCCATTTTTGGAGGGGGGATTTTTGGGTGTTCGTTGTTCCAGTGTATCAGGAACATGAATCTATAAGAGAATAAATGAGAGGGCTGCAAGGAGCACTTTTGGCGGTGCTTTACCAGTTTTCTGGGATGGTGCAAAACATTTTAGACCAACAAAATGACATCTGCGAGGTGACGGAGATTGGGCCTCATTACCACACTTTTCATCAGTTTAAGCCATTTTGCACCTTGCAGGTGCAGGGTTACAGGAAAGCACATGTCTAGATGCACTCTGACCAATGTGATACAAACACTCCCAGGAAAGGGACACAGGTAATACAGTCACAATGATACTCTCCATTAAAAGAAAACAGAAGGCTAATCCATGCTGTATTTTGTGCTAAAACTGCAGAAATGTAACTGAATGACCGTCGCCTTCATTTTATTACATTTTTTGCACAAAACACAGAACGGAGGATACAAATGTTTTTTACTATTAGTACAGGATGTACCAAGGTAAAAAAAAATATGGTAAAACCCCGGAAAATGGTGTTTAACCGCATTTCTCATGTGCGCCAAACCCGGAATGCAAAACACTTCGGAGTTTGGACCAGGTGGGTAACGCCTTCTTTAGAGGACGTTACCCAATAAGAAGCCTATGGGCTTCTTTTTACGACGCCCCCTGAGAGGGATCCAAATCCGATCTCTCTCAGCTCCCCTGGCGGTGTTTGCGTCATTCTGCACGTGCGCTGAATAACGCCAGAAGGACTTCTGGGTCATAAACCCGGAAGACCCTCAATTGTAAAGGACAGCTCTTACTGGGATTTTATAGGTACATACCAGTGATATTATCGCCAGTATTTTCCTGATAATTGGCGGCATCGTAGACGCGACAATTAGTACATTCCACCCTTGGTCTCAAAGGTCCCCTCCCCCGTCTATTTTATGCAAGTGTAGAGTGAGGTGCCCAGGAGGCACTACTGGGCCTCTACCCACATTTTGCTAAGGAGCTGAATGTTGCATGGTTTTGTCCCTGATTTGGAGGAGATTATTGCATGGTAAAGGCGAGACCATTTAGACCGCCATCTTGCCTCAAGGGGGATCCTCCAAATGACTCTGATGCTTTCATTATTACCACGGTTGAGCAATGCAAACATTACTCTATAGATTATCTGTGATGCACCAAAGAGGATAGACTAAAAATGATTTATATACAGCATATATTGCCCTGTAACAATTTCTGGGTGGCGTTTCCTTGTAGGGTATGGGTACACATGGTAAATTCCGGGCTAGATATACAGCAGAACTACCCTCAACTCATTTATTACACTGTATACACTGCACGGTCAGTGGAGAGTCTGTCCATGATAATCACAAAAAGTGCCAACCAATCATCTGTGATGTTACAGGCTGTGCTTGAAAAATGACAGAAGCTGATTGGTTGGTACGTTCTCTCTACAAGGCTTAGTACATCTCCCGCTAAATGTAATTTTTACCGTTGCTCCTCGCCCACACACTGACACACCCAAACACAAACTGGGTGAAGCACTGCACCATTCTGATATTAGGTGGTTATTCTGCATCCCAGCGAGGGTTCTGCATCACATCTAGCAAGTTTTAGTTGTGCTTCGTAGAACAGCCCCAGTTAACATTCCAGTGGATCTACTTCATGGCCAGTTAATTATAAAACAAACATAATAAACTCTGTAAGAACTGTACATATGAGCAACTACTTTGTCAGACGGTGAGAATCCTACCCGCAGCCATCAACATACAATTAAAAATTATATACTTGTCTCGAGAGCAGACCTGAAAATAGTCTAAAACAAGCTTGGACAACCTATAGCTGTCATGCTGCTGTACAAACATATTCTCATTATGCTGGGGCTTGTAGTTCCCCACAGGCTGCCGGTCCACAAGCTGCCTCACTTTGGTCTAAAAGCGGGGGTAGTTTAAGATTTGGGCCCTATGCTCAATGACAGACTGGAGATCGCAGACCTCACATTGCGAGAGTATCCGTTATACATACAGGGCCTGGCTCACAGGTGCTTGTAAATTAATTTGCGCAATCGAAAGACGCAAAATTTACACATTGTGTATGCGCACAACTTGTGTCTGTATCTTGCACACGAGCATGGAGACACGGAGAAGGTATTAACGTGTAAAAATGGCGCACAGTGAAGGCGTACAGTCAAGCACCCCCCCTTCAGGGGTCGGTTATTGTAAGTTACACAGATCTCGAAACACGCTCGCTAGGAGACGCAATTGTTGCACGTGCAAAGACTTGGTGCATGTTTTGCTTCGAAAAGGCGTGGGCAACTCAAAATAAAGACCATGAAACGCACGAGAATATATGTATCTGAACGGTCGCCATGTTTTCATTCAAGTCTACATAAGGGCCGCAGGGACAACTTTTAAAAATTTTGCTGAAGATTTTCTGTTAAACAACTGCATGAAAACCCATGGCAAAAATTAAGTATTAATATCACTAAATAAACATCGGCAACAATACTGACACAACCCGTACGCACTTATGTACAGCGCCAAACTGGTGCAAATACACACGGATAATGATGGTCGCCAGCGCCATCTAGCTACATCCGAACATCGGACTGCAAATTCACCTTCGGTGCATCTTTCATTGCGTCTGCATATATTATAAAGGCATTTGTGGGCGTATGGCAATTTTTATTGGTACATGAAATCAATACGTATTATAGAGGGTTTTTGTATATTTACATCAAACAGTGAATGTGTTTCTCGCTAATAAAAATAAAAGTTTCTTATACTTATGACCCGTTTGGGTGTAAGCGTTAAGTATATGGATGTAGGAAACAGCTGACGCTATTCTGGCGCATATGCTACTGGTACAGAGCAATTTTTTTTGTGTGCAGTCTCCCAGGTGTCTTAGGCCCTCATTCAGAGCCGCTCGCTATTTGCGGTCGTTCGTTCTAAAACTAGGGGTGGCTATTCAAACGAACCGTTCGCTGTTTGCGGTCTGTTCACGCCTCTTTGTCTGAATGAGCGAACAAAACTTGCGTTCGTTTTTTGGAAAAATACGCCCCCTGGCCGCTATTTATTAGATTAATCGAGTACATCGACAAGGGTATGAACTGCTCGCTATTCTTGGGGTTGGGGTTTGCTACCACGTGGTCAATGACGCTGCTGTTTTAAATATGCACACCCATAAAACGCCCGTTTTGACCTTTAAGCACGCCTGCGTTCTGATTTCCACTCCCCGTTTTCAAGCACCTTCCCCTGTTACCACCCACAAACGCCTCTGTCACTCAAATTAGCAGGCATTCGCTATTTTGCGAGCACATGAATTTCGGCCGCACTGACTGGTTAGCGCATGCGTATAACGATCCGTACGCATGCGCAGTTGGGCTAACATCGCTCGGAACGAACGAGCGGCCGCTTACGAGCGGCTCTGAATCAGGCCCTTAGTTTTTGCCCGCATGTGCGGTAAATGCTGTATCAGCCGGGTTTAGATGTACAATCAATGGCTAAGCACATAGGACTAACAATCAGAGGGATCATTAGGGAATAGATCATTTATTTAACAGGGCAAATAAACAGAGTGAAGGTTACACAAACTGTTCCGTAGTGCTACACCCTAAGGCTTCATTGTGTTGGCAAATATTTATGTACATTTCTTGCAGCCAGAGCAACCCCCGCCTGCGCTTCCACGGAGAGCCGAAGATCACCGAGTAACAATCTCCTACACTATGGGTGTGTGGGGTCTCTGCGCCTTTACCAAGGGGCTCCACGTCACCACCCAAAGGGTGTGCACAATATAATGGATCCTTATGTTTTAAATCTCTGTGATAAACATCTGCAATATCATTATGGGTGTGATATAAAAAAGGTAGAGGCAGTAACAAGGTCGACAGTCAATTGGTTGACACCAGATGGTCGGCATGCAATAGGTCGACAAGGACAAAAGGTCGACAGTGCAATCGGTCAACAGGTTCAAATGATCAACATACAGTTTAGTTTTTTGTATTTTAACCCTAATCTTAACCCTCACCCCCATAGTACCTAACTGTAACCCTCTGGTGTCTAACCCTTACTATCCCCCTAGTGCCTAAACCTAAGCCTAGCCTAGCCCTCCAGCTAGTGCCTAACCCTAACCATACCCTCTGGCAGCCTAACCCCAACTTCCCCTATGTAAAAAAAAAATAAAAAAATAAAAAATGTAAAAATAAAAAATGTGCAGCCCATTTTTGTGTTGACCATTTGAACCTGCCGACATTTTAAGCCTTGGATATATATTATGGCATACCTCCCAACTGTCCCGCATTCAGCGGGACAGTCCCGTTTTTCTGGGACTGTCCTACCCGCGGACCGCAGTGTCCCGCGGTGGGGTGGGGGGAAGCATACACCGCTGCTCTGCATAGTAGAGCAGCGTGTATGCAGAGCGAGAATAGATGCTGTGCGCATAAGCATCTATTCACAGTATGGGGGAAAGCCCGGGTGCAGCTCAGCATCTTGGAGATGTTGGGCACGCCCCATTAGTGATGTAAACAGGGGGCGTGTCATTAGACCACGCCCTTTTACGATCAGGCCACGTCCCCTTTTCAGACGCGCGGGCCAAAAGCGCGCGGAGGTCCCGATTCTGGGACTCCGAATGTTGGGAGGTATGTTATGGGGGTGTGCCGGTGAGAACTTCATAGGTTGCTCTCGCCCCCACCCCTCCCACCTTGATCCACGCATCTCCCGGAGAGGGACTTGACTTGTAGAATTAAAGACAAGTTAAACAACAAAGTCTCACTGACCTGACCAAGCAGAGGAGAGAATTTGTAGTTTTAAACTATAAAATTTATTTCTCGCATAATTCTACCCAATACTAAAATGTTATTTTTGATTATATCATCCTTTTATTCACAAACCAGAGTGCACTCAGTCACTGATGATATAATATTATTGTAGTTACGGGAAGCCATCCGGAGCATTATCGCGATCAGGACCAGACGCTGTAAGTAAATCCATAATAGAGACAGTAAGATCACAGCGAGGAACTTGCTGTATATATTCTAATGTACTTGGAGAAAATGCTTTTTTTATTTACTACAAATAACAGCACTAACAGCTTTAATGTATTTTTTACAACACATGTGAGGAATTTTCATGTGTTAAAATGGAATCTAACTTGAGCGTTCCACATAAAATATGCAAAGCATCAGACTCATAACTGCTAGACTCCATGAGTTATCAGTTATTTAAAAATAAATGTAAGTTGAGGCCCATTACTTTAGTGATTCACTGGGGAGTAAATTGGCCAACATGTCCTGACCACTGTACATGGCCATAATACACATCTATTACACTGTATACAGACATAGGACACTACACCCCCAACATGTCCTGACCACTGTACATGGCCATAATACACATCTATTACACTGTATTGGCTATCAGCTGTCACGAGTATTGGATAGCCAATAAGATTCGGTTTTTAAAACCGAACGGAACCGAGTAGAACCGAACCCGCTCACCCCTAATACAGACATAGGACACTACACCCCCAACATGTCCTGACCACTGTACATGACCATAATACACATCTATTACACTGTATACAGACATAGGACACTACATCCCCAACATGACCTGACCACTGTACATGATCATACTACATCTATTACACTGTATACAGACATAGGACACTACACCCCCAACATGTCCTGACCACTGCACATGACCATAATACACATCTATTACACTGTATACAGACATAGGACACTACATCCCCAACATGACCATACCAAACTTCTATTACACCTGACAGTGTGCATACCTCCCAACATTCGGAGTCCTAGAGTCGGGACCTCTGCGGAATACGGGACAGTTGGGAGGTATGCGTATGAGCTCGCGCAGTGCTGTATACGGTATATACTATATACCTTTCCACTGTGTCTGCAGAAGGGGGATGTGGTGACCCTTAAAGGAAGAGTGTCCTTAAAACGAACCCCCTTTTTGTCACTGTAGGTGGTGTTCCCAGCACTCAGAGAGATGTTGGGCAGCCCCAAAGCTCTCCCTGCAGAGTGAAAAGATGCTGTGCGTATGCGCAGCAGCGTTATTCACCAGACGGTGACTGTTTCACCAGAACGTTCCCCATCTGCGGGTTTTATTTTATTAGTGCAAGGTAAGGCTGCAGGTGGCATCCTTTTGGCTTTTAGCCCGATACCAGGAAAACCACAGTATATTTCCTAGAAATGAATGGTCATTGGTAAATTAATACAATTAGATTTTATTCAACTCCCCCCCCCCTCCTCCCTTTACCGCGTCCTTTAAAGTACACCTAATGCTACCACATACTGGTGGCGGCCATTTTGGATGCGGAGCCGAATATTCATAAGAACTGAGCCAATCATTTCACTAGGGACTACAGACACCTCTGAGGCACGAGGTTAGAGCAGTAATCCCTGTAAACTAATCAGCGCAACATTGGTACCACCCATAAAATGACTGAAATGAGTGTGTGGGGGGGCAATAGGAAATTTTTGCTATATACACCATATCGGCATCGGTATATTTACTAAAGTGCGGGTTTATAGAAGTGGAGATGTTGCCCATAGCAACCCGTCACATTCTACTTATTTATCTAGCACCTTCTAGATCTAGAAGATAGTAGCTAGAATACCGATTGGTTGCTATGGTCAACATCTCCACTTCTAAAAGAACCCGCAATTTAGTAATTATATCCCACTTTTATCAGCGGTCACAGTATAAAGGATATTTGAGTCTACATATTAATTTCAATCATTTGCCCTTTGCTGCTGCTGATGACTAAACTTCTGACCCTTCGAGAGGTAGATCCAATCCCAATATGGACGCTCTCAGTGGACGCAATTCCACAAGAATTCAAATAAAAGTTCTCTGCATATAATAAAAGTTATCTATACACATTACTGGCCTACACAGTAAAAAAATATAATAAAACCTATGTGATATGTTGGAGACTTGTTATATGCCAGATCTCACCTACTAACCCTTGGGGCTCAGAATGGTTTTAGAATAAAATAAAAATGAAATTAAATTTCCCTTTAAATTACCGCCCGTGATGGGCAAACATGATCCAGTTACATTTCGCCCATTATAACGTGTAGTTTAGTATAATTTCCAGCTTCTGTGCCAATGTGAACGACTTTGATTAAATTTATTTTATTCTAAATAATCGGCACCACTGCAAAGTTCCTACCTGATGAAGGTGGTCTTCCCGGTGGAATACTGACCCACCAGCAGGATCATGGGCTTATTATCAAAATCCGCATCTTCCAGTGCCGGCGAATGGAACTCATGGAACTTGTAGTACTCTTCCAGGGGAAGCAGCTTGGTCTTGTACAGTTTCTTCAGCCCTTCGCTGACAGTCTGGAAAACCTCAGGGTCCTTCCTCCGCCTGTCATCGGTGCCCAGCCAGCTGAACATTGTGGATGCACTGGGCAAGAATCTTAATGCTGCTGCAGAAATCTATATATGGCAGGGGGGCTGCTCAGTCACACCTGGGAAACCAGCAATAATTCTCAATAATGCAGGAATGTCTCTGTGCAAGGTCCAATAATGCCAGCAGGAATTGATGCAATGTACACAGCTCTGATGGAAGAGATGCAGCTTCTCCTGTCCCCTCTCCTGCTGCAAGGTAAGTACAAGGTAAGAATTGCAATATCAGAAAATGACAGACCCAATATACACATGCAAAAGGGAGAATGGATTCCTTTAATGCACAATGCAAACCAATGCTCCTCTGTACAGCTGATGGGATGACAGGGCAGAGGATCCAAAGATGCACATTAGCCTTTTCCAGCTGGATTTAAATGCCAGCAGCCCAGGAAACTGGTCTATACCGGAAATTCCCATCTCCTGGCAAAGGCAGCCCAGCTGTGAGCATTGGGTGAAGCCGAACTGGGCGGGGCCATGCTGTAGGTGTTGTCACGTGGAGCTTACAAGCACTGCAGAGACCCAGTTCTGGGTTCAGCTGCCGTCTGCGGGTGCGGCGCTGCCATCTAGCGACTGCAAACGGTAATGCTGGTCACCTTTCCCCCAGTCTAAATATAGCATAAGGCTAAAAATAATTGGTGACTTCATATCTTATTTTCTTACCAATTTCCAACGCCCGTGCGGATTGAGGCCATGTCTGCAAGTATAATTATTCCTATTAACATCTTGCTAGCAGCAGGCAGTGCTGAATCACATGCATTATTGGTTTACAGCATCAGATGAAAATAACTTTTGGAATTAAAAACAGCTACAGAAGTATCTCTAAATCCTGGCAAGTATGAAACTGTTTTTTTCCTGCTGCACTATATGGGAGACTTTTATTATTATTATTATCTATTTATTATTATTATTTATTTATAAAGCGTTGACATTTTATGCATTGCAGGGGTCTTGGCACAAATTAAGTCAATGACATGAAAGAGAAGTTACCCACATAAGCTTTCAATCTAAAAGGTAAATACAGTATTTAGTAATATAAATGATTACATTTCAATGTAATGTGATATGTACAACAGCGCCATCTCTCTGAAATAATCTTTATTGCATGACATGAGGAGAAATCGCTATTTTGCATTTTTTTTTTTAATCAAAACAATATTCATTATTCAGAATAACATTTGGACAACATAAGACTATTATTTATTCCTGGATATTTTTGTCTGTAATGGATATACTGTTCTGATGTATTTATAAATGATTGTCCAGGTACACAGTGCTACAGTTTTCCCACATGGGGGCGCTGTGCTGCCGAAGCTGTGCGTCTGCCACTGTGGACCTTGGGCACCAGTCATGGTTTCTGAATGTGGTTACAAAGACATGCATAAATGTAGTGACTCTATGCATTTTTGCTTGTGCTTTATCCTATGATAGAAAAAGCCATTTGCAAACAAGACTAAGTACATAGATTTTCTTATGATAATGATGCTCTTAGTGACATAAGATTATCTCAAGATGACCTGGATGTGAAGACTGGTTCTAATACCTCAGAGCCAGGGGCGTATCTATAATGGGTGCAGTGTGTGCGGTACACAATGGGTCCAGGGGGGCCTACACCGCACACCCTGCCCCCATGCTGTATATTATACTTAGCTCTCTGGAGTCCAATGTTAGTGCTGCGCAGATCGCTGGTAAAATGGCGAAGCTGCCATTTTCCCCGACATTTGTGCATGTGTAGTATAGATTTCACTAGAAACATGGAGCGGCATCAAGTCTCCGGAGACCTGCGCATGTGCAATAGCGCGATGCCGGAGTCTTCTCGCCTGTGCCTCCCGTGAGAGAGGGAGGGGCCTGCAGGGAGACTGCACACGGGCCCCATCCTCTCAAAACGGGATGTAGTTATGAGACCGACGCCCGCGATGCCACCGGTCGCAATACCGACAGCTGAATCCCGACTAGGGACTTAAGATAGGCGTCGAAATACCGACTCATATCATAATCCCGACACCGGAACGCTGAAGGACGCCAGCCCAAATGAGGTAGTTCGGTGGCGTTAGCCGCTGGGGGGGGTGGTTTAGGGTGCGTAGCGAGGTTAGTTTTTTTTGGGGTAAGGTTAGGGTTAGGCAACCCTAGGGGAGTGGGTTAGGGTTAGGGACCCCCCAGGGGAGGTTAGGGTTAGGCGCCTCCCAGGAGGGTTAGGTTTAGGGTGCGGTAAGGGGGGGTCAGAGTTAGGCACCCCCGGGGGGAGGTTAAGGTTAGGCACTAGGGGGGGAGGTTAGGGTCAGGCACCACTAAGGGAGTGTTAGGGGGGGGAGGGGTAGGAATAGGGTACTTATCTGCCCTGTCTGGATCTTCGGGCTGCCGGCGTCGGGATATGAACGGCGGCTATTCAGCCGCCGGACTTCATACCCATTCCCTCAAAACAGTTATCTCTTCTAAGCTACCCCATTGAGTTAATTTGCTGAACTCAAAGATGAAGGCAGGATCCAGAGATTAATAATAATACATCAGATAAGGGGGCTAGGCGGCAGTACTAAACGGGAAAATCACATTTTAATCAGTCATGCAATCCTTTTGTGAAAATAGAAACAGAAAAAAGAACCACAGAGTAGGCCTGTACAAGATGGATGGGAGGGAGGGTTAGGAGCCTATGGGTAAAATCAAAGTATACCACCTAGAGTTTCATCAGCCTCCACTAGACATTTTTGCATACCCTCTCGGAATGGCTGGGAAGGCTCCCGAAAATCGGGTGGCGCTCCCTGTCAACCAGAATGGTGGGCAAGTCTCCTGAAGTCACCAGGCCGCCATCGCCCACTTTCCAAGTGAATCGTGAAGTACAGACAGCCGATGAGGCAATTTTCATTGAATCTCATCATCATGGCTTCGCCTCCCGTTTCACAATGCCAGTAATCGCGGCATTGTATAGCGGGTGGCGATCACATCATCACGCTCCCAGGCCCGCCGACCCCTGCCATGGCCAGCCCTCCCCACAGTGCCAAACTGGCTGCCCCTTCCAGGAGGGGGCAACCAAAAGCTTGGAAAGTATACCACAAGATGAGCTGTTTCGGAGATGCAGAATGTTTGCATTCCGAGAGGCACGAGCCGATTTGGAGAATATTCTGCAGGAACGACTATCAAAGAATGTTGTAAAACAGTTGTGAGGGGTTTGGAGCACGGGAGCTGGGTTTTCTTGCTTATTCCTGTTAAGAAAAACATCAGGGGAATCAACTGAACTATGTCAATACGTTTCTCAGAGTCAAATATTTCATGATGGCATCCATAAGACCCATTACTCAGACTCAGGATTTGTGGGAACTAGAGCACAAACTTACACTTAATGGTTGTTTTACCTGTAGATCACAATATTGCAAGGACACTCTCTCAAATTCTCAAAGTTTTGAGCAGGAATGTCCGGTACAAAGTTTTTCCGTTTATTTCGGTAGCGTTGCCCGAAACACTTGCAAAGGCCCCCACTAGTGGTGGATTTTAACTAGGAGGGGATGCAGCTACCCCAGTAAAAATTCAGAAATGTTAATACAGTGTTCTGTTAGTTATTAGTACTCTATGCTATAGATTTAATGTCGATTATCTGTAATTGGCCTCTTGTTGGGAGAAGACACATCTTCTACCAGATGTTGAGGTTTCTCATTGATAACAGAAGGTGTCAGATATCCTGGCCAGTTGATTGCTAGTAGAACACGTTATAGCAGATCATGAGGCTAAGACTATGACTTGCATTATCACCGCAGGAAGGTCCTGTGGGCTAAGGATTGGCAAATTAATGGCAACAACAGATGCTGTTTGTTGAGCCGGTGAGCAAGCAAACGTCTTACGCCAATGGCACAAGGAAGGAGAAGACGAATCTCACCCACAAGAAAGAGTTTGTGTTGGTGGTTGCGTCCAGCTAGCTCAAAACCTGGTGAGTAACTGAAAGTCCCTCATTGTAAAATTACCCCAATGGAGACCGGCTCAATGGGCCTTCACGTGTGGTATCACAGCGTCTACGGAGGATGGAAAATACAGTTTCAGACATCATGCTCTGACCCGAAGAAGCCCAGAATATTTCAATGATTCCTGTTAGCATTTTAGGATTATGTTATGGTCGAGCATTCAAGGGGACCGATAGTCGCGAGTTGGACGGAAACTGCTTAACATGGGTTCAAGAACCCACAGCCGCGACTTTTTGCTCTTCAATTAGAAATCTGCATTAAGGGCCTGATTCAGAGATGTACGCTAACCCGCCTGCGTTCCTGGAAATGGAGGGGGTGCTGCGGCCAGGGTTTGCGTCCATGGATGCAGACTTCCTGGCCTCTGAGCAGCCGCAGACTTGGCAGCTCTTCTGACACGCAGAGATGCGCATGTACTCGCAGTGGCTAATTTATGCACGCCCATGTAACGGCATTTAAACGGAGGGGCACGCCTGCGTTTTTCTGACCACTCCCCTTTGCCACCTCCAACCGCTGACAACCTGTCAGTCACTTTTGACGGGATCCCCTGTGCGTTTGTAATCGCAGTGTGATCGCCGTGCACACTCACTGCGCGATTGCAAAGAATCGCTCAGAAAATTGCATTAGCGTCCATTTCTGAATCAAGCCCTAAGTTAAGACAATGGGGGCCTATTCATGATGTTAATTATCGGACCCTGATAATTAACATTCTAACTTGCCACGGCTGCCGAAGCAATTCATCATTGTTCCGGCGCGGTGACAGCTGATGCGAAATCAGGTGTCCCAACAATTGGCTTCATTGCTCCTTATCTCCTGCTTTACCCCCTTGATGAATGGCCCGATAACTTAGGGCCTGATTCAGAGCCGGACGCAATTAGCGCTCGCTCGTCCTCAAAATAGGGGTGGCTATTCAAATGAACCGTTCGCTGTTTGCGGTCTGTTCACGCCTCTAGGTCTGAACGAGCGAACAAAACTTGCGGTCGTTTTTTGGAAAAATACGCCCCCTGGCCGCTCGCGTCCTACGTCATGTCCGCTATTTATTAGATTAATCGAGTACATCGACCAGCTTATGAACTGCTCGCTATTCTTGTGGTTGGTTTTTGCTACCACAATCTTGCGAGCAGTTCTGGCTCAAAAATAACCCAGTGACGTGGTCAATGACGCTGCTGTATTAATTATGCACACCCATAAAACGCCCGTTTTGACCTTTAAGCACGCCTGCGTTCGGATCTCCACTCCCCTTTTTCAAGCACCTTCCCCTGTTACCACCCACATACGCCTCATTCTGTCACTCAAAATAGCAGGCATTCGCTATTTTGCGAGCACATGAATTTCGGCCGCACTGACTGGTTCGCGCATGCGTATAACGATCCGTACGCATGCGCAGTTGGGCAAACAACGCTTGGAGCGAACGAGCTGCCGCTTACGAGTGGCTCTGAATCAGGCACTTAATCTTACAATTACAGGTGAAAATGTTAATTATCACCTTCATTTGTAAAAATTAAGTGATGATGAATAGGCCCCAATGGTAATTAATGGAGCTGTAGAGATTTATCCCTGCGCAGGTGGACATCATGAAAGATGCATCATGAAAGCGGTTTCTCACCTACTTAGGGCAAAATTTACTAAGCGGCGATTTCTATTCTAAACCCCGGCGGTTTGGTGGCGGTTTCTATTCTGTTCTAAACCCCGGGGGTTTGGTGGTGGTTTTGCAGTGGTCTCTAAACGACAGCCCTATTCTATTCTAAAATGTGTTTTGATGGCAGTTTTGCAGCGGTTTTGGTCTTAGTAAATCTGTAGATAGCAAAACCGCCGTCAAACCACAGTCAAAACACATTTTAGAATAGAATAGAATAGGGCTGTCATTTAGAGACTGCTGCAAAACCGCCACCAAACCCCCGGGGTTTAGAATAGAATAGAAACCGCCATCAAACCGCCGCTTAGTAAATTTTGCCATTAGAGTGCACTCAGCAGGGACATGAATGCAAGTCAGGGTGTCCTCTCCGCTGCTCCTGGGAGCAATAAGATTAAATACATACTGTACAACTTCAGTGATCATCTTCTACAGGCAAATTCCCCTTCCTTTTCTGTTTTTGTGTCTGTTGTATAAACGTATCTTTTTGGTTCTTTAGTAACTGTACTGGTATCTATGCACAGGTGACGGCTGAGGTGCATGCGCGATTCTTCCATTCTCTTACTGCAAGTTTCCCTGTGCAGCCATTTGTAAAGTCGCCAGGCCCGGAGTGATCCAGGTTTGTGGAAAGGCGTCGCCACCAAACAGTCCCATTTGTAGCCGCAGTGGGAGGACTGTTGGTCATGTGGATTAATGTGAGAAGTGACCATCTAGTCTCAGAGTGTATCTGGGTGCATTGGGGGGTGTTGATATTTTAATACTGATTCCTCAGGATAATCACAGCATGGCAGCTTCAGCGAGGGAATCTGTATGTTATACCGACGGACCTAAACCCGGCGGCTGAAATACCGACGCCGGAAGGCCGGAAGATGGAGATCCCAACAGGGTAAGTATTAACCCTATCCCTCTCCCCCCCTAACTCTCCCTCTTAGTGGTGCCTAACCCTAACCTCCCCCCCTAGTGCCTAAGCCTAACCTCCCCCCCAGGGGTGCCTAAACCTAACTCCCCTCTCCGCACCCTAAACCTAACCCTCCCGGGAGGGTGCCTATTCCTAACCTCCCTCCGGGGGTGCCTGATGCTAACTCCCCATTCCCCTAGCCTAACCCTCCCAAGGGGGTGCCTAACCCTAGGTCTCCCCGGGAGTCCCTAAAGCTAACTCCCCCGTGACTAACAGCTCCCGACACCCAGCTTACCTATGTTCAGCATGCCAAGCGTCAGGATTTCGGCGTGGGGCTAATGATAGGTGTCGGCATTTAGATGCCTAGCATTAGTCCCATGCCGGGATTTCACTGTCGGGAAGCTGGCAGTCGGCATTTCGACCGCCAGCTTCCTGACTACGTCCCTCAGCAAGTGTGGCATTAATGTGGCAGGCAGTCATCCTAATGGTGCCTTGTACACTTCTGCCCACATACATCTATACAGAAATCACGCCAAATAGACCCGTTTTGCGCGTCATGATAAATGCAGCTAAGCTATTCCATACGTCTGTCTCCATCATTCATTTACTGAATTTGCACCTTTTTTCCGCGCTGCTCATGTGATAAAAACACAACGTACGTGTTCCCTGTATACCACTAGTGGATTTATGTGCTAAAAAGAGAAACAATGTGAGACCGGGGACAGATCTGAGTGAACCGCACCAGGCAGCATAGCGCGAGTTTACACTGCCACGATTTTGAGAAAAGTGGAATTCCTCAGTCCCGAGTACACTGCCTGATGGTGTGTGCTGCAGTGAAAAAAAAATCACTTGTGGCATATGGTGCATACACACGGGACGACCGTCAGCGATAACGCTATCGCTGAACGATCTCCTGGGTGTGCTGGATAATTGATATCGATCATCCAGCATAACACCAACCCAGCAACGACCCGCGATCAACAATCGTGGGTCCCTATAGTAACCTGGTCGATATCGACCAGGTTGGTCTGCATGCACGGGCGATGGACGATATCGTTATGGTCCATGCCTGCCTGTGCATCGCAGGTTGTTGGTGGGGGACCAAAAAATGCACGATATGAACGATAACGGTATGATCGATAGCGTTATCGTTCATATGGAGCATTTTTAATCGTCCCGTGTGTTATCACCAAGACTGCATGTGATGCACAGTGTACTGGAGTGGAAATGTCTGCTTGGAGTACTGTACTTGTCATTCCTGTTGGTACAGTCAGCAATTAGTGCTGTATAATTACACAGGACAGTCATGTTCTACTGACTGTAACGGAGCCGCAGCCAGCGGAATGTTTACACGTGGAGAACGGTTGTATAACTTTCCCTAGACATGTTACCCGTGGCTACGTTATTCAGATCACTGCCTGCAGCCATTCACGCTAAATCATTAACAGGATAATGACTAACAAAATTAATTAAAACAGCAAGATATAGGTTTTGAAATTTAAATACATTCTTCTATTTGTCTTTGTTTATTTTTTTAGAAGGTTTACCTCCAGGTCCGAGGTGGACTTACCAGAGAGGACAATGGGCCTGATTCAGAGCCAGACGCAATTAGCGCTCGCTCGTCCAGAAAATAGGGGTGGTTATTCAAATCAACCGTTCGCTCTTTGCGGTCTGTTCACACCTCTAGGTCTGAACGAGCGAACAAAACTTGCGGTCGTTTTTTGAAAAAATACGCCCCCTAGCCGCTCGCATCCTACGTCATGTCTGCTATTTATTAGATTAATCGAGTACATCGACCAGGGTATGAGCTGCTCGCTATTCTTATGGTTGGTTTTTGCTACCACAATTTTGCGAGCAGTTCTGGCTATAAAATAACCCAGTGACGTGGTCAATGACGCTGCTGTTTTAATTATGCACACCCATAAAACGCCCGTTTTGACCTTTAAGCACGCCTGCGTTCGGATCTCCACCCCCCGTTTTCAAGCACCTTCCCCTGTTACCACCCACATACGCCTACTCCTGTCACTCAAATTATCAGGCATTCGCTATTTTGCGAGCACATGAATTTCGGCCGCACTGACTGGTTCGCGCATGCGTATAACGATCCGTACGCATGCGCAGTTGGGCAAACATCGCTCAGAGCGAACGAGCTGCCGCTTACGAGCGGCTCTGAATCAGGCCCTATGTCCTACTGTCAGACAATTCTCCATCCCAATCAGCTTCTGAGCTGGAGCGCTATAATGTCTTTTGGGATCGGCTGAATATGTGGTTGGGTGGTGACCTCTATACACTTTCCAGCAATCCTGCAAGTCCCTGTCCCATCCAAGCCGCATCCAGATCTGCCCAAACCATGCCTGCACCGTATTTGCTGGTGTCCAGTTCTGTCCATGGGTCTAATATACTAGGCCGACATTCACAGTGTCGACTGTCATAATGAGAGTGTCAACATGCTTATACTGCTTTTGTGGAGCAGAGCAGAAATCAGGATTCGGTTTATGGATAAAGACTACAAGAAGGAGATATAGGGGTGGGGAGGGGGAACCGCAGCTGCATATAGTGTAGACAGACGCACAGACATTTTCACTCTCTGAAATTTGAACCCTCTTATCTGGGGGGTTTATTATTAATATTGTATTACCAGTTATTTATATAGCGCACATAGGCCCTGATTCAGAGCCGGACGCTCTGACAGAGCGCTCGCTCTGAATCAGGACCGTCCTTCTTAATTTTTAGAACGGTCTCCTGGCCGCTTGCATAGCTGTGTGTGACCACCCACAGCTATAGCGAGCGGCCAGGAAGATGGTCGCGATGGTCAAGACCATCGCGACCATCGGGCTTGCGACGAGACCCTTGTGGTAGGATCTCGTTGCCGCAAGCCCTGGAGTGCTTTCGGCTCTATCAGAGCCGAAAGCACTCCCACTGACATCACTTGTGATGTCAGTGGGGCCGGCCCCAGACGGTAGGCGTTCCCATGGGAACGCCTCCGTCTGGGCAGCCACGCCCCCGGCACACCCACCAAGGGGGGCGTGCTGTCACTCACCATCGACAGCACGCTCCCTTTGGTACGAGACCCGGAGCGACGGCTTGCCCGTCGCTATCCGTCGTGCGCATGTGCACTGGACCAACATCGACCCGCTTGCGAGCGCTCAGCGCTCGCGAGCGGGTCTGAATTAGGCCCTATATTCCCTGTCACATGCTCACATACAACGTTAATGTTTGCTGGGAGCCAATTAGCCTACCAGTATAATTTTGGAATATAGGGGAAAACTGGAGCATCCGGAGGAATCCCATGCAAGCACAGGGAGAACATACAAACTCCACACAGGGCCGTAGTGGGTATTGAAGCTATGGCCTCAGTGCTGTGAGGCAGTAATGCTGACCATTACGCTGTCTGTGCTGCCCTAATGAATTTCAGTATCTGTTTTGCTCCTATATGTTTAACTTTACAATTTTTATGCGCCTTCCGAGCAAAGAGATAAAACACTTCGCACACACAAATTTGAGCCTGAACAGTCCCCATATCATGTCCCCTCATTTTCTATGTAGTGTACTGTATACCCTGAGGCCTGACCAAGCAGTAATGGAGGAGAAAAGTACTAGGAGGTTATACCTTGATGGGAAGTTTACATTTTTAGACAGTGGCCTCTAAATATTTTTCCACCTCACCATGATTTTATTTTGTGGCGGTGGCTTTAGAAAGTAGAGAGGAGACGTGGAACTGGCAGTGTGCTAGGCGGGTAATGGGGCGCTCCAGTGCAAAGTCTTTTGTGGTCAAGTCTTCTTCTTGAACGTCAACTAAATCAGTGCCCTCTAGTGGCCGTATTACTGTAAAACGTCAGCACTCTGGTTTGGGTTCAGCAAGAACTGTACATTACTCATTACTGGAATAAATCCGTTGTGGAAATGAACATGAAGAGCCATCCAAGATAAGGCCATTTAGTAAAGTGCAGTAACCATTAACTGCACCAATAGTATGTTCTCTTTATGGTGATTTCCCACTAATGGAGCTGAAAGCTACAACATAGCTGCATTATGTCCGTGAATGTGCTAATGGATTTGCTCCATCATAGTAAATTATTCTAATATAATTTTTTTGAACCATAATTTTACTCCGAGCTACATTTTTTTTTAGAGACTTAAATGACGTTTGCAGCGCCCTTCAGGAAACCCTGTTCTGTTTAGGGGAAAAAAAAATAACTTTACCCACAATAATAACCTTGTTATATCAATATCTTTAGTTCAGCCAATTCCCTGAAATGTTTTATTACCTAGTCATGAATACCCTTTTTTTTTGTTGATCAAACGTGCTATTGTTATTCTTTTGGGGCCTATTTATCAAGTTTTTTTTTTAAATAAAATTATGTACAAACTGCAGTTAATGCATAATTGTATGGTTTGGTGCTATGTACTAATAGCACAATGTATGAGATTTCACAGAAATCACCTAATTAGCATTGCAGATCACAGTCCCCATTATTATCAATGGGAAATACAATCTGACCCCTGTGTACCAAAGTCCAAGTCCTCTGCGGTATGGAAGGTAGATACTGACCACCAGTTTATGTCACGGCATCAGGTGCCGAAAAAACGAAAGTCCCGCGATTTATTATTTTATGACTTATAAAATAATACATTTTCTTCTTTAGAACTAAGAATTATGGAATGGGTCTGATCATGATTGTAATAAATGGTTTTTAGCTAGAATTTTACTCTATATACTGTGTATAAGTATATATATATATATATATATATATATGGCATTTTATGTTTATAATTGAAATCAGGTTCTAATGTGCAGCCATCTTCAGAGGGGTATAAAACTGCCACTTTGGACACATACTGGACACCTTTGAAAAAGCTGCACCTTGATGCAACGAAACGCGTCAGGGATTATTTACCCTCACCCACTTTTATTATATACTGGACTTTTCTAGGACAACAATGGAACGGTCTGAGCAAGCCTTGGGACCAAAAATTGACAAGCAAGTTGGAAGTAACCATGCATTCTTTTTTTTTGGACTAGACCACATATGGACACCGTGTGATTTGAGGATTCATTATTATCAACATGTATAAGAGACACTCCTCTATCGGTGACAAGGTCTATCATCCAGTGGACAGTCCTTACTATTTGCACCATCAGGCTCTCCCGGTGTCCATTACGAAGGTGCTGTGTATGAACAGGCAGATATTGGATTTTCACTAGTGATGTAGGTGAGATTACTTGCTCATTTAACTGTTACATAAGTATTGTGACATTTTATTATATGAAATTTAAATTTTATTTGAAATATATATATACAATGAAGAAAGCGGCACTCACAGGACTTCCAGTGGTTTAAAGAGTACAACACTTAGACCAAGCTGTTTGCCAAACAGCCTGGTCTAAGCGTCAGGGCCGTAGGGAGGGTGGTGCGGCCGGTGTCTCCGCACAGGGCGGAATCCTCCAGCGGCACCGGCCACACACTTCCCGGCGCCAAGGTCTGCAGGAAGAGAGACCTCCGGCAGTGGCGCGCGGCGCACAAGAACGACGGCACAGGATCCCGCCTGCCCTCCTCCCCTGGAAGGAAAGGCTTAGTGCTCAGGGGGAGGAGGGGGGCGGAGAGGGAGTGAGAAGGGTGGCAGTGCTGCACAGGGCGCACTGCCGTCCAGCTACGGCGCTGCTAAGTGGTTTACACTTTAAACCACTGGAAGTCCTGTGAGTGCCGCTTTCTTCATTCTATATTTGTCATGGAGGATATTTTCCCCCGGGGAGGGCACCAAGGCAAGGTCAGTGTCTTTAACAGGGAGTGCCGGTTTTCTGTATTTCTTATATGTATATATATAATATATATATATTCTTATATGTTTCTATATGTAATTAGTGTTTAGCGCTGCTACTTTGTTTGTGACCTTTTTACATGCTAGGGACTAACTATCCCTCTTCCTATAGTAGCTGCTTAGTTGTACAACTCACTCCAGCACCTGTTTAGTACCGATCTGGTATCTACTTCTTTGTACAGAGTCCAAAAAGCGAAACTTTTCAGAGTTTGGCCCCATTATTTTACCCCATCCTCAGACAGTGCAAACTGCTATAATTATGGTCGCTAACAAGCAGGAGAGCTCGTCCGGCCTTTCGTTCTCTCTCCCGCACCATACGGCAAAAGTGGGAAAATCTGTGCACAAGCGCAGTGTCAGCTTCTCCCGAAGGAGTCTTTAGGTGAGTGTACAACTACACACTAGACGATATTTTAAGCATTATAGCCGATAACGACACATCATTATGACAAAACTGTTTTATCGTGCAATAACTAGATTAAGAACAAATGGATCTCTGGTTTATTAGAAGATCAAGCCTACAACTAACAGATGGTGTATTACAATATAATTTAAAACTATACAATATTTTTTAAATACAATTTTTACAGGAAAATCACACAACAGTCCTCTTTTCTTGTATTATTTCAGGAACTCGGCTAAATCCAACTTGCACCTCGCTTTTGGGAAGAACCTGTGAACTTCTAAAGGTTAGTATACAAATATCTCTTATACATAAACTAACAACACAATACAATCCCTTAATTAACCTTTGAAATAATACATTCCTATATGTTTGCTCTAGAGCTAAATGTTAGTCTCCCTGGGGCAGATGTATGAAGCTCTGAAAAGTGATAAAGGCCCTCATTCAGAGCCGTACGCTCTGAGCAGAGCGCACGCTCTGAATGAGGGCCGCCCTCCATAAAAATGGAGCGTCCTCCTGGACGCTCGTATAGCTGTGGGTCACCACCCACAGCCTATACGAGCGTGCAGTTTGATGGCCGCGATGGTCGTGACCATCGCGACCATGGAAACTGCGAGCCGGAGCCTGCGGTTGAGGTTTTCAACCGCAAGCCCCGGAGTGATTTTGGCTCTATCAGAGCCAAAATCACTCCCACTGACATCACTAGTGATGTCAGTGGGCCGGCTTCTGACGGGAGGCGTTCCCGTGGGAACGCCCCCGTCAGGGAGGCACGCCCCCGGCACGCCCACCAAAGGGGGCGTGCTGTCAATCAACATCGACAGCACGCCCCCTTTGATCAGACACAACGAGCGAAGGAAAGTCCTTCGCTCGTCGCGTCTGGCGCATGCGCACGACGGAGCTCCCGCAGAGCACAACATCGACCCACTTACGAGCGGACAGCCGCTTGCGAGTGGGTCTGAATCAGGCCCAAAGTGCAGAGTGATAAACGACCAACCACTCAGCTCCTAATTGTCATGTCATGTGTTTGAAAAATGACAGTTGGGAGCAGATTGGTTGGTCATTTATCACTCTGCACTTTATCACTTTTCAGAGCTTCATACATCTGCCCCATTAAGTTCAAATGCAGTCACTTTTAAGTGAAGGAACAGGTACACTGATCATTGCCTGGGTTGATGCGCAGTCAGAGTTAGTAGTGCGCACTGCATATTGGGGATTCCTTGGTTGATTAATTTAAGATAGTCAGAAATCCCTAAATTCCTCCCTGCTTTCTGCTTATTGTCTGTCACTTTCCTGGAACAGTTTATGGCAGATAAATAATCTACTGCTCAAGGAATAACTTTCTCAACTCTCCTAGAAATACTTCAGGATACTTTGTGCTACCGTGCGGTGAGATCAACTGCATCTATTCAGCAGACCGTATCCTTCTGCAATTTCCACACTTTCTCAATATATTAGGTACTAGGGATCCCCGACTCGATGTTGGTCCACAGAGCATGCGCACGATGGAGACTGCTCCGTCGTGCGCATGCGCGAGCCCACGCTAACGACAGATCACCCGTCGTTAGCGGGCTCGAAGCAGACGGAGCGAGCTGTCGCTGTTGATTGACAGCTTGCTCCGTTTGCTGGGCGGGCAGGGGGCGTGCCCGGCCAAACGGAGACGTTCCTTTTCGGAACGCTTGCCGTTTTGTGGGCGTCCCCACTGACATCATCAGTGATGTCAGTGGGGAGCTTCCTGCTCAAACAGAGCAAGAAGCTCCCTGGGGCTTAAGGTTGACAAGACCCTACCCTAGGGTCTCGTTGTAAGCCCCGATGGTCGCGACCATCGCGACCATCTCCCTTAGCGGTCATTAGAGCTGTGGGTGTTAACCCACAGCCTAACGACCGACATGGAGGCAGCCGTTCAGGATGCAAGCGGCCGCCCTGTTTCTGAGCGACCACTTGCATCCTACGACCGCCTCTGAATGAGGCCCTAGGTCCCTTGTCCCTGAAACTTGGTTACTTCCAAATGTCAACTACTCAGTGGGCGAGACATCAATAACGGTTGGCAGCGTGACGCTATCTCATTTATGAGTCAGTCCTGTCTATCTCTTCTGCGGCTATTCTAGAAGGGCGCTGTATTCTACACTGATTATCCTGTTTGGCCCTTAGCAGATGTAAATGGTTGGGGATCACTGTGTAATGCGCAGGGGCGTTTCTAGAGAGGAGGGGGCCTGTGTGCAGTCTCCAACACGGGCCCCCTCCTCTCCATCCGGCAGCGCACTAAGCTGTGCACGGCCAGCGCCAGAGTTATAATGTATGCACAGGTCACCGGGAAAATGGCTGCGTCGGCCAATTTCCCTGTACTGCACATGCGCAAATGACGGGAAAATGTCCGCCGCCACCATTTTCCAGTCGTTTTACAGCGCCGGACCCCCGTGCCGACGTGGGACTCCGGAGAGGTAAGTAATATTATGGGTGCAGGGTGTGCGGTGCGGGGCCTGTGTTCCCCGCCCGCACTGCACCCATTATAGATATGTCCCTGGTAATGCGGTTTACTGTCTCTACCTCACTGCACAGAGGTGATAAACTATAGTTCTGTGAGAGGTCTAATCTCCGCTTGTGCTCACGATGCTATCGCTTCAGCCCCAGATGCCTCCTCCTAACTCCGACTGACTTGGGCCCCTGCGTCGCCACGAACCGCCTCTCAACAGCCAGGCTGGCTTAACGACCTCCGTCCGGATCTCCGCCTCTGCAGCGCCTCCCAGGACTCCCGTTAGACACTGACGGGAGTACCCGATTTCCTCCAGACAATCTCCGCTTCTTCCTACCACTCCTTAGTTTGCTGTCGAAAGGTCTACAGTCCTTGCTGTCCGCCGTGATGCGCTGAAGCCTCCATCTTCCCTCTCCAATTGCCGGTAACCCCCAGTTACTGCCCTGTCAGTGTGTGTCTCCTCACCTCATCAGTTCTAACATCCTAGGGCAACACCATACGTAGGTCCTTAGGGGGGTTCCTTCTTACATTTTCTCTGCATTAATGACCTTCTTACCCCATAAATATTAATTTACATACATCATGCTATACTGTATATATCAATAGGCTATATATATATCAATAGGCAGTTCCTCTATAATGAATATAATTCACTTCTGGGATATTACATGCCTGTCCAGGGCTTTATATTTAGTGAAATAGCCATACTGTACCTGAGACTAATTACCTGCTAGATCACCTGCTTTAAAAATTAGCCTCTTTGTGTCACTCACTATATGTAAGATTTTATACCGATATTGATTGCTGCGATAAGATATCTCTTATTGTAGTTTAAAAAACGATGCTTCACTGAAAACGTCTCAAAAACAGAATTGCTATATGGATACCATGTTTTTAAAGTTTCACTCAGCAACTGAGGTAGTCAGCATCCAGGGTTGTCAGGCAATGTATTGACGTCATTGCACCTCGCAGTTCCCGATGACGCCCCTTCATGTGACTCTTGTCGGCGGCTGTGGGGAATCCTGCATGAGTACACGTGCCATTTCTGAACGCTAACACTGTAATTAAAGGAGAACCAATCAGAACGCTTGAATAGCGATATATGGACCCGGAAACCAGAGGATGCGAACTTCTCCGGAAGTGGGCAGTGTGCGCTCCAGACTGCGTTTCAAGCAGCCGTATATTACCGCCAAGCCACCGGAGAGAGAAACCTTGAACCAAATACAGCCACTGGCTGTGGGAGACTGGACCACTTAAGGTGGGGACCGGGACACCGGTTCTTAGTGACTATAGACCCAAAGGAGGGGTAAGTGCCGTATGAACGGAATATTAAAACATTATATGCAACTAAAAGTAACCTATACCGTGTGGGACATCAGACATACGGATATTGTCGATTTACACTAGGTTATTCATAAGCCGTTTAGGCTGGGATTACAGTTCTCGGGGCAATACAAACTGCAGAACCGCGATTGGGGAATCGGTATGAAATACCGCCGACCAAAGCAGAGTTCCCGGCTGCGGAAGCCCGACAGTGCTGGAAATCCCGATCGTCGATAGGTAAGTACTGACTAACCTAACCTAACCCCCTAACCCTAACCCCCCCCAAGTGCCTAACCCTAATCCCCCCTCTTAAATGCCTAACCCTAACCCCCCCCCTTTCCCCACTGCCTAAACCTAAGTCCCCCGGGGAGGTGCCTAACCTAAGTCCCCCCCGGGGGTGCCTAACCCTAACCCTCCCTCCCCCTAGCCTAACCCTAAGTCCCCCCGGGTGCCCTAAACCTAACCCTCCCTGCCGCGGTTGTCTGCTCGCGGTGCCCGGCATCGGGGAAATGTCAGGCGTCTACATCTAGACGCCCGGCATTTCACCCTCGCCGGGATATGACAGTCGGGAAGCCGGCAGCCGGCTTCCCGATTGTATACCCGCGATTGGTGGCCATATATGCATTCAGATGATAAAACTCAGAGTGGATACATTGCCTACGCTTGAGCGTTATATTTTAAGAGGTATAAATTGTGTTTTTTATGTGGTTTTAAATATGTTTTTTTTTAAACACTGCGTAGTGTATTTATGAAGTATTATGATATGTTTAAATTGTAATAAATTACGTATATAGTGATTGTTCTATATGATCCCCTATTTCCTGCCCCCCTCCTCTTTTTTTCCATTCCCTTCCTTTTTCGCAATAGATATGCGCCATCAACCAATGCCTATCTTACATTTATCATACTAGTGGAGGAAAGTCGTATATGTGAGGCAGCTATCTCTTACCCGTGCTGTACCAGTTTTCTATTGAATTGCGCAGATAGTACTAACTACTTTTCATTGCAGTTACGAAACTGACGTGGTCCATGCAGCGGAAACAGTTAACTTACTTACTGCATTCCCCGGCCAGTCTCGGTAGCTGTGCGTATGCATATAGGAGATTTCAGCTCCACTTACATAGTTAAAAAAAAAAAAAAAAAATAGAGGATGAAAGAAAAAAAATCTATAATTTATTTTAAATATAGAGTATTTTTTTATACTATTGAAATTGAAAATAAAGCATTGTTTAATTACCTTGAGCCTGACAACAGGTATTGCAGCATTACAAGATTCTCGTCATGTCGGCTGCATGCAACCGCAAAGGCTCTGACATCTTACTACAGAAGTGTTATTGTCAAGTATGGAAGCTAATGGCTCCAATGAACCCATACCCATTAGAATTAGCATTTGCAATCAGGAATGTGTGAAGCGATTTATTACTATAGATTTGAATTAATAAAATAGTTGAATGGCCATTCACTACCCTGTGAGTAAAACAAGTATACATCCCTTAATATGATATATTTAGCCAACATTCATCATGCCGACATTTCGTAATGTTGATGCGCAGCATGTCGGCATGCTTTGCATGTTGACATTGACCACATCGACTTCCATTATGTTGACACTGATGAAATGTTGACATTCTAATCATGTCGACGTTTAATCAGTGTCAACATGATGAATGCCGACGTGGTCAATGTCACCTGGTGGTCTAGTGGTGACTTACCTGGTCCGACGGCTCCAGTGGTGTCTACCGGGTCTGACAGTGACGTCAGGATGACTTCTGGTGGATCCTGCATGGCTTCCGGCGGTTAGTATGAGTAATCCTAAGCCCCCCCCCCTAGAGCCTAACCCTAACATCCCCTTTAGTAGCCTAAGCCTCACCCTAGTGCCTAATCGTAACCTCCCTCCAGTGGCCTAAACCTACCCCTAGAGTATCCCCCTCTCTGTGCCCCCAGTGTCTCTCCAGCTTCAGCCCCCTTGTGTCTCGACAGCCCCCCAGTGTCTCTCATATCCCACAGTGTCTCTCCAGCCCCCTCGTGTATCTTCAGAGTTCAGAGGCAGCCCCGGCACCCTTCAGTCTCTCCAGATCCCTTCTGTCTCCCCATCCTCAGCCCCTGAATCCCACCAGCTCCAGCCCACAGTCAGTACAGTACCGCCTTCTATGTCTTGTGGTTGTCCCTCTTCGTGCCACGGCTCCTTTCTGTTTTTCAGTGGTGCAACGCTGGCTGCACTGCAATATACCAAAAAAATATTTTTATTACATCGGATATTGAGGCTCCCCGGAATCCGTACATGCCGGCACCCTGCTGATCACTGCAGAGGTGCAGGCAGTGGTTAGAGTATCAATACATCAGTATTGAATCGATACGGATTCTAGCATTTCACTTTGAAAACCGGATCAATGCTATATTATATAGGTTGGTGGTAACCCTACGGCTATAACATAACCCTAACCCTCTGCTGCCATCCGTGCAGAATGTCGACATTTCACGATTTCAACATTTCAGATTTTATGGTAACATGTCAACATTCTGCACTTGCCGACACGTTCACTGTTGACATTACAACAATGTTGACATCATAACTGTCGATAATGTGATGTTCACATTCTGACTGTCGACACTGTAACTGTCAACATTATGATTACATCCTCTAAATATTATAATAATATTTATACAACACAATATCTCCGGCTAAGGGCCTCGTTTATCAACGATTATTATCATAGGCAACAAGTTTTAAAACTTGTTGCAGATGATAATGGTGCTCCAGCCAATCGGCTCCCAACTGCCATCTGTTTGAAAAATGACAGTTGGGAGCTGATTGGCCGGAGCACCATTTATCATAAGCAATAAGTTTTAAAACGCGTTGCACATGATAAAACTCATTGGTAAATGTGCCCCTATGTACTTAGCTGCCCCTACGTGGCCCGAATACAATGACCCAACCAGATGAAAGGCAGATCAGTGACATATTGTATCAGTTCTTTGGATGCATTCCAGAGAAATGTAGGCAGAGATTGCTGCCAGTAAACTATTAATTAATGCTCGCCCTGACTCGTTGGTTGGATTTCACTTTCCTTTCTGCCACCTCACGAATTGCCGAGAAGTGACTTATACAGAGAACATGTCTTCCGTGTTCTCTTCATGGCCTGTCCCCAAGAGTTTAGCATGATCATATGAGAGCTGCATCTACGAGGAAATAAGTCACCAGACAGGAGATTACACCACATCATCATCCGTCCACAATAACATTGCTGTACTTGTACTACATGTCCTGGAGTAGCAGAGACAGTGCACCTGCCAATCCCCAGCACATTCATTCACAGCACAGATCATCATTAAACACCCAAACCCTGAGAGAATACCAACAATTATCTGGTAATATTCAAAAGCATTCAGCCATAGAAAAAAAACTGATTTATAGATTCGTATGGACGACCACCAATATGTATGTACTGTAGATGTTTCATTTATTTTAATTTTTTTAAATAAGTGATACATTAAATCGAGGTTCCATGTTATCCCCTCTAAGTAGAGAATAAAGCTGTGAACCCATATGAGTTATTGGGCTTCATTTAGGGGTCTATTCATTGTCACTTAATTTCTACAAAAGCATGAACAATTTCACCTGCTTACCTCTATCTCACGGAATGGCCAGCTGTCCCCATACACTAGTATCACAGATATCTCCTAATTACCTCTCTCTCCTGGAATGGCCCGCTGTCCCCATACACTAGTATCACACATATCTCCTGCTTACCTTTCTCTCCCGGAATGGCTGGCTGTCCCCATACACTAGTATCACACATATCTCCTGCTTACCTTTCTCTCCTGGAATGGCTGGCTGTCCCCATACACTAGTATCACAGATATCTCCTGCTTACCTTTCTCTCCCGGAATGGCCCGCTGTCCCCATACACTAGTATCACACATATCTCCTGCTTACCTTTCTCTCCCGGAATGGCCCGCTGTCTCCATACACTAGTATCACACATATCTCCTGCTTACCTTTCTCTCCCGGAATGGCCGGCTGTCCCCATACACTAGTATCACAGATATCTCCTAATTACCTCTCTCTCCCGGAATGGCCCGCTGTCCCCATACACTAGTATCACACATATCTCCTGCTTACCTTTCTCTCCCGGAATGGCTGGCTGTCCCCATACACTAGTATCACACATATCTCCTGCTTACCTTTCTCTCCCGGAATGGCTGGCTGTCCCCATACACTAGTATCACACATATCTCCTGCTTACCTTTCTCTCCTGGAATGGCCGGCTGTCCCCATACACTAGTATCACAGATATCTCCTGCTTACCTTTCTCTCCCGGAATGGCCCGCTGTCCCCATACACTAGTATCACACATATCTCCTGCTTACCTTTCTCTCCCGGAATGGCCGGCTGTCCCCATACACTAGTATCACAGATATCTCCTAATTACCTCTCTCTCCCGGAATGGCCCGCTGTCCCCATACACTAGTATCACACATATCTCCTGCTTACCTTTCTCTCCCGGAATGGCTGGCTGTCCCCATACACTAGTATCACACATATCTCCTGCTTACCTTTCTCTCCCGGAATGGCTGGCTGTCCCCATACACTAGTATCACACATATCTCCTGCTTACCTTTCTCTCCTGGAATGGCCGGCTGTCCCCATACACTAGTATCACAGATATCTCCTGCTTACCTTTCTCTCCCGGAATGGCCCGCTGTCCCCATACACTAGTATCACACATATCTCCTGCTTACCTTTCTCTCCCGGAATGGCCGGCTGTCCCCATACACTAGTATCACAGATATCTCCTAATTACCTCTCTCTCCCGGAATGGCCCGCTGTCCCCATACACTAGTATCACACATATCTCCTGCTTACCTTTCTCTCCCGGAATGGCCCGCTGTCCCCATACACTAGTATCACAGATATCTCCTACTTACCTTCCTCTCCCGTAATGGCCCGCTGTCCCCATACAATAGTATCACAGATATCTCCTGCTTACCTTCCTCTCCCGGAATGACCCGTTGTCCCCATACACTAGTATCACAGATATCTCCTACTTACCTTCCTCTCCCGTAATTGCCCGCTGTCCCCATACAATAGTATCACAGATATCTCCTACTTACCTTCCTCTCCCGGAATGGCCCGCTGTCCCCATACACTAGTATCACAGATATCTCCTGCTTACCTTTCTCTCCCAGAATAGCCCGCTGTCCCCATACACCAGTATCACAGATATCTCCTGCTTACCTTTCTCTCCCGGAATAGCCCGCTGTCCCCATACACCAGTATCACAGATATCTCCTGCTTACCTTTCTCTCCTGGAATGACCCACCGTCCCCATACACTAGTATCACAGGGCACACAGTGACATTGGTGAGATAGGTGTGGCACCATGCATGTGGCCGGTAAGGGGTGGTGGGAGAGGTGCTTTGGGCCCGCGGTCACATGAATAGGATAGGCTACATAGCAGTCTGTGCACAGGGCACACAGTGACATTGGTGAGATATGTGTGACACCATGAGCTAGGCAGGTAAGGGGTGGGGGGAGAGGAGCTTTGGGCCCGTGGTCACGTGAATAGGATAGGCTACAGGGCACATAGTGACATTGGTGTGAGCGGTGGGTGAATAGGAGAGGTTACATAGCAGTCTGTGCACAGGGCACACAGTGACATAGGTGTGAGTGGTGGGTGAATGCGCTGCTGCCACCAGTCTGTATAGCGCTGCTGGTCACATGGGCCACTCCTGCGACAGGGCCCCTATGCAAAGCAACACAACTACAACACGTGAAATAAAAACATTGTTGGCAGAAGCGATTTTATCGTAGGTGAAGCCGCCGGCAACAGCTAGTATATAAATATATACACACAGATAAGTGTGGACCGTTTTGCAGTCCCCACTGGCCTCTAGTTACACCATTGTCTGGCTACAACCACTGTCACTGTTAGCACTTCTGAAGCTCTGGGCTCAGCCCTCATTGTATGTAGAATAATTAATAGGTCATAGGTCAGAGGGTGTACAGGGTTACTTCATGTCTTCCGAAAGAAATGATAAACAATAATGTAGTTAGTACCAATACACCTTTCAGGAAACACAGTATATAAATGGTGCAATACTTTCTGTCAGCAGCATTAGGACTACCCCTCCCCAAATTTCTTCACTGCGTTACTGCATGTACTGTACAATGTACTTTATTCTTTTCTCCAGGAAGCAAAACATTAAAAGCCAATTGCTGGGATTCTACAGAACTACATTCTAGTAATATTCTTTTTCCAGGTTCCTATAAATCACAGAGCTTATAACAGTTCTCAGTTACTTCTCCTCTCGGGCATAAATGTAATAACAATCTATATTTTAAATTGTGATTTATGATGCTGACATCTTGGGGGCTTTACATATATAAAGAGCGATCCAGGTCCTTTTTTGGGGAACAGCCAGAAACACCAGGAGCCTAACACCTGGACCCCTCAGGAGTAGTTTATGGAGTAGGGGGGGGGGGGGGAATGGTTCTGGTGCTGCCTTTAGTCTATGGGTAATGGATTTCTCAGATCGAATCTTCCAATAGTGTTCTCAAATTCCCAGAAATATGTGGGTGACAAAAACTGCACTAATAGTGTGTAGTGTACTAGTACCCTGTTTCATGAGAGAGTACTGGGGGCATGTTCAATTAGGTGTGAGAATAGCAAGAATCCCGCCCCTGTGGGGTCTTTCCTGCAGGTGGGGGATTTTTGCTATTCAATTGTGTGCAGGTTTTTTAATGTTTTGAACGCCGGAGGTTTTTTTTTCCCCTACCTCCAGAGCATGATCCAATTCTTCCTTAATTCAATATATTTTGGAGAAGTGATCGGGAAATGGTCTGGAACCCCGGCGGCACCCCTTTTAATGACTAATAAGGCAATTAACAGTTTCCAATTAGCTTAGTTAGTCAGTAATTACTCACCTCCTGAAGCGCTGTCCTCTTCCTCCAGAGTCTTCTGTAGAAGCTTGTGTATAAAGTATGTTGTGAGTGTGTGTGTGTGTGTGTGTATGTATGTAAGTGTCTGTGTGACTCGTGTGTGTGTGTGTGAGTGATTGTGTGTGTATGTATGTAAGTGTCTGTGTGACTCCCGTGTGTGTGTGTGTGAGTGATTGTGTGTGTATGTATGTAAGTGTCTGTGTGACTCCCGTGTGTGTGTGTGTGAGTGATTGTGTGTGTATGTATGTAAGTGTCTGTGTGACTCCCGTGTGTGTGTGTGTGAGTGATTGTGTGTGTATGTATGTAAGTGTCTGTGTGACTCCCGTGTGTGTGTGTGTGAGTGATTGTGTGTGTATGTATGTAAGTGTCTGTGTGACTCCCGTGTGTGTGTGTGTGAGTGATTGTGTGTGTATGTATGTAAGTGTCTGTGTGACTCCCGTGTGTGTGTGTGAACCCCCCCCCCGGAAGCAGCAGCAGGTTGAACAACATCTTCTAGAAGCCCCCTCCCCTCCGAGCAGCCCCCTCCCTAGTGCAAAGATAAAGGAGAGATGACTGGGATCCATGGAGACCACCACACCACAGGGTTTTCAGTGGCCATTTTTTTAAAATGGGATACTGCGGGTATCGGGAGCGAGCATATTTGGGCGCAAGGGGCGTGTGACTTTTTTTTTTTAGGGGAAAACCTCGCTTCCAATTGAATATGCCCCCCAATGTCCATCTGTTTTATGAATAATTCTTCTTATTATTATTACCAGTTATTTATATAGCGCACACATATTCCGCAGCGCTTTACAGAGAATATTTTGGCCATTCACATCAGTCCCTGCCCCAGCGGAGCTTACACTCTATAGTCCCTTTCACATACACATACACACTATGGTCATTTTTTGGGGGAGTGAATTACCCTACCAGTATATTTTTGGAGTGTGGGAGGAAACCGGAGTACCCAGAGGAAACCCACGTATGCACAGGGAGAATATACAAACTCCACACAGGTAGGGCCATGGTGGGAATAATAGTATCCAATAGTTTAAAGACCCAACGCCAATGAGTTAAATTGCTTAAAACTAAGTTAATGATAAAATCTGCATAACAAATCACAGGAAATATAACTAAGTCACACAGCTAAGCAATTATCTACTCCTATACTAGAAAAAAAACATTCTGCATATAGGCCAGTGCAGAGAGCAGGGGGGAATTTTTTTGTCTGTTTTTGTTCTTCTCTAGATTAACCCCTCCCTTACACGCACCTGTAACGGGCTTATTAATATTCTCTATATTGTTTTCATAGAAAAAAAAACTTCCCTTAAAGTGATAAATCGATTACTGCAGGGCTGAAACTAGGATTTTTGTCACCCGGGGCAAATAGCTATTTAGCGTTACCCCCGCCCCCCCCCCCCCCCCCCCCGCCATGACTACATAACTATAGACCTTGTCTTTTCAACCCCCTGCTGTGTGCAACAGCATATATATTAACAGTGTATATATATATATATATATATGTATATTTATACCCCCTGTGCCCCCTCCTTAGTCTGGCCCTGCAGATGTATACATAGGGGGTGGGGGCTCAGCTGCATAGATAGGGGTGGGTCAGCATTAGCTCTATACATAGGGGGGGAGCGGCTGAGCTGTATACATAGAGGGTGCTCAGCTGTATAGGGGGTTTCAGCTCTAAACATAGGTTGTCCCAGCTGTATATTATACACAGAGCCCAGGCACTTTCCGACTCCTCAGCTGATGTGCGACTACATGGACCAGCAATACACATACTTGCCAACTCTCCCTGATTGTCAGGGAGACTCCCTGAAATGGTAGCAATCTCCCTGACTCCCTGAAGAGTCTAGCAATCTCCCTGATTGCATCTTACCCCCATTATGAAGTTGTTATATGTAAATAAAACCAGAGATGTATACATTCAAATGGGTTCATTGGTATAATTTCCCTGCATTGGTTAAAAGGCACAATGGGCCCGATTCAGACCCGCTCGCTAAATGCGGTCGCACGCAGCCAAAGTATGCAAATTCTGCAATTGCACGGCAAGTCATTAGCACGCCCACTATGTCTTGTACTTAGACGCCCACCAGCCTATCTTAAGACGCCCACTTTGCCTTAGTGATACACGTCATCTGTAGGAAGTGTATGCAACAATCGGTAACATCGAATACCATCGGAAGCGTACGCAGCACTTGTGGCTGACCATACCCTACCGCAAGCACTGCGAGTGCTTCAGTGTGTAGTTCAACCATGTGACGTGTACTATGACACTGCGTCTTAATTATGCACGCCTCTGAAACGGTGTTAAGACGCTCAGACACGCCTCCGTTCGCACCACCACTTCCCCGTTTCCATCGACCAACCCGTGACCACCCTCAAACGGCTCGTCCTGTCACTGAAGCTAGCAAGGCGTCTATGCACAAGGGGCAATCGCATGGACTGGTTCGCGCACTGCAATGTGTACGCATGCGCACATTGCAAACATCGACAGGCTACGTGCGAACGCAGCCTAGCGAACGGGTCTGAATCAGGCCCCATGATACTTATGACTACATGTATTTTCTGATAAGTATCAGTTTGTTTTCATGAGAGATGTGCGCCAACCCCCGTGTTTTGGTTTTGGATCTGTATCTCCTTGTGTTTTGGATCTGGATTTGGTTTTGCCAAAACCGCCCCTTGCCTGTTTTGGTTTTGGTTTGGATCTGTATTTTTTTTTCTGTATTTATTTTTCTGCTAAAATCACATAATTTGGGGCTTTCTTTGTTCCTATAGTATTATTAATCTCAATAACATTAATTTCCACTCGTTTCCAGTCATTTTGACCACCTCACAGCTCACAATATTGTTTTCATACGGTTTAGGCCCAAAATTTGCACCAAGCTAGCTGGCTGACCAAGCTAAGCGGCAGCCGTGGGTGGCACAAACACGTGGCAGTTCAACTTCCAACATGGCATATCAGGAAACAAATGTTTTTATTATTACAGCATCCTGAGGGAGTTGGAGTATGTATGTAGTTAAAGGCAGGGACAGGATGGGTTGATTGGTAGTAAATGTAATTTCATTTTTTGATTCCGAAGCAGGGGAGGCATTTACAAAAAATATTTTACTCATTCACATCCGTTCTTGCCCCAGAAGAATCCTTGAGTGCTATGCCTGCTGCTGCTGGGAGTGGATTTTCATCCCAGAAGGGGACCAGAAAGACTACTAATAGTATTTCAAAACCATTGACTGTTAAACAATCCTTTGCAAAGATTCCACTTCACTAGAAAAGCATTTCCCAACCTGTACAGGGACATTAAAAAAAAAAACTTAATTAGTGGCCTCCAAAATTCCGTTGTACCCACTGTCCACTTAACCACAGATATGTGGACAAGCCGAACAGAGAAAATGCAAGATTTAAGTCTTACGTTGTGTCTTTCTTGAGAATCCTTGAGCGCTCTTCCTGCTGCTGCTGCTTGGAGTGGATTATCATCCCAAAAGGGAACCAGGAAGACTACTAGTAGTGTTTTCAAAAACAATTGACTGTTATACAATCCTTTGCAAAGATTCCACTTCACTAGAAAAGCATTTCCCAACCTGTACAGGGACATTAAAAAAAAACCTTAATTTGTGGCCTCCAAAATTCCGTTGTACCCACTGTCCACTTAACCACAGATATGTGGACAAGCCGAACAGAGCAAATACAAGATTTAAGGTTTAAGTCTTAAGCTGCATACACACGTAAAGATTTTCTGTACAACCATCCAACTAGTTGATTGGTTGGAAAGAAAATCTGGTAATGTATGGGAGTAAATGGTGATCAGCAATTTGCTCCTAAATGCCAGACAAAAAATGAAAATGGTCGTTAGACAAGTTTGTTAAATGTTTGATCTAAACAATTTGTTCAAACAACAGTTTTTGCCCATTTTCCGGCGTTTGGGAGCAAATTGCTGATTGTCATTTGCTTTCATACCTTACCAGATTTTCATTCCAACCAATCAACTAGTTGGATGGTTGGACAGAATATCTTTAAGTGTTTGCAGCTTAACGTTGTGGGTTTAAGTCTTACATTGTGTCTTTCTTGAGAATCCTTGAGCGTTATGCCTGCTGCTGCTGGGAGTGGATTTTCATCCCAGAAGGGATGAAGATGTCTCTTTCTTCCCAACGGACACAGAGCTGAAGAGATGCAAAGAGCTGCTGGTAAGCAAATTGTCAGCTCAAGTGGCAAATGATGCAGTGATGGCTTCTCCTTCAGTTTCTCCAGCAAGTGCATCTGCTGTGAAAAAAACTAACTTTTCCCCCCCAAAAAACACTGGTAATGCAGATGAGTCAACACAACCAAGTTTTTTTGTCTTGTGCCCAGGCATGACAATGGGCTTTAACTTATCATGGGCAACAACTGTTTAATCCACTGGTGCCTAATTTACACAAACCACATCCTCATCATCAACATCCTCATCATCAATATCCTCATTAGCATCAGCTACACAAATGTCCTGCTCATCCTGGTGCACTTCCACAGAAGCATCCTCAGCATGTTACATCATCATAAGAGGCAGAACCACCAGTCATAAATAAAGGCCACAGCCTTAGCCTATGTGGTGAAACTGGCATATTGCCATATTGCTAATGTTATGTCATTCTGCAGTTAACTTTCCCTCTGATGTTTTCTTCTTTACCACTATAAAAGATTGGTTCTTGATATTAGATGCCCTGGACCCTACCGCAAGGGTCTCGTCGCAAGCCCTATGGTCGCGATGGTCTTGACCATCGCGACCATCTTTTTGGTCGCTCACATAAGCTGTGGGTGGTCACCCACAGCTATGCGAACGGCCAGGAGGCCACTCCAATTTTAGGTAGGACGGCCCTGATTCAGAGCGAGTGCTCTTGTCAGAGCGTCCGGCTCTGAATCAGGCCTTCTATTCCTGCGTGGACTAGAGACACAGGGCTTATATTTGCATGTGAACATAGCACACCAACCAGTACAAATAATACAATTATTTATTTTTTTATGTCGCAGTTCTATTCCTGCGTGAACTGGAGTCACAGGGCTTATATATGCACGTGAACAAAGCACACCAAACAGTACAAACAATACAATTATTTTTATTTTTTTTGTATTGCAGCTCTATTCCTGTGTGGACTGGAGCCACCGGGCTTATATATGAATTATGCATGTGAACAAAAGTGCACCAAACAGTGCAAACAATACATTTTTTTTTTTTTTTAATGTTACAGCTCTATTCCTGCATGGACTGGAGGCACAGGGCTTATATATGCACGTGAACAAAGCGCACTAGGTTAAAGCACACCACACAGTGCAAACAATAGAATTTAATTATGTTTTTGATGTCACAGCTCTATTCAAACTGCGTGGAACCACAGGATTTATATATGCATGTGAATGTCTTTACCTATGGACATAGCACAGCCTATATACAGCAAAGTACAGCACAGCATACAGCAGCGTGCACTTCCCCATACACATTGACTAAGCAGCACAGCCACTAGTGAGTCTGGACAAAGCACAGCCTATGCAGCAGAGTACAGCACAGCATACAGCAGCGTGCATCCCCTATACACATTGACTAAGCAGCACAGCCACTTGTGACTTGTGAGCCTGGACACAGCACAGCCTATACAGCAGAGTACAGCGCAGCATACAGGAGCGTACACCCCCCTATACACATTCACTAAGCAACACAGCCACTTGTGAGTCTGGACACAGCACAACCTATACAGCAGAGTAAAGTGCAGCATACAGCAGCGTGCCTGACAAGGAAATGGTGCCTTTTCTAGAATCCAAAAGCCAAGAGAATCTGACGCCTCAAGGATAATGTTTTGCATCGAAGTGCAATCTGAGTTAGGCTGGAAGAACTGAGCCATCGCTCGGATAGACTCTGATTCCTGATGTTTGGGTGGGTTCGGATTCCAAAGGATCCAAACTGCTCATCTCTAAAAATAACCTCATTTAACTGCAGGCATAGGCAGGGTCTTGGTGAGGGGTATGCATTAACACCCACCTCCACCCTCCATGGACACAGGGCCTGATTCAGAGCCACTCGTAAGCGGCCGCTCGTTCGTTCCGAGCGATGTTCGCACATCTGCGCATGCATATGGGTTGTAATAGGCATGCGCGAACCAGTCAGTGCGGTCGAAATTCGTGTGCTCGCAAAATAGCGAATGCCTGCTAATTTGAGTGACAGGATGACGCGTTTGTGGGTGGTAACAGGGGAGGGTGCTTGAAAACAGGGAGTGGAGATCCGAACGCAGGCGTGCCAAAAGGTCAAAACGGGCATTTTAAGGGTGTGCATAATTAACAAAGCAGCGTCATCGACCATGTCAGTTGGGTGTCTTTTAGCCAGAACTGCTCGCATGATTGCGGTAGGAAAATGCTACCAAGAATAGCGAGCAGTTCATACGCTGTTCGATGTACTCGATTAATCTAATAAATAGCGGAGATGACGCATGATGCGAGCGGCCAGGGGGCGTTTTTAACAAAATAACGTCCGCATGTTTTGTTCGCTCGTTCAGACATAGAGGCGTCAACAGACCGCAAAGAGTGAATGGTCAATTTAAATAGCCAGCCCCTTTTTCTGAACGAGTGAGCGCAAATAGCGTCCGGCTCTGAATCAGACCCACAGACCTCTCACCTGCTCCTGGATCGCTGCTCTGCTCCCATGTGCCATCTGCTCTTCCTAGGGGTCAGATGTTTCATAATTATTTTATTTTGATGTTGTGGTGGTCCAGATAAAAGAACATGTGGATGATTTATTAATGTTGGGTGCGTAGATGGAGCTAAGACCTGGGCGGTGGTGCAGCGTTCTTGCTTATGTAGAAGCACAGGGCATAAATACACATTTGCAAATAACATACATATTCCATGGAGAAAATTCTCAAGTCTGTTAAGAGATTTACTGCAACCAAATGATAGATGGAGCCATTGCAGACAAGTGTGCAAACGTAGGAACCCGCAAATGAACTTGATTAATGATAGTTAGAAGCTGATTGTTGCTATGGGTAATTTTTCCACTTGCCCTCTTTAGAAAGTTTGCTATATTTATTATCTACCCCCCTAGTAATCATTTACAATATTGTCTAATATTTGATATACTGATTATTTATTTATTGCTTTATTTATCATGCATTTGTTTATTGTATTTGAGTGGTTCGACTACCCCGGTCATTTATAGCTCCCAGCATACTATGCCTGGAAATCGGGTCATGACCACACCCCTTTGGGAAAGGGATGTAATTATCAGACCGGTGGTGGACAGCATGCCGCCGGTCTGCATCCCGACACGGGATTTAAGATAGGTGTCGAAATACCAGCGCCTATCTTAATCCCGACGCTGGAATCCAGGAGGATCTCAGCCTGAACTAAGGTATGTCAGAAGTGTCGTAGCTGTTAGGTGCGGGGGTGTGGGGGAGGGTTAGGTTTAGGCAGGGTAGCGGGGTTAGGGTTAGGTTTTAGGGGGGGATGGGAGGTTAGAGTTCGGTCCCAACCAACGGGATGCTGCTGTCGGTATTTTGACAGGAGGCATCCCAACAGAGCCGGCAGTACATACCGACTCCTTGGGAAAGGGGGTGGCCTGCTACCTCATTCTCTCTCCTAAAATAATGGCATTTGGAGCCTATAATGAATTGCAATAACATTTTAAGAGACCGTCTTGTGTTTCACATTTTTACTCCGTGTTATTGTACAAACTGTACACGGTCGCACGGCAGTTACCTCCGTGGTTGTTCATGGTAGCACGGCAAAAATCTTGATAACACTCTTCAATATAGGTCAAGTTTTTTTTTTTTGCTTATCTGTAAATTAAATATATTTAAAAACAGCTTTTTCTCCATGTATTTATTCATATAGGAAACTATAGGGAGATATTCAATTAGGTGTGTAACATGCGGGCAAAGCTCCGCGTTTAACGCCAGAAGCTACAGTATTGATATTATGCAAATTCCCCACGCGGTAAGCCCACGACAAATGCGCATTAACCCATGGATTCCGGGTTAAGTCCCAGAGGATGCTTTTAAAGCGAATTTCCCCTGGCAGCTCCTGAGGTTGCGAGAAGCAATCTGCGTTGAGCGCACCCTCTGGGTCTTACCGCGCGGGCTGGTGACACCTAATTGAATCGCTCAGGCTGAACATTAGCCGCGCTAATTGAATCTGCCCCTTAGAATTGTGGGTAAAATATTTGCAGCCCAATTGGAACTTATTAAAGGTTGTATGTGATGGACCTTGTGTCTCTTTTCAGCATTACTAGCTGCACAACTATGTAACTGAGTGGGTTCAGGATCATGTTTTGACTCATCCGAGGCTCCTGTATATCAGTTATAAAAATCTAGACAGAAATAATTGGCCGATCTCCCAGGTTCCACAGAGCCTCCCTCGCCCAGACACCTGACGTCTTCCCTAGAGCAATAAGAACTGACCCTGAATTTATGTGTTACTTTTGGCTGACAGTATGTAAGTGTTTCAGCTTTTCACCTGCTCTCCAGCCTGTCGCTGGGTGCCAGGTGATGGCACTGGCGCTGACGTTTGCATAGACCAGCATTGTGCCCGAGCCTGTCTTTCTGAAAATATAACGAGAAAATGGCTGCCAGCAAAAGGTATAGGGGAGGGGGGGAGGGGGGAACTGCTCTGAGGGCCTGATTCAGAGCCGGACGCTCTGACCAGAGCGCTCGCTCTGAATCAGGGCCCTCCTACCTAAACTAAAAAAAGCATATGCGAGCGGCCAAAAAGATGGTCGCGATGCTCAAGAGTCCATGACGACCATCGGGCTTGTGACGAGACCCTGCGGTAGGGTCTCGGTGACCGCAAGCCCTGGAGTGATTTTGGCTCTATCAGAACCAAAATCACTCCCACTGACATCACTAGTGATGTCAGTGGGGCCGGACCCACGCCCACCAAAGGGGGCGTGCTGTCAATCAACATCGACAGCACGCCCCCTTTGGTGCGTGACCCACAACGACGGCTACCCCGTCGTTATTCGGGTCTCGCGCATGTGCACGACGGAGCTCCCTCCGTCGTGCGCATGCGCACTAGGGCACCATCGACCCGCTTGGGAGCGCTCGCGAGCGGGTCTGAATCAGGCCCTGAGCTTGCATGGAGGGGAGGGAGGTGCGACACACACAATCCCCAGCCAGTAACACACCTGTCAGTAAATTCACTATTGTATTGGTAAGATAACATAAGAGTTGAGCGTATTAAAACAAAGTCAGTATATTCGCTTGTTATACATGTTGTATTTTTGCAAAGAGTGCATCATAGGAATCCAGCCTAATGGGCCCCGGTCTTCAAGCCACCCCATAGATTAATAACTGCAATGTTAGGTAGGGCGATAATAATCCCTTTACCCAGCAGAGAGCAGCTGGGGGCTGTGTGATGTAACGGAGGCACAGTATTACCCTGTGGCACAATAAGAGCTGCAAGCTCCCAGAGATTGAAGGTTTTTATGGTTCCTCCCAATCACACCCCCAACCGCAGCTATTTTATATTAGTTAAGCAAATATATATGCCTTTCAAATAAATTCACTTTTTTTCCCAAGCAATTTATTTATGTCTATTATATAATCTACTACAGTGTCAGTCTAGCATTCTCCTCCATTCACAGCTCTCACTGGCTGCCTGACTCCCACGCATACTCTCTTCTTTACCCCTGTGTTGTTTGGATGCACAGGACTATTCTCTGAGTCATGTAAGCACAAGAAGCCAGCACTCCCCCTCCCCCCCCCTGGGACCCCACCACCCTCACACACCTTAATGGGGAGGAGGGTGACATATATCAGAGAGGGAGGGGTGACAGACATCAGATACATAGAGACGAGTAAGAGGTTGGGGCAGAGAGCCTAGATGACCTCCCCAGTGACACGCCCTCCCCATGTGGCCCTCTCACCACCAATGAGACAGCTCTACCCCTGAGCCCCCCTCCCCATCTGACAGGGTGAGTAGGAAGGACTGAGGAGAGTGAAAGGGAGATCATGGGGCGGAGAGAGAGAGACAAGGAGGGGACAGATGAGAGAGATATATGGGGGTAGGGGGACAGTGATTAAAGAGAAGGACAAAATTCAGATTGTTGACAGCAGAATGTCGGCATCGTCGTTAGGTCGACAGCTAATATGTCGACATACAACTAGGTGAGATTGTTAAAATGTCAACACCTTCAGAGGGTCGACACATTCTGAACGTCAACAATTTTTTTGCCTTTTTTTTTTTTACCATAAACCGTAAAAATCATCATAAACCATATATTGCCATTCTGGTATCGACATTCTGAACGTGTCAACATTTTCACCATGTTGACCTAATTGAATGTGGTTATTAACCTAGTCCGCATGTACAACCTGCTGACATTCTAAATGTCGACTAGCTGACTGGATAACCCTAAATGCAATATATCACACTGCAAAAATAATTGCGAATGTTTCCTGTATCTCCTGGAACAACATTGTGTTTAAGGGCTCTATTCATCATCACTTAATTGCTACAAAAGTAGGTGAAAATGTGTCAGGGTAATTCATCATTCCTGTAACGCAGGAGATATCACTGATATTTCCTGGTTACAATTGTCCCCCGATTATTCCCACAGTGTCCATTCTATAGCACTACTGTATATAGGGCCTGATTTATTACCGATCGCAACTGCGATTATGCACGCAATTGGCTAATTGTTGCGTACTGTATGCAGCGCAGTGCGTGTGTCCGAGCTGGCCACTGAGATCGGGACTGCAGTCGCAGTGACTACACAGACCCATCGCAGAGTGATTGGCAGGATGTGCCGTGGAAGGTAACGGGGGGGTGGTCGGCGAAACGCGGGCGTCCCAGCGCGTTTCAGTCGTGCATAAATTATACACTGTGATGCCGTACGCAGCCTTAGGACACAGAGCGTGCAATGAAGTTAGCAATTTCTGAGTAACACTTGTGCAAGTGTGCGTGAGGCAACGATGGTACTCGATAGTACCGATGGTTTCACAGTCTTGCTAAACATTACGGATGTGTGTAAGGTAAAGTGGGCGTCCTTATGTTAGACTGCGACAACATAGCGATCATAATGGATTAGCATACTATCGCAGTTGAACTGCGTGCATAATCGCTATTGCATTTGGAGTTGCAATCGGTAGTGAATTAGGCCCATAGTCTCCATACTATAGAATACTATAGTATGGGGTTGTGGATATTATGTAATTCATCAAGGTACCGAAATTTTTTTTTTTTCGGAACTTGACAGTGATACTGTATGCCATCCTGAGATGGCGTACAGCATCCGATACAGCAGAGGGATCTGAAAAGATCCCTCTGCGCTTAGTCCTCTTACCTTCCAGCAGCTCCCTCTCAGCTCCCCGAGCTCTACTCCTGTGAGCCGAGAGCAAGGTAGAGGGCACAACAGCGTCGGCGGGGGACCTACACGGCGGGGCTGCATGATCTAAGTGGGGGGGTCACAGACTCCCGCAGCAGCTGCCGCCCTGCAGGGGGTCAGGTGACAGGCAGCGGGGTGAGCGGGGGGAGAGCGAGGAGGGGGGCTGGACTCCTACAGCTTCTCTCCTGCCTCTGCGCAGCTTCAAAACAGGTTGCGAAGAGTTGCAGGCAGCATGAGAAAAATCCTTTTATTCCGAAAAGCTGTCTCCGCAAATTGAGCAGCTTTTCGGAAGTGATAATTAAGTATAGGAGGCATGATGAATACATCCAATATTTGGATTGAACTCGCAGCGAGTTCAGTGCTTCATTATCACAAGGGAATTTTTTTCTCCTGATGAATAGGGCCCTTAATCATACAGTAACTGTGATTGGCGCACTTTGGATGTCTACTGTGTGAACCCGAATCTCGAGTTTTGGATGGCAAGTAAACAGGTCCAAATGACATGATTTTACCTGTTTTATGATCCATTCCAAACAGAGTTGATTTAATCCAAAATCAAAACGCTTGAAGGTGAGTTTGCCAAAACCAAACTAAAGGGGGTCAGCACACACATCTCACACGGTCCTGGTAGATATCAGAGTGATTATATATTCAACTTTAGTTTGATTTGACACAGTCACTCTCCCTTTTTTCCTTGCACTAGTCTCGCCTGGTCAGTCTCCGCAACTATGAGGCTAGAATAGAATGATAATAACTGTCCACGCTCGTGACCATCCTGGCCGCCCCCCAGTTCAGCACAGTCAGAACCGATGACAGGGGGCAGAGGACCTGCGTCTCTTATCAGCTACCGATGTTACTGCGTGTGGTCAGAATCATGTTTTGACTCATCCCAGGCTCCATTCTAAAACTTCTAAATATATAACTAGATGGTTGTGTTTTGGCGATCTTCCATTCTCTATAGAACTGATGCACCCTCTTGCCTCAGGCGACACAAAGCTGAGCCGTAGCTAGAATTTTTGGTGCCCTGTGCCAGAATGAGCATTGGCGCCCCCCTAATTTTTCAAAGGGACATGATGCACCCAAAAAAGGGGAATGGCCTCATGGGGAAGGGCCAGGGAAGAGATAGAAGAGGCCAGGAGATGCTGGGGATGAAATAAGAGGAAGCTACAAGTGAGAATGATAATAAACTGAAATTTGACAGGCCCAAACAGCGCCCCCTGACCTGTGGTGCCCTGGCCGCACTACCCTAGCTACGGCCCTGACACAAGCACCTGACGTCTCCTGTACAGTATGGTGATAATAATCACCTTTCTCCCTACCATCCTCACCGGTCCGGTGCTACAGGGGATGGTAGGGAGTAAGGTCCAGGTTTGTACAGGTCATCTCGTACTCACAGCCCTGGCAGAAATCTGGGGGCATTGCTGTTATACTGTAAGTATTACTGCCCTCTAGTGGTGATATCTTATAATAAACTATCAGAAAAGTTTGTGTTTATTTTCCCTGTGAATTTGTTGTGTTTCCTTCCATGCAAACTATAAAAATTAAATAAATATTTTTTTTTTCTGGACAACTTTCCGTAAAGCTTATGATGAAAAAAAATATATATTTGTGGTGCACTTTAGAATAAAAGTCTGTATACATGAAAATCTTAAAAAAAAATTATAGATTTACACAGATGTCTAGCTCAGGATTATAGACGATGGACTGCGCAGAAGGAAAGAATGTAGTTTGTTTTAGAATATGCAAATTAATACCTTGAAAAAACGTGGGTAACATTGACTTTTTTTTTTTTAATTATATTATTTTCATTTTTTTGCTTCTGTTTTTCACCTGTCAGCACATTATTTTTATGGTCATCAACCTTCACTTCTGAGTGAGTGAAAGAAACAAACAAAAACAGCTGCAGCTGAAAGTTAGATATATATATATATATATATTTTTTTATTATTATTATTATTTTTTTTTTTTATTATTATTATTATTATTTTAGTTTTCTACTTTTCTGTCATTCCCTGTGTTTTTATTTTCAGTCAAAGGTCTATGTCAGAGACAGATAACCTGTGGCTGTTGTAGAACCAAAAGTGCCAGAGTGCCCTGTTGTCCTCCGGTTGCTTTTCCCCATACCTAGGACATACCTTGTTTAAATGGCATTGCAGCTGAAAAGAAACAATATTTGCTTAGCTTTTAAATGTGTGCATTAAAAAATGAATATTAAAGTAGTCATCCAGTTTTTAATTTAAACCCACATTACTGTTCATATGGAGACGCAGAATGACTGGTATTTACTGTTAGTGTAATTCACTTACTAGAATCAGTTTGCTGCATAGTGGATGTAATATCCTGTGAGAGACTATGTAGGTAACGTCCTCCTAGACCTCCTACAACTTGCATCCCTGCTCCTTGTGTGTGGTCCCAGTGATTGCACAATCTATTATTATTATTGTATACTTATAACTTGTGCCACAAGGGTTCTGCAGTGCTGTACAAGGGGAAAACCTGACAAGATACATAAGACTAATGAAGAGTCACATAGATGCATAAACACTGTGAGCATTTAGCATAAATATGTAGAGAAGACATTGGGGAGAGGGCCCTGTACATATGAGTTTACAATCTATAGATGCTTCTCGGCACTAGATATGGCAGAATAACACACAGAATCCATGGCGTGTCGATGTTGTCAAAAGACAGGCTGGGATCGCCATTGTCCGTATGCAATGGTAACAAGCAGCTTCCACTGAAATCAACCATCAATGAAGTGGGACAGACATAATTTATTTATTTATTAACGTTTATTTCATATCATTAGTATAATCTGCCGAGCTTTGTGATTAGGAAGAATCACAGTAATAACGTGATACTGGATATTATTAACAGAGACAATAAGGTCTGCTCGCAATCTTACAGTCCCTTAGGACAATACGAGTGTGGTACATGAGAGTAAGTGCCACATATTGCACGTTGGTCCAGCCGGATAGCAGTGTGAGATTGCAGTGTTTAGACAGATTATATGACCCAGTCACACAGCGATGTCACACTGGGGGTTAGATGGTTCTTTGAGTATAGAAAGGGAATGCATGCATAAGTTTTGCGCGCGATGGTTTGTAATCAGATAGAATATTGTAGAGATGATAAGATAATGGATAAGGAATATGATTGGCAGTCTAAAGTGGTGAGTTCTGGGAAGGCTGGAGGGCAGGGTAAAGTTTTTGGCATGAGTGTGTGGGGGGGGGGAGTGGCTGATAACAATCATACAAGCAGGAATGGGAGCAGGCAGTGAGAGGCTGATAGGCTCTGACCTTGGACGTAGAGGAGGAGATTGGGGATATTTGGGCACAAAGGAAGAGACGTGTATTCATGTGTTTTTGTAATGACATTGGATGTAAGTAGAAGTATTATATATTGGATTGAGGAAGGGACAGACATGTAATGTAGGGACTGAGAGCAGAGCAGCAGAAAAATACCAGGGATGGGAAGTGCGCAAACAGCGTGGGTGACCTGAGACCACTGGTGGAATCTGGAGGCGTGGGTGACCTGAGACTACTGGTTTAGTCTGGAGGCATGGGTGATCTGAGACCACCGGTGCAGTCTAGAGGCGTGGGTGACCTGAGACCACCGGTGCAGTCTGGAGGCATGGGTGACCTGAGACCACCAATGGAGTCTTGAGGCATGGTTGACCTGAGACCACTGGTGCAGTCTGGAGGTGTATGTGCCCTGAGACCACCAGTGGAGTATGGAAGTGTGTGTGACCTGAGACCACCAATGGAATCTTGAGGCATGGGTGACCTGAGACCAACAGTGCAGTCTGGAGGCGTGGGTGACCTGAGACCACTGGTGCAGTCTGGAGGCGTGGGTGGCCTGAGACCACCGGTGGAGTATGGAAGCGTGGGTGACCTGAGACCACTGGTGCAGTCTGGAGGTATGGGTGACCTGAGACCTCCAATGGAGTCTGGAGGCGTGGGTGACCTGAGACCACCAATGAAGTCTGGAGGCGTGGGTGACCTGAGACCACTGGTGCAGTCTGGAGGCGTGGGTGACCTGAGACCACTGGTGCAGTCTGGAGGCATGGGTGACCTGAGACCACCAATGGAGTCTGGAGGCGTGGGTGACCTGAGATCACCAATGGAGTCTGGAGGCATGGGTGACCTGAGACCACTGGTGCAGTCTGGAGGCATGGGTGACCTGAGAACACCGGTGCAGTATGGAGGCATGGGTGACCTGAGACCACTGGCGGAGTTTGGAGGCATGGGTGCCTGAGACCACTGGTGGAGTTTGGAGGTGTGGTGACCTGAGACCACTGGTGGAGTCTAGAGGCATGGGTGACCTGAAACCACTGATGGAGTCTGGTGGCATGGGTGACCTGAGACTACCAGTGGAGTCTGGAGGCGTGGGTGACCTGAGAACACCGGTGCAGTCTGGAGGCATGGGTGGCCTGAGACCACCAGTGGAGTATGGAAGCATGGGTGACCTGAGACCACTGGTGGAGTTTGGAGGTGTGGTGACCTGAGACCACTGGTGGAGTCTAGAGGCATGGGTGACCAGAGACCACCGGTGCAGTCTGGAGGCGTGGGTGACCTGAGACCACCAGTGCAGTCAGGAGGCATGGGTGACGTAAGACCACCAATGGAGTCTTGAGGCATGGGTGACCTGAGACCACCGGTGCAGTCTGGAGGCATGGGTGGCCTGAGACCACCAGTGGAGTATGGAAGCGTGCATGACCTGAGACCACTGGTGCAGTCTGGAGGCGTGGGTGGCCTGAGACCAGCAGTGGAGTATGGAAGCATGGGTGACCTAAGACCACCAATAGAGTCTTGAGGCATGGGTGACCTGAGACCACAAGTGCAGTCTGGAGGCGTGGGGGACCTGAGACCACCGGTGCAGTCTGGAGGCGTGGGTGGCCTGAGACCACCGGTGGAGTATGGAAGCGTGGGTGACCTGAGACCACTGGTGCAGTCTAGAGGCATGGGTGACCTGAGACCACCAATGGAGTCTGGAGGCGTGGGTGACCTGAGATCACCAATGGAGTCTGGAGGCGTGGGTGACCTGAGACCACTGGTGCAGTCTGGAGGCGTGGGTGACCTGAGACCACCGGTGCAGTCTGGAGGCGTGGGTGACCTGAGACCACTGGTGGAGTCTGGAGGCATGGGTGCCTGAGACCACTGGTGGAGTTTGGAGGTGTGGTGACCTGAGACCACTGGTGGAGTCTAGAGGCATGAGTGACCTGAGACCACTGATGGAGTCTGGTGGCATGGGTGACCTGAGACTACCAGTGGAGTCTGGAGGTGAGGGTGACCTGAGAACACTGATGCAGTCTGGAGGCATGGGTGGCCTGAGACCACCAGTGGAGTATGGAAGCATGGGTGGCCTGAGACCACCAGTGGAGTCTGGAGGCATGGGTGACCTGAGACCACCAGTGGAGTATGGAAGCATGGGTGGCCTGAGACCACCAGTGGAGTCTGGAGGCATGGGTGACCTGAGAACACTGGTGGAGTCTGGAGGCATGGTGGGTGACCTGAGACCACTGGTGGAGTATGGAGATGTGGGTGACCTGAGACTACCAGTGGAGTCTGGAGGTGAAGGTGACCTGAGACCACCAGTGCAGTCTGGAGGCATGGGTGACCCGAGACCACCAGTGCAGTCTGGAGGCATGGGTGGCCTGAGACCACCAACGGAGTATGAAAGCGTGGGTGACCTGAGGCCACTGGTGGAGTATAGAGGCGAGGGTGACCTGAGACCGCCGGTGGAGTTTGGAGGTGAGGGTAACCTGAGACCCTCATTTGATGGTGCTACAGGTCAGGAATTGTCCAAGCCATGCATGCGTTATGGACAGAAGGTGATGGTTGGAGGTAACTTTGTTACAGAGTGTGCATTACCGTAATAAAACATGTTGGTCACTTTCCCTTGGAATGTTTTAGTAAAGCAGAAGACTGGTACATTGTAAGCCGCTGAGTCTGTAAATATTGTCGTTCACACAAGTCCTGTCATGAACCAGGAGAGAATTTTACCATGTCTAGGAGGCGGTGAAGAAAACATATTCAGGGACATATGAATGAGCAGGCAGAAGGGGCGGTCCCAGGGGTTATTATGTCACAGCAGCTGGCTGCACTTATAAAGCCAGTCACACAGGTACTCGGGAATAAAGTTACTGCCTGACACACAAGGAACTAGCTGATCATAACAAGGATCCGACTCTACCTGGTCCACCTAACAGGTTAGTCTCTGTCTCTCTCTGTGGGTGATCATTTCAGCTTTCCTATCCTATAAAGGGCGTTTATAATGCGTTTAATCCAATGTGGGGTATTGCGCTCATTTTCCGGTGTGTAACACCACAGCGGAGAGATTTAAGTCTACTTTATAGTGTTGTACAAAGAATAACTTATCTTAATGAACATTAAATTGTGAACTTGATGAGTGCAGCATTTAACCTGTTACTGCTGATGTCTGAGGCAAGTTCAATTGATAAAAGCTTTTAGTGTAAGAATAAGTAGCAGAACGTGCACCAAACAATGCACTTGTGTAACACAGGAAAGAGACAGCTGTCATCCGCAATAGGCAATTTCATGTGACAATGTGACTATGTGCTCATTTTGGTAAAGTGATGACTTATTTACTATGTGTGCGATTTTATTAGCAGAAAAAATCACTGTATATTCTGTAGATGTGTGGTGTGTGAGTGTGTGTGTGTGTGTATATATATACAGTATATATATATATATATATATATATAAGTCCACAGTGTGCTGTCACAGGGCAGGACAGAACACAGCACATCACTCCAGGATTTTGTATATAAATGCAAAAATGTATTCAACTTTTCAAGGCCCTTGCGGCCCCGTCGTCAGGAAACAAACACACGTTTGTTTCCTGACGACGGGGCCGCAAGGGCCTTGAAACGTTGAATACATTTTTGCATTTATATACAAAATCCTGGAGTGATGTGCTGTGTTCTGTCCTGCCCTGTGACACCACACTTTGGACTTCTATACTATTGTTTGTGCGAGCACCCAGGTATTTCAACATCAGAGGAACATTGGGTCTCATTCAGAGCCGCTCATAAGTGGCCGTTCGCTCGTTCCGAGCGATGTTCGCACATCTGCGCATGCGTACGGTTTGTAATACGCATGCGCGAGCCAGTCAGTGCGGCCGAAAATCATTTGTTCGCTATATAGCGAGTGCCTGCTAATTTGAGTGACAGAATGAGGCGTATGTGGGTGGTAACAGGGGAAGGTGCTTGAAAACGGGGAGTGGAATTCAGAACGCAGGCGTGCTTAAAGGTCAAAACGGGCATTTTATGGGTGTGCATAATTAATACAGCAGCGTCATTGACCACGTCACTTGGTTGTTTTATAGTCAGAACTGCTCGCAATATAGCGGTAGGAAAAACCAACCACAAGAATAGCGAGCAGTTCATACGCTGTTCGATGTACTCGATTAATCAAATAAATAGCGGACATGACGTATGATGCGAGTGGCCAGGGGGTGTCTTTTTCAAAATTACGACCGCAAGTTTTGTTCGCTCGTTCAGACATAGAGGCGTGAACAGACCGCAAAGAGCGAACGGTTCATTTGAATAGCCACCCCTTTTTCCTGAACGAACGACCGCAAATAGCGTCCGGCTCTTAATCAGGGCCATTGAGTGCCGAACCATACCAAGCCTATATATATATACTGTGAATAAGGTAGAGGTAGTGAGAGGCTGGTGTCTCGGCTGCTGTGAAATTGCAAGTCCCAGCAATGTGTGTCATGGCAGCAAGCGCAACTGGCATGGCATGCTGGCACATATAGGTCATAATACATATTGAAAAAACAAGTGAAGAAAAAAACAGGTACAGAATGCGATACAACAATACAGCATTCCTAGAAGAAGGCCAACGGCGGCCGAAACGCGTTGGAACACACAGCACACCCAAATCTGACCACCAGCTAGAAGCATACGCTGCCATTTCAGTCCGGTATCAAGGAAAACATTCCCCCTAGCAGTGGTCACGTGACCCAGAAGTGAAGCAGAGACGCCGTCCACGAGCCGAACAGACATCCATAGAGGGCCGAAGAGGGAGACACACAGCAGCGCGGCAAGAGTCAGGTAAGTCCCGTGTTGGAGAGGTCGAGAGATCAAAACCGGCTTCATTCTCTCCCAAGGCAGAGGAAGACTGCCCCGCAGTCGGGAACCGGTACGTGCCACAACAAGCACGGTGCTGGTCCCAGACGCCGATCAGCCACCTCAGCCAGGGACTCCTGCCACACTGTCCCGCAGCCGCACACTTCCGCCCTGAAGGCAACCCGGGCACCGTATTCCCATCTGCACACCCTGCCATTGCGAACTATTGAGGGTCAGTAACGGGACGCCGTTACCAGACCTCACCCCAGAGAACAATTGAACTTATCCATACCAGTCTACATGCACTGACTGGACTTAAGTGCATCCCCTGTACCAGTCTACATATAGACACAAGACCTTTTGTCACCACACATAGACAACCCAGTTACTTTGTCCCTGTGTCTATTCATTTTTCTCCATTTTATATACTGTATTGTTGTATCGCATTCTGTACCTGTTTTTTTCTTCACTTGTTTTTTCAATATGTATTATGACCTATAGGGGCCTATTCATCAACACTAAAATAACGTTTTTAAGGACATTTTCCTTAAATAACGTTATTTTGGTATTCATGAACAGACTTAGGGGGTCATTCAGACCCACTCGCAAGCGGCAGTAAGCTCGCAAGTGGGTCGATGTTCCCCACTGCGCATGCGCATGACAGAGGGAGCTCCGTCGTGCGCATGCGTGAGACCCGGACTGCGACAGCCAAGCTGTCGCTCCGGGTCTCGCACCAAAGGGGGCGTGCTGTCGATGGTGAGTGACAGCACGCCCCCTTTGGTGGGCGTGCTGGGGGCATGCCTGCCAGACGGAGGCGTTCCCATGGGAACGCCTACCGTCTGAAGCCGGCCCCACTGACATCACTAGTGATGTCAGTGGGAGTGATTTTGGCTCTGATAGAGCCCAAATCACTCCAGGACTTGTGGCTGGGAAACCCTACCGCAGGGTTTCCGTTGCAAGTCCGATGGTCAAGACCATCGCGACCATCTTTTTGGACGCTCGTATATGCTGTGGGTGGTCACCCACAGCTATACGAGCGTCCATTTTAATGGAGGAGGGCCCTGATTCAGAGCGAGCGCTCTGGTCAGAGCGTCCGGCTCTGAATCAGGCCCTTAGCACAGGAGATATCACAGATATCTCCTTGCTAAGTTCCCCTGCGTTAATTTCCACACTCCCCATACATTAGTACATTAGTATGGGGATGTGGAAATTGTGGTATTCATCAAATTCCGAAAATTATAAATTTTCGGAATTTGATGCAGTTACTATTCGCCACTGTGAGGTGGCGAATAGCAGGTGAAACTTACCTGTATCCGCGTGTGCAGGTCCCCCGACGAGTCCCTCCGGCGCTCTGCTCTGTCCTCAGGCTCCGGAGGCTGGTCGGACATGTGTGCTCCCCAGCATGTGGTCTGCAGGGAAACCACATGACAGACCAGCAGGACGGAGCCGGAGGCTGCTGCGCGGACAGGTAAGTCGGGGGGGGGGGGGGTCGAGGGGGTACACAAACTTAACGCATCTGTAGTAGGGGTGTGCACCGGCCACTTTTCGTGTTTTGTGTTTTGGTTTTGGATCTGGATCTTTCTTCGTGTTTTGGATCTGGATTGGTTTTGCCAAAACCACCCTTCCGTGTTTTGGGTTCTGGGTTTTGTGTTTTGGATCTGTATTTTTTTTTAAAAAAGCATAAAAACAGCTAAAATCACAGAATTTGTAGGTTTTTCTGCTCCTATGCTATTATTAACCTCAATAACCTTAATTTCCACTCATTTCCAGTCTATTCTGAACACCTCACACCTCACAATAGTGTTTTTATGTCCAAAAGGTTGCACCGAGGTAGCTGGATGACTATGCTAAGCGACACGAGTGGGCGGCACAAACACGTGACCCATCTAGGCGTGAAACTGCAGTGGCAGACAGGATGGCAGTTTGAAAAACTAGGCCCCAAACTGTACATAATGCAAAGAAAAAAAAGAGGTGCAAGATGGAATTGTCCTTGGGCCCTCCCACCCACCCTTATGTTGTATAAACAGGACATGCACACTTTAACAAACCAATCATTTCAGCGCCAGGGTCTGCCACACAACTGTGGCTGAAATGATTGGTTCGTTTGGGCCCCCACAAAACAAGCTGGCAATTAATGTGTCCCTGCACAAACTGGCTCTATGGAGGCAAGATGTCATCCTCATCCTCCTCATCCACCGATTCCTCACCCTCTTCAGTGTGTACATCCTCATCCTCACAAAGTATTAACTCGTCCCCACTTGAATCCACCACCACAGGTCCCTCTGTACCTTCTGGAGGCTGGTCTCCCTGGAAGAGCTGATAATTCATTTTGATGAACATCATCTTCTCCACATTCTGTGGAAGCAACCTCCTACGCCTTTCGCTGACAAGGTTCCCGGCTGCACTAAACACTCTTTCGGAGTACACACTGGAGGGGGGGCAACTCAGGTAAAATAGAGCCAGTTTGTACTGGGGCCTCCAAATTGCCTCTTTTTCCTGCCAGTACAGGTATGGACTGTCTGCCATGCCTACTTGGATGCTGTCACCGATGTAATCCTCCACCATTCTGTCAATGGTGACAGTATCATATGCAGTGACAGTAGACATGTCAGAAATTGTTGCCAGGTCCTTCAGTCCGGACCAGATGTCCAAACTTGGTCCTGCCTGCCCTGCATCACCGCCAGCGGGTTGCTTAGGATACCTAAGTTTTTTCCTGGCAGCCCCAGTTGCAGGAGAAAATGAAGAAGGAGCCGTTGACGTGTCACGTTCCGCTTCAGCTGACAGTGTGTTCACCAGCAGGTCTTTGCACCTCTGCAGGCTTGTGTCGGCCGGAAAGAGAGACACCACATAGGCTTTAAACCTAGGATCGAGCACGGTGGCCAAAACGTAGTGGTCTGATTTCAACAGATTGACCACCCTGGAATCCTGGCAAAGCGAATGAAGGGCTTCATCCACAAGTCCCACATGCCGAGCGGAATCGCTCCGTCTTAGCTCCTCCTTCACTTTCTCCAGCTGCTTCTGCAAAAGCCTGATGAGGGGAATGACCTGACTCAAGCTGGCAGTGTCTGAACTGACTTCACGTGTGGCAAGTTCGAAGGGCTGGAGAACCTTGCACAACACGGAAATCATTCTCCACTGCGCTTGAGTCAGGTGCATACCCCCTCCTTTGCCTATGTCATAGGTGGATGTATAGGCTTGTATGGCCTTTTGCTGCTCCTCCATCCTCTGAAGCATATAGAGGGTTGAGTTCCACCGCGTCACAACCTCTTGCTTCAGGTGATGGCGGGGCAGGTTCAAGAGTGTTTGCTGGCGCTCCAGTCTTCGGCACGCAGTCGCTGAATGGCGAAAGTGGCCAGAAATTTTTCGGGCCACCCAAAGCGTCTCCTGCACGCCCCTGTCGCTTTTCAGAAAATTCTGCACCACCAAGTTTATTGTGTGAGCAAAACATGGGACGTGCTGGAATTTGCCCAGATGTAATGCCCGCACAATATTGGTGGCGTTGTCAGATATCACAAATCCCCAGGAGAGTCTAAGTGGGGTAAGCCACTGGGCGATGATTTCCCTCAGTTTCTCTAAGAGGTTGTCGGCGGTGTGCCTCTTACTGAAACCGGTGATACACAGCGTAGCCTGCCTTGTAACGAGCTGGCATTTCTGAGATGCTGCTACTGGTGACGCTGCTGCTGTTGCTGCGTAAGGTGATACATCTACCCAGTGGGCTGTCACAGTCATATAGTCCTTAGTCTGCCCTGTTCCACTTGTCCACATGTCCGTGGTTAAGTGGACATTGTGTACAACGGCATTTTTCAGGACACTGAGGACACTTTTTCTGACGTTTCTGTACAGTCTCGGTATCGCCTGCCTAGTGAAGTGGAATCTAGACGGGATTTGGAACCGGGGACACACTACCTCCATCAATTGTCTAAATCCCACTGCACTAATGGCGGATACCGGACGCACGTCTAACACCAACATAGCAGTCAAGGCCTCAGTTATACGTTTTGCTTCAGGATGACTGCTGTCGTACTTCATCCTCCTCGCTAAGGACTGTTGGAGGGTCAATTGTTTAGTAAAAGTAGTGGTGTTCCTACTTCCTCTCTGGGATGATGAACGACTCCCAGCAGCAGCAACAGCAGCAGCGGCAGCAGTAGGCGTAGCAATGCAGGATCCTCCAGAGGAATCCCGGATAGGAGAGTCAGTCATGCCAGTGACATGGCCTGCAGGACTACTTCCGATCCTGACTAATGGAGGAAATTGACGAGGAGGGAGTTGACGGTGTGGTTTGCAGGCGCTTGGATACAACAGGACAACGGGATTTAGGTGTCCCTGGACTGCTTACGGTCTTAGCCAAAGTTTCTGAACTTGACAGTAACTTTTTATGAACGCGCTGCAGGTGCCGTATAAGGGAGGATGTTCCTAGGTTGTTGACGTCCCTACCCCTACTTATTTCACCTTTACATATGGTACATATGGCAAGACAGTTGTTGTCCGGATTTGGATAGAAATATTGCCAGACCAAAGAGGTGGAATGTTTGGTCTTCTGCCCAGGCATGACCGTGATGGGCTTTTTCATCCCACGGACAACAACTGTCTCCCCCGGAGCCTGATTTAAACAAACCACATCACCATCAGAATCCTCCTCGCCAACTTCCTCCTCAGCGCCAGCTACACCAGTATCCTCATCCTGTTGTACTTCAACAGTGACATCTTCAATTTGCATATCAGCAAGTGGACTGTGGGTGCTCCTTTCAGCACTTGCAGGGGGCGTGCAAATGGTGGAAAGAGCCACCTCTTCCCGTCCAGTGCTGGGAAGGTCAGGCATCGCAACCACCACCACACTTGGACTCTCCTTGGGGATTTGTGATATCTTCTTAGAAAGCACAGTTCTTCGCTGTGCTTTTGCCAGCTTAACTCTTTTGATTTTTTTAGTGGGAGGAGGGCTTCCATCGTCATGTGAAGCTGAACCACTAGTCATGAACATACTAGGGATCGACCTTAGCCGTTCCTTGCCACTCCGTGTCGTAAATGGCATATTGGCAAGTTTACGTTTCTCTTCAGCTGATTTAAATGTCTTTTTCAAGGTCATTTTCCTGAACTTTGCCATTTGGGATTGTATGTGCCCTCTACTATGACATTGGGCATCGGCCTTGGCAGACGACGTTGATGGCATGTTATCGTCTATGTCATGACTAGTGGCAGCAGCTTCAGCACTAGGAGGAAGTGGTTCTTGATCTTTCTCTATTTTATTTTTATCGGAGAAAGTTTGGTCCTCCATTTATGTTATATCGATTTGATATATACGTGCGGCTAAACACAGAAAATAATTTTTTTTTTGGTTTGGACTGGAGTGTACTTTGTGGGTTACAGCACCCTTTAACGGTCAAGCCAGCCGGCCCTTTACTTATGACACAGGCGCACGCTTGGCACTACTTTGTTGATGCACGTGCGGCTACTGCGCACACAATTCACAAACACAGAAAATAATAATTTTTTTTTGGTTTGGACTGGAGTGTACTTTCGGGGGTTACAGCACCCTTTAACGGTCAAGCCAGCCGGCCCTTTACTTATGACACAGGCGCACGCTTGGCACTACTTTGTTGATGCACGTGCGGCTACTGCGCACACAATTCACAAACACAGAAAATAATTTTTTTTTGGTTTGGACTGGAGTGTACTTTCGGGGGTTACAGCACCCTTAACGGTCAAGCCAGCCGGCCCTTTACTTATGACACAGGCGCACGCTTGGCACTACTTTGTTGATGCACGTGCGGCTACTGCGCACACAATTCACAAACACAGAAAAAATTTTTTTTTTGGTTTGGACTGGAGTGTACTTTCGGGGGTTACAGCACCCTTTAACGGTCAAGCCAGCCGGCCCTTTACTTATGACACAGGCGCACGCTTGGCACTACTTTGTTGATGCACGTGCGGCTACTGCGCACACAATTCACAAACACAGAAAATAATTTTTTTTTGGTTTGGACTGGAGTGTACTTTCGGGGGTTACAGCACCCTTTAACGGTCAAGCCAGCCGGCCCTTTACTTATGACACAGGCGCACGCTTGGCACTACTTTGTTGATGCACGTGCGGCTACTGCGCACACAATTCACAAACACAGAAAATAATAATTTTTTTTTGGTTTGGACTGGAGTGTACTTTCGGGGGTTACAGCACCCTTAACGGTCAAGCCAGCCGGCCCTTTACTTATGACACAGGCGCACGCTTGGCACTACTTTGTTGATGCACGTGCGGCTACTGCGCACACAATTCACAAACACAGAAAATAATTTTTTTTTTGGTTTGGACTGGAGTGTACTTTGGGGGTTACAGCACCCTTTAACGGTCAAGCCAGCCGGCCCTTTACTTATGACACAGGCGCACGCTTGGCACTACTTTGTTGATGCACGTGCGGCTACTGCGCACACAATTCACAAACACAGAAAATAATTTTTTTTTTGGTTTGGACTGGAGTGTACTTTCGGGGGTTACAGCACTCTTAACGGTCAAGCCAGCCGGCCCTTTACTTATGACACAGGTGCACGCTTGGCACTACTTTGTTGATGCACGTGCGGCTACTGCGCACACAATTCACAAACACAGAAAATAATTTTTTTTTTGGTTTGGACTGGAGTGTACTTTCGGGGGTTACAGCACCCTTAACGGTCAAGCCAGCCGGCCCTTTACTTATGACACAGGCGCACGCTTGGCACTACTTTGTTGATGCACGTGCGGCTACTGCGCACACAATTCACAAACACAGAAAATAATTTTTTTTTTGGTTTGGACTGGAGTGTACTTTCGGGGGTTACAGCACCCTTAACGGTCAAGCCAGCCGGCCCTTTACTTATGACACAGGCGCACGCTTGGCACTACTTTGTTGATGCACGTGTGGCTACTGCGCACACAATTCACAAACACTGAAAATAATTTTTTTTTGGTTTGGACTGGAGTGTACTTTCGGGGGTTACAGCACCCTTTAACGGTCAAGCCAGCCGGCCCTTTACTTATGACACAGGCGCACGCTTGGCACTACTTTGTTGATGCACGTGCGGCTACTGCGCACACAATTCACAAACACAGAAAATATATTATTTTTTTAGCACTTGGGGGGAGCACCCCTGATGGACAGAGCACCCCCTGGACAACACTACAGCACTCCTTTAGGACTGGGACACTGCACAGGACTTTGGAGTGGACACAGCCCCTATGGAGAACTGACTGCACAACACAGTCCAGCCAGCCCCTATGGACTTTGAAGTAGTGGACACAGCCCCTATTAACAACAGCAGCACAGCACAACACAGCCAGCCCCTATGGACTTTGAAGTAGTGGACAACAGCAGCACTACACTACACTACACTACACTACACAGCCCTAACTCCCACCCTCCCTCTTCACTGTCCACAGCCGAGTGAGAAAATGGCGCCGACGCGGGTACCTTATATAGGATCCAAAACCCGCGAGACTCGGAAGGCGGGATGATGACGTTTTGCCTCGATTTCAGATCCGAGTCAGGCGGGAAAAGTCGAGCCTGACTCGGATCGGACTCGGATCGGGGGGGCTCGGGGGGGTTCGGATTTCAGAAATCCGAACCCGCTCACCCCTAATCTGTAGGCAGTGCTGCGCATGCGCTGGTTTTACAGATGTAACAGCGCATGCGCAGCACTGTTTCCAGATGTGATAAGGTAGTGTAGCCAGGGAAAAGTATCTATTTCCCGAAAAGCTGTCATCGCAAAATTGCCAGCTTTTCGGAATAGATACTTATGGAGAGGTGGAATGATGAATTCCACTTATAATTAGCTAGAACTCCATGAGAGTTCTAAACCTAATTATCTCTAGAGAATTTTTAGGTTTAATGAATAGGCCCCATAGTGTGAGATTATCCTTTATGGTAATCTATTATTATTATTTCCAGTAAAATTCTGATGTACTTGATCTATTACTGTTTTCACATTTATTTCCTATATAATACCACCATACAATACCAAAACATTGTAAGGGGTGAGCGCTGTTAATTTTACTAATACTGTATCTCTAGAGAATTGGACAATTCTCATACGAGCTTCACACCCAATACAGATACACCCACTCCAGTGCGCAACCTACAAAATACCTGTATTATATGCTGGCACATATAGTTCCACAGCATCATGAGGTGGCCTTTGTGGACTGACCTTGGAGCACGCAAACCATCTGGGTTTTCTGTGTAATAATATAGGAGCTTTAAGCAGTTGTCTTGAAAAGAATCGTTAAAATGATTTATTGCAGAAGACTAGTATTGTGGTGTTAAGACCCGATGGGGCCCTAGGTCAAGATGCTGGTTTGGGGCCACGTTCCTCCACCATGAATACTCCTGGCCCATGTGTCCACCGGGCGGTAGAGACCTCTCCGTAGGGCTGGCAGGGGTAAAGGAGTGAATCTACCGGGGAAAATAGACTTTATTACAATAAATTCTCACTAGATGAATGAAATGTATCTCATCTCTCTGCTAGTCGCTGGGGTGATGGGTAATGTAACACGATGGTTCTGTACCTTTGGACAGTAAGCACAAGTGCCCGCCAGCAGGAATGTATAGCTTTGTAACACCGAAACAGCTGGGGAGCTTGGCAGGAGATGCTGGGACTTGTAGTTCTGCAATAGAGGCCTGGAATGACGACACTGGCAGTTCCACCGCAAGACTGGCTGAAGTTGGTAAGGCAAGGCATGCTGAGTCTTGTAGTTTTGTTACAAGAACTACAGAGCTGAAGAGCTACAGGTCGCCTTGCCTATACCCGAGCTAGGATAATTACTGACTCAAAAGACGATGACCTGAGCAATTACAGTTATGGGAGAATATTTTGAAAATGGGCCTTGGCCTTTTATTTTTAGACATCTTAGCCAGGCAGCGGGCCAAGCACTGCACACACGTGATATCAAGTGTGTCATTAGAAGAAATGAATAGAATTTAGATTAAATACAGCGGGGAAGCTGCAATAAGGTCTCCACCAGTCTGGTCTCAACCCAGCACGAGCCAGTGGCGGCATCATATGCAAATGTGATAGATTACAGTCTGCTGCCTCTGTAGTTGTTACAGAGAACAATGGATTTTGGCCGATGTAACTTTGGGAAATCATGACAAACGTCTCTTTCTTTTTTAACCCCATGAACCCAGGGAAATGCATTTTTTCTATATTACTTAGTAAGCTCAGCGTTTCATAAACACCATTGTGGTGTTAGCTGGAGACGATGGATATTAACGGTTGTTCGGCGACTCGTTTTGTAAACTGCGACTCACTAGGAGCAAGTGGCGTCACTGAGGCACGAGGCATTTCATGCCTCATACCTCGGTGCTTTATGGATTAACATGAGACACTGGTTCAAATTTGTTGCCTATAGGTGATTTATTTTTACAATGTCATATTGTGCTTAAATCAGTCTTTGCTCCTAGGGCTTACCATCTCATTAAGTAAGTGACCCACGTACTGTCAGGTGAATTTACACATAGGGCCTATTCAGAGTTGTACACTAATGATGCCACTGCTGCGTCTGTGTACCCAGCTTCTGTGCCAAAGTCGCAGATGCCAAGGATTGTATTGAGACACTGCCCAGCAGCTTTGCATATCCACGTACAAAGGCAGAGCATCGGTGACAGATCCTTGGATAATCGGCCTCCTGAGTGACCCTACGGGCGCGGAGAGAGGCCGCCTGTTCTGAGATGCCGGAGTCATGCTTATTGTGTACCCTTTACCTCCCTCAAACGCTCCCTGACTGTCACTCATGCTGCGAATAAATAGTTGCTGGGATCTTGATGCATGCATAGTGTGACTTAGGGGCTTATTTACTAAGCAGTGTTAGGAGACAGAGTGAAAAGTAATAAGAAAGTGATAAGGTGCCAGCCAATCAGCTCCCAACTGTCATCTCACAGGCTGTATTTGAAAAATGACAGTTGGGAGCTGATTGGCTGGCACCTTATCACTTTCTTATCACTTTTCACTCTGTCTCCTAACACTGCTTAGTAAATAGACCCCTTAGATGCATGTGCAGACTGCCGATTATTGCTCAACTGCAAAAACACTGGCATAGCGTTAACTTTGGGATTTTTAGAAGTGGAGATGTTGCCCATAGCAACCAATCAGATACTACTTAACATTTATCTACCACCTTCTAGAAGATAATAGCTAGAATCTGATTAGCTGCTATGGGCAACATCTACGCTTCTAAAAACCTGCACTGTAGTAAATATATCCCTTTAGTATCAGGCTCATAGAGGGCAAATGAGAATATCACAGAAAAAACAGGTCCAGGAAATGACGTCAGCAGATATTGGCTATTTCTAGGTGTAACGCGCTGCGTGACTTTCCTGTAGATTACTAATCCATTTCAGTTTTGACAAATATGTCAGAAGAGACAGATCGTGAAGACAGAAAGAGTGAGGTCATGAGGGACGAGAGCGCAGGTGGAGACAGGTGGCGTTTTGTGCACTATTTGTGACATTCAGCAGCCAGGGCGCAATCAGTTGTGTTAGCCATACGTATGGTGATTTTTTACTGTTTATATTAATTGTTTTTCCTGTTCATTTATTTATATTAATATATTAAATATTTATTTTTATATATATTATTTTTTTTTTTTATTATTATTATTATTATTTTATTTTTTTTCCTGTTTATTTTGGTGTATTTTAATACATTTTTATATTGACTAGCGCCTGTTATATATATTTTTTGGTTGTGTGTAATCAGGAAGTTACGGGAGAATTTTAGGATGATGTGAGTGGAGGAAGTAACAGCCGAGAACAGCATGTGGGCACCTTCTATCACAGGCGTTATGTGTTTACTAGCGGTTATTTATGATATTTATTATCAGTCTTTTATATAGCGCACACACATCACGCAGGGCATTGCAGAGAATATTTCAATCATCCACACCAGAGCAGTTAGCTCTAGTGGTTGTGGAACTACTAGTCCCAGCATGCTAGCCTGTAAACTGCCACTTTTTGCTGCTGGTGTAACAACATTTTGTTAACACTGATTTGGGACTCGCTCCTTACATTGTGTCCGAATATAAAAAATAATAATTGTGGAAAGTGATATTCTGATAAACTTTGAGAGGTAGAGACTGTGGGGTAAATTTACTAAGCGTCTGGTTTTGCCGGGGTTATGAAATCCTTACCCATCGCCGGTAATCTGAAGCACCAAACCACTGAATTTAGTATTCTGCTTTTTTGATCTGGTCCGACAAACCGCCGTCGATGTCCATCTGTTTTACAGCGGTTTTGTGGTTTTTTTTTTAAATGGGATTTCGATTAAACCCTTCATAAAATCACCAAAGATGCAACATTGCCGCTTAGTAAATATCGCCCTGAGTTTTGCGCTGCCCATGTAGAGGTTGTGGGGATCGGTTGCTGTACAGTACTTTCAGTGGAACTTTATTCTATGTCTGTGGTGTATACATCCAAAATAAGTACAGCTCCAATGTCCAGGGCCGGTGCGAGGCTTCTAGGCATCCTAGGCAAAACTTCTGCCTTCTTCCCCACCTTCCTCCTACTTATTTAGCCCCTCAGGTGATAATGACGTCACTGGTGGAGTGGCGGATAAGTTTTGTGCTCTCTCTCTCTCTCTCTCTCTCTCTCTCTATTATATATATAACACAAAACTTATAAGCCACTCCACCTGTGAAGTCACTATCACCTGAGGGGCTAAATGAGTACGAGGAGGTGGGGCGCAGGCAGAGGTATGTATGTATATATATATATATATATATGTACACAGTATATATATATATATATATATATATATTATATATATACAAACACACATATTTATATACACACACACAGTATATGCACATTATATATAATATATATATGCACACATATATTTATTTATAAATATATATATATATACACACACAGTGTACATATATAGACACACACAGTATATGTATATATACACAGTATGTATATATATATATAGAGTATATAGGCTTCTAGTTACAAATGACTATTCCCCAGCCCCCTTAACTCTGCAGCGGGCAGCTTGTGGTTCATGGATTGCGTGGAGAGCCCCCGATGTAGAGGCCGTCAGGCTATAGAGCCTGTGCGGCTCGTGACTTCAAGTATGGGAAGAGATAGATCCCCTTCCGTTTCTGTACAATGACGTCATCTGCCAGTGTCCAACATCATTCCCTACCATCCAAGTGGGCACAGAGGGGGAATATAATCATGCGGCGAGCGAAGCGAGCCACCGAGCCCGCAAGGGGCCAACTTTCTTATTTTCGTGGAAAGTGTGGGCAGAAAACTCCCCTTCCGCCCTCACTCACGTCACTTCCAGGTACGGCTAGTGAAGGGGATTTATACTCTCCCGCTTCTGTATTGGCACAGGAGGGGCAGGGTACAGAGGGAACCTGTCACTGTAGGCGGAGCGGCAGAGGTGGCTGGCCGGTGTCACAGTGACGTCAAAGGCGCCTGACCCAGCTGCCGCAGTTTCTCTGTGTATGTGGGGGGGTTTGCCTTCTGGGGTAGGCAGGTGTCACCGGGTCTCTCGGGTTGCAGGAGCTGCATCCGGGAGAGGGAAGACCATGCCCCCTCTCCAAGGAAGCCTCAGCGGGGCGCCCATCAGGTCCCGGCGCCCCTAGGCAGCTGCCTAATGGAAGCGCCGACCCTGCCAATGTGCCCATTCCCTCATGAACAGTACAGATTTTAGGGGAAAAAAGTAAATATGATTAACTAAAGTACTGTGTCCTTTGGGTTGGGTACGAGATCCCAGCAGTCAGGGTTGCGATGGTCAGAATACTGACAGAATTTGATAAATGTTATAAGTCTTACCCTAATTCTCCCCCTAACCCTAACCCATCTTTCCTGCAGCCTAACCCTACCCCCTGCAGTCTTACTCTAAGCCTCCTCCCCCTAGTGCCTAATCCTACCCCTAATCACAACCTTAATACTCACTGTGAGCATGTCAGCGGTTTGGATTTTGGAGCCGGGATTCAGACTGCTGTCGGGATTCTGGCGCCGGATTATGACCATCGGGATGCCGAATACATCCCGTGTACGGAACTAGTGCACATGCCTCATTATTTCTTGTACGCCATTCTCCAAAATGTATATTACAGATATGCCCAGCTGTATCCTTGCTTCTGGCACGGCAAATCGCGCCACGCAAAGCGCGAGACCCTCGCCGGCGAGCGGATATGCGCAATGCATACGTGCCCGTGGCTCCATAGGAACGCATGGTGCGATTGAAGGGCGCGCTATAGCGTACCGTAGTATATGCAGGTATGGGGAATCGCATGGTGTGATGCGTATGCACGTTTGTGGCGCGATCAGCCGCAATGTAACTGGGCGCATCTGTATACAAACTTTGTTGAATCCAGTAATTCATAAATAGAAGTCTAGTATACAAGTCAGCGATTGTTATCATACTGTATAGGTGGGGTGTAATATTAGCCCTCATTCCCCACATAAGCATACGATGTGACAGGCAGCCGCCTCCTGCACGTGAGGAGCTGGGCTTTGGAATAAGTGGATTGGTGAGTAACATGTTCACAATCTGCTGGAAGGTGTCTGATAGCTGACTCAGTGAGTACAGCACCTGTCCTGGCAATTCCGGTTCTGTCTGCAGTAAAACACGGGAGTTACTCAGCAGTCACAGCACAAACCGGGCTGTAAAGTCTTTATGCTTCTATTTTAGTTCAGTACAGTATGTACAGTCACACAGTACCACTGCTTCATGTACAGTCGCACAGTACCACTGCTTTATGTATAGTCGCACAGTACCACTGCTTTATGTATAGTCGCACAGTACCACTGCTTTATGTGTACAGCCGCACAGTACCACTGCTTTATGTGTACAGCCGCACAGTACCACTGCTTTATGTGTACGGCCGCACAGTACCACTGCTTTATGTACAGCCGCACAGTACCACTGCTTTATGTATACGGCCGCACAGTACCACTGCTTTATGTACAGTCACACAGTACCACTGCTTTATGTGTACAGCCGCACAGTACCACGGCTTTATGTACTGTTGCACAGTACCACTGCTTTATGTACAGTCACACAGTACCACTGCTTTATGTGTACAGCCGCACAGTACCACTGCTTTATGTTTACAGAAGCACAGCACCACTGCTTTATGTGTGCAGCCACACAGTACCACTGCTTTATGTACAGTCACACAGTACTACTGCTTTATGTACAGCCACATAGTACAACTGCTTTATGTGCACAGCCGCACAGTACCACTGCTTTATGTTTACAGAAGCACAGCACCACTGCTTTATGTGTGCAGCCACACAGTACCACTGCTTTATGTACAGTCACATAGTACAACTGCTTTATGTGTACAGCCGCACAGTACCACTGCTTTATGTACAGCCGCACAGTAACACTGCTTTATGTGTACAGCCGCACAGTACCACTGCTTTATGTGTACAGCCGCACAGTAACACTGCTTTATATGTACAGCCGCACAGTAACACTGCTTTATGTGTACAGCCGCACAGTGCCACTGCTTTATGTGTACAACCGCACAGTACCACTGCTTTATTTGTACAGTCACACAGTACCACTGCTTTATGTGTACAGCCGCACAGTACCACTGCTTTATGTGTACAGCCGCACAGTACCACTGCTTTATGTGTACAGCCGCACAGTACCACTACTTCATGTGTACAGTCGCACAGTACCACTGCTTTATGTATACAGCCGCACAGTAACACTGCTTTATGTGTACAGCCGCACAGTACCACTGCTTTATGTGTACAGCCGCACAGTACCACTGCTTTATGTGTACAGCCGCACAGTACCACTGCTTTATGTACAGTCACACAGTACCACTGCTTTATGTACAGTCACACAGTACCACTGCTTTATGTATAGTAGCACAGTACCACTGCTTTATGTATAGCTGCACAGTACCACTGCTTTATGTATAGTAGCACAGTACCATTGCTTTTTGTATAGTAGCACAGTACCACTGCTTTATGTATAGTAGCACAGTACCACTGCTTTATGTATAGTAGCACAGTACCACTGCTTTATGTACAGCTGCACAGTACCACTGCTTTATGTATAGCTGCACTGTACCACTTCTCTTGTTCTGTGTAACTTTTCAGTATCTGCATGGATATTTACACAGTACTGCTTCTCTTGGCTGTTGTGCTCAATACCGAGTATTCAAAATCCTATTTCTAACCCAAAAAGCGATTGAGTTAAATGGGAAACGATACTGGGTCTAAAGGTGCGTACACACTGGGCGATAAAGTGGACGACTGAACGATAACGATATCATTATCGTTCAGTCGTCCACTTTATCGTCCATTTTTAAGCCCAAAAAGATGAACGATGACGACGACGCGCGTTCCCGCGGGTCGTTTGTCATCATCGTTCATCGGGCTGACATGCAGGCCAACCTGACGATCTCGTCAGGTTGCTGCATGTCAGGGAATGGGGGAGAGAGCCCGGCGCTGAACGATATCGTTAATGATATCGTTCAGCGGCTGTGCTCAATGTCATAAACGGCATTGAGCACAGCCTGCCGGGGACAACACTACACGATATCGCTCAGGGAGCATATCGTCTAGTGTGTACGCACCTTTACTGTTAGACCCAGTATCGTTTCCCATTTATCATGGCCTCACATCGCCTTATAGCGCCTCACAGCACCTCACATCGCTTTATATCACCTCACATCGCCTTATAGCAGCTCATGGCACCTTGCAGCACCTCACAGCGCTTTACAGTACCTCACAGCACCTCATAACCCACCACCCTACAATGACTGGATATGAGAATTTGCTTATTTGTGGTGTCATTCCGGCCGGCTCTTGCTATCTTTCCCATGAAACGTGCATGACGTCACCCATTGGTTTAACAACTGTATTTGGTGCTAGTAATTATTGCTCATTATAGACATTAGTGACTGAGTCATGACAACCGCGTCGTAGGCCCAAGTCAGACAAACTACATCTAGTTGACAAGGGACAGTGACCAGGCCTCAGACTCCTCTTCAGGTCCATGATTATGTATAACGCAAAGTGTAATTGCATTAAAATGCTGTGAACATCTCTACTTACAGGACAGGACTGAGAATACACATAGGTGGGATTCTGGAGAGGCCCCTTCCAGTGACTGCGAACGATATTTGGAGAATCTGCTGGAAGTGACTCGTTGGGAAAGATCTGCCGGATAATTAGTCTGATCATTGGAATCTTGCATTGATTGGCGCCGCCAGGTAGAGCTACTTGGTTAGTGGCTCACTCTTGACGCCTGTTTCAACGCCTCACCCTCCATCCCAAAATGCCTCGGCTTTCCTTCATCACCGTGGCGAGAAAGCCACCGCAGATCTTGCGTACAGGGACGTTTAGAAAGCCTCGGAGACTTGACAGTCAGGATTATCAGACCTTGTTGGACAGGTGCCTGAAGTACAAGCAGTTGTTTGTGGATAGCGGCTTCCCGGCCGAACTCAGCTCCATCGGCTGCGGGAATCTCTTGCGGAAACTACCGCCTTGCGTTGAGTGGAAAAGGCCGCAGGTAAATTCATGATGAAATCTTGAAATAATATAAAATTTTTATATATTGTACCTTAAATGGGAATAAATATATTTGCTGATATCAAGCTTCACTACCAGATACATTTAAGGCCGGATTAAGGTTTGTGGGGGCCCCGGGGTAACTAACTTGTGGGGGGGCCCCTACCAATAAAATTGCAAAATTATTGCAAAATATCCTATCTAGATATTTGGTTTTGGAAATTGCGTTGCACGTTCTACTAGTACAACACAAATGTGAATTGTAGGTGACATATTTTTTTTCCCAGTGACATTGGATATATTTTAATTGGTGCTTGTATGAAATGAGTATACATTCTAATAGAGAAGAATAGACTACCCTTAGGGGTCTAGTTACTAAGCAGTGTTAGGAGACAGAGTGAAAAGTGATAAGGTCCCAGCCAATCAGCTCCCAACTGTCATTTTTCAAACACAGCCTGTAAGATGACAGTTGGGAGCTGATTGGCTGGCACCTTATCACTTTCTTATCACTTTTCACTCTGTCTCCTAACACTGCTTAGTAAATAGACCCCTCAATAATATTTGCTTTCAGCATGAAGTTCTGTAACTCAAAAATTCACTGACTGTACAGGAAAAAAAGTTCAACTAAATTCTCTACAGAATGTTTTTTTAAAAATAGTCTTATTAAAATTCAAGTTCTGTGCTGCATACTAAAGTATAACAAAAAAATAAAATAAAATGTTACTTCCCCTTTAAGCTTTATTGCAGCAATGTACCGTAGCGCCTAATTAAATCATACAAAGGTACAGTAGCTGTAACTATTGAGATTTTACGTACGCTCACAGCTGATTATAACTCGGCAATTCGATTATTTGCTTTCCCCCTCTATATTTAGATATTGTGTAAAGCTAAATGTTCTTGCAGGATCCGGCTTTACAGCCCCACGGGGAATAACTAAACAGGGATGACTGTGCTGTATTTAATATTTACCGCTTTCATTTCATTCTTCTGTGTACCTCTCTGTACTTAATTACGGCACGGGACTCGCTGTAATTATTGCAGCAAGGATGGAACAAACATTTTTAAAGTCAGACTGTAAAATCGTCTCTATATCTACATATCCCTGGGACAAAAAAATGAACATGCAGCGAAGACAATGAGAGAAAGGGAAATAAAAAAGAAATATTGCGTAATATAATATTTTGTTATCCTCGCAGGAGCTGGTGAAGAATCCGCAATTTTTTGCTGAAGATGCCAGTCGCTTCGATTTGCATCAGGGACTAACAGGTACTGGAGGCAACTTTATGGGAATAACCCCACCCCACACCCAAATCTTTTATATATGTTTTAGGGGATGGCAGAATTTTTTATGTCTATATTTACAGTTAAGTCCACCATCAGTGTTATTTTAGACCATCAGTATCATTTTAGACCATCAGTGTCATTTTAAACCATCAGTATCATTTTAGACCATCAGTATCATTTTAGACCAGGGGTCAGGGAACTTTTTTACCTTTTACCCCAAAATATATTTAGATACGCCGACGTTACCCCCTTGATTTGAAAGGAAGGAAATCATATAGTAGTGCCCTCATATAATGCCCCTGTAGTAGTGCCCCCATATAATGCCCCTGTAGTAGTGCCCCCATATTATACCCCTGTAGTAGTGCCCCCATATAGTGCCCCTGTAGTAGTGCCCCCATATTATACCCCTGTAGTAGTGGTCCCATATAGTGCCCCTGTAGTAGTGCCCCCATATTATACCCCTGTAGTAGTGCCCCCATATAATGCCCCTATATAGTGCCGCTTGTACAAAAAAAAAGAAAAACCCACTTACCTTAGTCCCCGCTCCTGCATCCGCCGCCGTCCTGTCAGCCCGGCTGCTCCTCGGAACTATGGGACAGACGTCGTGACCATAGTGCGCATGGAGTGAGGCGGAAGCTGGCGTTCAGAAGAGAACTCCAGCCTCCGGCTAACGCAGCGCTGCAGGGAAGGAGCCGGGCGCCCGCTGGTAATAACATCTCAGCGGGCGTCCGGCTTAGAGCCTCCCTGCGGCACAGCTGGGCATGCATATGAATCATTCTATATTATAGAATGATTCATATGCATGCCCGGCTGTCCGTCCATTACCCCCAGGAATTTCATTTTTACCCCATGTGGGGTACTTTACCCCTGTTCCCCGACCACTGTTTTAGACCATCAGTATCATTTTGCATTTACCAACCCTGGGAAAATATTTTTCAGTTACATTAGCACAAAGCTCTTGTGCTTCAGCTGCACCAGAAACCGTCTATTTTCTGGGCCTGATTCAGACCCGCTCGCAAGCGCAGGACGCTCGCAAGCTGGTCGATTGTGCCAAATTGCGCATGCGCACGACAGAGGGAGCTCCGTTGTGCGCATGCGCGAGACCCGAATAACGACGGCCAAGCCGTCGTTATGGGTCTCGCACCAAAGGGGGCGTGCTGTCGATGGTGACTGACAGCACGCCTCCTTTGGTGGGCGTGCCGGGGGCGTGGCTGCCAGACGGAGGCGTTCCCATGGGAACGCCTACCGTCTGAGTCCGGCCCCACTGACATCACTAATGATGTCAGTGGGAGTGATTTTGGCTCTGATAGAGCCAAAATCACTCCAGGGCTTACGGTCACCTAGACCCTACCGCAGGGTCTTGTCGCAAGCCCGATGGTCGTGATGGTCTTGACCATTGCGACCATCATCATGGACGCTCGCTATAGCTGTGGGTGGTAACCCACAGCTATGCGAGCGTCCATGAGGCCGCTCCAAGTTGAGGGAGGAGGGCCCTGATTCAGAGCGAGCGCTCTGGTCAGAGCGTTCGGCTCTGAATGAGGCCCTCTGTCCCCTGCAGTTTCTCACTTGTGTCATTTAGCTCAGTGGAAGGTGTCATTGTTCCAACTACATTCTAAAAGATTTCTTAGGTCTCTATGTTTTTTAATCATTTACATTGTATCATACAGGTGAAAAAGGATTTATTGTTACATATTAGTACACTTTATTGAATCTCTTTTTGTCCCATGGCCCTTCCTGTTGGAGTCTATCTATGGTTTACGCAGGGCCGTAACTAGGGTAGTGCGACCAGTTCCATGGCACAGGGCACCGCGGGACAGGGGGCGCTGTTTGGGCCTGTTAGTCTTCCTGTATATTATCATTCTCACTTGTAGCTTCCTCTTCTTTTATCCCCAGCATCTCCTGGCCTCCCCTATCTCTTCCCTGGCCCTTCCCCATGAGGCCATGGCCCTTTTTCATGTACACTATATTATGTCCCTAGTATTACAAAATTGGGAGGTGGGGCGCCAATGCTCTCTCTGGCACAGGGCACCGAAAAGTCTAGTTACGGCTCTGGTAAACATGCCCAGATGTGTTGGGGCCTATCAGGAGAGAGTTTGACGACTTTAGGATCTAGAGACATGCCACGTAAATAGCCCGTAGACCTCGCCTCTGTGCGGTCCAGCCTCTCTGACCTTGTGCTTCAGTCAGATACAATGAATGCATAAATGTGAACCCTCTTTGTCCCTTTGCTAGAGAATTGCTGGTTGCTGGCGGCTCTGGCCTCAGTCACTTTCCACAAGGACTTGCTCACCAACATCGTCCCTTGTAACCAGAGCTTCGACAAGAACTACGCCGGAATCTTTCATTTCCGAGTGAGTATGAATGAAATGGGCACTTGTCCCACAAGAGGGGTCCTATCTAGAATCACCTCTATTATTATGGTTATTTTATATCGCGCCACCAATATACGCAGTGCTGTACAGAGAATCAATGTCATTCATATCAGTGCCCCATAGGAGCTTGTGGTCAAAGGTGGAGATGTATCTAACCTTGGAGAGAAATGGAAGGCAACCAATGCTAACCACTACACCACCGTGCTGCCCATCTCTCCTTTGCGTGACACATATTTATTCATTTTCTTACACTGTGTAACCTGTGCTGCTGGCATTGTGCGTTCCCTAATGTTGACACGTTCACAGCTCACATTCTGCGTTGTTTTTCGCCCTCATTTGCAGCGTGTTTTACTGCGAGCGCCGTAGGCGTCCCCTCAGATCCCAGTGACCGCGGGAGATTGTTATAATTTCCATGTAAAATGCTGGTTTATGGAGCAAACAATTCCCTTCTCGCGCCAAAATGCTGATATTTATTTACTGCTCGTCATTAGGAAGCTGATTGCTTAGCGCCAGTCTGTACCTGGTCAGAGAAAGCGCCAAGCTGACTGTAAATTGTAATCACTGTATATTACCAGGGCTCTGCGTCCCTCTAATGGTGTACTATGGAGGAGTAACGCTCTATATAAGATTGGTTACAGGTATTCCCAGGTCTAGTTCTAGTACATCATATTAAAATAAAAGCACTGTTTACATCTCATAGGCAGGGAAGGTGCCAGTAACAGCAGACTAATAGAACGATGATTACATCCGGGGGAGATGTACTAAGTTTTGAAGAGAGATAAAGTGGAGAGAGATTAAGGGGTCTATTTACTATGCTTTGTTAGGAGATAAAGTGAATGGTGATAAGGTACCAGCCAGTCAGCTCCTAACTGTCATTTTTCAAATACAGCCTGTGACATGGCAGTTAGGAGCTGATTGGCTGGTACCTTATCACCATTCACTTTATCTCCTAACAAAGCTTAGTAAATAGACCCCAAAGTAGCAAGCAATCAGCTCCCGTCATTTTTGAAACACCTGTAACAGCCTGTAACGTGACAGTCCGGAGCTGATTGGTTGGTCTTCATCTCTCTCCACTTTATCTCTCCCAAAAAGCTGAGTACACCTCCCCCTCCATGCTTTGATCGATCTCCCCCACAGGGTTATGCAGTATTAGTGAAAGTAAACAACAGTAACAGTTTAACCAAGAAAACATAACACTGAACTTGTTATATTCATATAATGAAACATACAGTACATGATTCCCTTCGCAGTTCTGGCGCTTTGGAGAGTGGGTGGACGTGGTGGTCGATGACCGTCTACCGGTGGATAAAGATGGAAAGCTGCTGTTTGTGTCGTCTACCAGGAAGAATTTGTTTTGGGGCGCGCTTTTGGAGAAAGCCTATGCCAAGTGAGTCTACCCGGAAATATTTTGTTTAGTGTTCATAAATTACCACTAGAATCTAATGGCGCAATAAACAAACACAATGCATCGAGACTTAGGGGCTGGTCAAGAGGACAAGTGTAGGTGTTTCCTACGGAATCGGTATGATTTACCGCCGGACCCATGCCCGGCAATTCCCATGCCCGGCGATTCCCATGCCCGGCGATTGGAATCCCGACAGCGGCATCCCGGCAGAGAAGGAAATCCCGATCGTCCCCAGGTAAGTATTCTCTAACCTATTTCTACCCCCTAACCCTAACCCTCCCTTAGGGCTGCCTAACCCTAACCTTCCCCCCCAGTGCCTAACCCTAATCCCCCCTCTAAGTGCCTAAACCTAACCCCCCCCTTCCCCGCCACCTAAACCCTGGGAGAGGGGTGCCTAACCCTAAGTCCCCCTCAGGGGGGCCTAACGCTAACCTCCCCTTCCACAGCCTAAATCTAACCTCCCGGGGGGGTGCCTAACCCTAAGTCCCCCCCTGGAATCCCTAACCTAACCCTCCCCCCCGCGGCTATCCGCGCTCAGCGCCCGGCGTCCCTTCTATCGGGATGCCGGGTGTCGGGCTCCCGGCGTATGTCTAATGACAGGTGCCTGTCTTTAGACCCTTGCCAGGATATGACAGTCGGGAAGCCGGCTGTCAGGATTAGGTCTGCCGGTTTCCCGACTGAATACCGTTTCCTACAGCAACCAATCAGCTTTATAGCTATCATGATGTACAATGTTCTTGGTAAATGTCATGATAGCTTTAATCTGATTAGGGGACAAGGAGGAGGGCAGGTGAGACGTATGATAGGGGTTGGTGCTGCCCAATGGGGATAGCCTCAGTATTCCCTGAAAATGAACAGGCTGCAATCCAAAGAACTTTGCTTCAAATGTCTGCCCGCAGCAAGTAGGTGAGGGGCGCACTTTAAATATAACATTCTTGCCTGTATACATAGGACACAAATAATGGTCAATTAGCAGAACGTTACAACATAATTCTTAAATAAGGTGAGAGAACCTAAAGGAATCACTACTCTGTCCCACTGTGGCGTCAGAGACTTCAATCGTCACTTTTACGGCAAAACAGTTGAAAACGTTTTACTGTGAAATTGCTGTGTATAAAGCGTAGACATCAAAAGTATGTTATAAACGTGACGCAAAAAAAATGTGCAAAAAAATAAAACTCATTTATTTATAACAGGGACCCTTTATGAATGTACCTAACTATGGTGTTTATTCTGTATTTGCCCACAAGAGGGCAGCAGTGTACTGCCTTACTCCACTGCCTTTGTGGATAAAGAACATTTTTATAACCTGTAAGAGAAGAATTAAGTGCTTATTATACAACCAAGAATTATCCAGCCACTCCCGGGTGGTGCTGTGTAATACGGCTGGGACGTCGTCTGTCCGGCACCTAGTCCTAGTATCTTTTCTGTGCAAGCGTTTGGAGGGGTGTAGTAGGTATTACCGCCGGTCCTAAAGCCGCTCCTAAAACCTAATCCTCTCCCCTGAGGCTGTCCGCGCCCGGCACCCGGCTTACCTTCAGTCGGTATGCCGGGCGTCGGGCTCCCAGCGTATAGATGACAGGCGTCGAGTTTTCGACGGCTGTCATTAGTACCTTGCCGGGACTAGAGAGTCGAGAAGCCGGCAGTCGGCATTTAGACCGTCGGCTTTCTGACTACATGCCGTTTGGAGTGTCCAGTATTTGTACTTGCATACATTACTGCCAGCATCAATAGCATGGCATATTTATTTTAATCAGGCTTCTGCCTCAGGTATCTGGAAATGTAACATGGATGCTTGAGAGTAATGAATAATTTTACGTCTAAGGAGAATGAAGGAATTTAATATTAATGATATCAATCCTCGCAATAGCTGGTGAGAAGAGGTTTAAAAGCTTACTCGCTCACAGACATATCGCATCAGTTGTGCATCACAGCCGATGGCCGATATATCTGCAGATATTTTGGCACATCGTGCTGTGTGTACGGGCAGACCGGCCGTACGCTTGCTGCAGAGGCTGCCGGTGCTGACATCACAACTGGGCGGATACATGTAAATGCCTGCCCAGTTGTGACATCAGGCACGACACATCGGGCCGACGATTGGTAAGTGTGTATGCACTTAGCAGTCATCAGATACGATGGCGATTTGGCTGAAAGGACGATCCGTCGTCCTAGTGTGTACCCAGCTTAAGACTGGTTTGTCCAATTCTTCTCCCAATTCATCCCTGTGAGATTGGAAGACTGTGTACGGTGACTCAATCCTATCAGTAGATTGTTTCAGCAGATGCAGATTGGGGATCTGCTGCAAAATTGCACTGGTGGGTAGGCATAGATTGGGTGCTGCATCTGTGACCTAGGTTTTTGGTAGGATTTTGTCAACAGTCTGGTCTGGAGTTGGATCCCCGGGGGATTGGACAAGTGTGTACCCATCTTTAGATGGCGAGTTCAGCCAACACGTATTGGTTGAGTTTGAAAAGATAAAAGTCTGATTTCCAAAGTTTGTAGTGACCCCTGGTGGCCGGAGGTAGCTAAAATATTTTCCTCTCTGGTGTCTTTAACAGGCTCTGTGGCTCCTATGAAGACCTACAGATCGGTCAGGTGTCTGAGGCTTTGGTGGATTTCACCGGCGGCGTCAACATGACCATCAAGCTGGATCGTTGTCACCCTGACCTGTGGCAGACCATGTTACGTGCAGCGTACAGCGGGTCTTTAATGGGCTGCCAGACTACGTCAGGAGTAAGAACCATGAACTCTGTACAACAATGTTTTTGCACCCTGTCCTTTCCGGCGCGTCTACCCTACTTTATCAAGTGTTGGTATTAAGGCAGATAAGTAGAGGGGGCATGGCCAGATCCGCTCAGAACGTTGACTATCAGAATGTCAATACAACAATGTAGACAGGCTCTGAATGTCGACAGTCAAATGTCAACATGTTGGAAATGTTGACTTTGTCATACCAGACCCGATGGAGGTACCACCATGCTCCCAGGGGTGTTTTCCTACCCCACTGTGCAGTATCGGACGGAAGATTTTCCTCAAAAACCTTCTGACCCGGAATACAAAGTTTTCTCAGTCAGGATGGCTGTACAGAGCCCTGAAATCGGGATCGTCCTGCCCCCATTACCCCCTTACTCTTCAGCCTCCAATCAAAGTATATAATTACAGGTTTAATTTTATTAACAAATGTTTTTCTGATCTTAAAGCATTTATGTGTTTTAAAATGAAATTAGTATGTGATATCACATTGCTTTAAGTTTGTAAATGTAATTAGTATCGGCCATTTATACGGGTTGGGAACGGGATGCCAGCTCTTGGGATCCCGGTGGTCAAAATCACAACAGGGTTAGGATACTTACTCCTGTCCAGGGTCGTATCTATAGTGGGTGCAGGGTGTGCGGGGAACACGGTCCCCTGGGTCCAGGGGGGCCCCGCACCGCACACCCTGCACCCATAATATTACTTACCTCTACGGAGTCCCACGTTGGCGCGGGGGTCCGGCGCTGTAAAACTACTGGAAAATGGCCGTGGCGGGAGGGGTCGGAAGTGAAGAGACGATCTGCGATCCCAACGCTGCCATCGAGGCCGTCGCCTGGGATCACCATCACGTTCGATGGTCGCGATGTTGTGCGGCACGGGCCAGCTGAGTAAGCCTCAGCTTGTGCAGGCTGGCTGGCTTGCAAGGCCAGGAAGTCTGCGTACATGGACATGTGACAAGTCTCCGTTCTGGGAACGCAGGCCGTCCCCGCAAACACCTCTGTCTGTCAATCATGCAGCGGCATGGGGAGGACTGCGTGCGCTCTCACAGGCAGGGCCGGATTAAGGTCTGTGGGGGCCTCTGGGCAACAAACTTGTGGTGGCCCCTATATACCACCGTCCCCTGTATGCAGTGCCCACAGTAGTACCCCCAGACCCAGTAGTGGTCCCCCCTATACAGTGCCCCTTATATAATGCCCCAGTAGTGGTCCCCCTATACAGTGCCCCCAGTAGTGCCCCCAGACCCAATATTGGTCCCCCCTATGCAGTGCCCCTTATATAACTCCCCAGTAGTGGTCCCCCTATACAGTGCCCTCAGTAGTGCCCCCAGACCCAGTAGTGGTGCCCCCATGCAGTGCCCATTATATAGTGCCCCCAGTAGTCCCCCCTTATGCATTGCCCCCAGAAGTAGTCCTCCCTATACACTGCCACCAGTAGTAGCCCACCCCTATTCAGTGCCGCCAGTTGTTGTCCTATGCATTGCCCCCATGAAGCGGCCCCCCCTATGCAGTGCCCCTCACACACACACAAAAAAACCCCACAACTTACCTGAATCCCCGCTCCTGACGCGACCGCCGCTGTCCGCTCCGGCTCCTCTTCTCCTGCAGTATGGGAGAGACGTCAGCGTCATGAGGTCACTGCCATCATCACCCGGGGGGAAGCCGGAAGATGGAGCTACACTAGCGGAGGGGACACTAGCGGTGGGTGAAGCCACCGGCTGCACCGCTGCTAGTGGGGGCCCCTCTGTGTGTGGGGGCCCAGGGACGACCGCCCCTGTCGCCCCCCCCCCTTAATCCGGCCCTGCTCGCAGGATCCGTTCTGCACATCTGTGTCCTCTGCATAATCAGCTGCTATATTCCCTGCCACATGTACACACACATACACATACACATACACACCGGGGTTATTTATTGGTTGTTGTCAGGATCCAGTTATCCTATCAGTTATTTTGTTTTTGGAGTGTGGGAGGAAACTGAGCAACTGGAGGATAAGATCACAAACATGTGGAGAACATACAAACTCCACACAGACAGGGAATTTATCTTATATAATAAAAAATGTTAACTCAATAATTACAATTAAAGGGAAAAGTTTACTTAAAAATGAAAAAAAAAAAAACCCATTAATATTTATTTTGCAGGTAATACCAGATTATGACTTATGTTTATGCACTGAAAATCATGATGAGCATTTTCTGACGTTCCGCCTTCCCATAAAGCTTGTTCTCATATTTTCTAATGAAATCGAGTGCCATGTGTGGAAGTGCTGGTATTTGTAGTTCAAGACAATCTGCAGAGTGATGTATTGCTTCCTGTAAGGGGTTGAGGCTTGCAATCGCTGTAATATTGAGGATGGTAATGTCACAAAGCCGGAGAGCGAGCGCCATTGTATGTTGACAACGTCTGTCGCTGCGCTTTTATCCCTGACCTATTTTGTGACTCTGTTCTGTTCTCTGTTTAGCCTGAAAGGGTTTTGAAGAATGGATTAGTGGCAGGACACGCGTACACCGTGACAGGAATCAGACAGGTAAAATCCAAAATGATAAACCCCCAGGAGGAATTCCTTTCTCTTCTATAAAGTAGCTTTCACTGTTTGCGTTCAATAAATGAGTAAACGCTGCCACCTCCTTCCCTCCAGGTGACCTGCAAATCCGGAACAGAGAATTTAGTCAGGCTGAGAAACCCATGGGGAAAGATTGAATGGAAAGGAAATTGGAGTGACAGGTAAGGTAAACTTAAAATAAAAAAATAAATAAAAATAAATAAATAAAACTAAATTAAATTTATATATATATACACCACACACACATTTATTAATTCAGTATGTGGTAATATACTGCCCTCTAGTGAGGCGGTGTGTAATTACAGGGTGACAATACGAGATTTGGTTTAACATGTTTTTAATTAATGCATAATTACTATGGGCTTACTTATCAAAAAATTATTTTGTGAAATCCTATCTTATCTCTTGTATATTATAAATTTGTTACACAACGTGGCACTAAGTTCGGTTGTAGCTTCTTTACCCTCTGTGTGATGTAAAAAGGGATTTAACCTCATTTAGCTAATTTGATCTTAAATTAAGCAGTTTATTAAGTATTTTAATGGCAATCATTAAGGATAAAAATTCAAAAAAGAATCAAGTTGCATAAACACCCAAAGCTATTTATTTATTATTATTATTCATTAACATGTACTTATATAGCGCCAGCATTTTCCGTTGCGCTTATCTTGCGTAAGCCAAGTGGTCCCTGAGCAGCGGTAATGTGCACTTGTGGTTATAGAGTCCTGAGTTATGTATCAGTTACTACATTAAAAGTCGTTCTGCAACAATTCAGACTGAGATATTTGACAGGTGTTGAAAACTTTCACTTAGTAAAGAAATGCCACCATTTTACTAAATCCTGAATTGTTTTACTGGTCACTGGGATAATTATATCTGCTTTAGCGTTGTGCGATTTTATTCAATAGGGCCCTTTGTGTATGATGTCAAGTTCTACTAGTTAACCATGTAAAACCAGACATGTTACACGGTTAGATTGGAATTAGCGATCTGCACGCTGTGGGCCTGATTCAGCTGTGCTTGTAGTTGCAGCCACTGGTGCGTAATTCCGCAGAACCGCGGCAGCCATAATATGGAACTGCTGGTATCAGACTTCCCCTGGTGTAGTAGCCTGCGTCTGAGTGTGCAAGCACTGAGGCGCCCACTATCGCTGTCTCTGCACGCTGACTGTAACATCGCCGGTGATTCCTAACACGCCAGCATCGGCGCACCATCGACGCTTGCCACAGTGATATGGCCGGTGCAGCGTCTCCGCCTGAACATGGCCTCTATGGCTGTGGAACGTAACCGCCTTCAATGACACGTCCGCGTCACTCTTATTACACGCATTCACTTCTGCCCGTTTCCCTGTCACCTACCAGGAACTCCCACGGTCCCTGTACGCAAAACTGCGCACATCGCCCCTGTACACAAAACTGCATTTGTGCGTACGCTCAGGGCAACGCATCTGCCATAGGGGGTTTGCAGAATGTTACGGGCAGACGCAGTAGCAAAATACTTGCTCCACTTGGTAAAAATGGGCGCTCCTCGCTCCTCTGGATCAGGCCTGTGTGCCGATTGCTACTTTAATTCAGCAGACTGAGATGAGTCGGCATCAGCATTGCAGATCCTGGAACAAGAACACGGTGTGTAAGTCATTTGATACAAGCAACGTGCAGGATAAATCCCTTACACCTGTCTGCGCTGTCATTTATATGATGTATCTGGGAGCCCACAGCCGCCCCTTCCATTCATTTCCCTTTGTGACTCGTTGCCAGCTCCTCGAAATGGGACCAGCTTTGCCTGAAAGAGAGACTATTGCTGCGGAAGACCCGAGAAGATGGAGAATTCTGGTAATTATAATAATAACGCCTCTAAGGACATAATATATGGCATTTAGTTCAGCGCGTTTTGCAGCTCGCAGTGTGCGCAGTATGAGCTATCACTGATGGAGACAGTGGGGGGAGATGTACTGAGCCTTTGAGAGTGAGAGTAATGTGGAGAGTAATAAAGTACCAACCAATCAGCTCCTAACTGTCACTGTTACAGATTGAAAAATGACAGGAGCTGATTGGTTGGTGATTTATCACTCGCCAAGGCTTAGTACATCTGCCCCAGTGAGATAAAAGACACGCAGTGTTTGTATTCCATTTTTCCTCCCATTATAGTGAAGGGAGGCTCCCGTATTCTCAGCTGTGCCTCTCTATGTAATTAGGAAAGTGAGCTTAGCAGCATCTTCAGAGGTTCAAAGGCAGCAATGAGCACGTAGTAAACAATATTTATTTATTTTTATATAAGTGAAATATACACACAGATATATGCAGTAAACACCAATAACCAAATAGCATTTTCACATGATAGATATAGTAATAGTGAGTGGGCAGCAGGCCTCTCTGCCACCTAGTGGCCAGAAATAGTACTGCAACAATTAGGTTACCCGCAACATCCATAATCAGCTTAGAACGTTTTGGCTTTTTTTTTTCTGCATGCTCAAATGTGCAGCTATGTACCATGGTCTATGAACAATTGAAACAATGTTTTCACTCATGGATACAAAAACAAAACGAGCAATCGATTATGTATGCCAACTATTTGCCAGCACAAACACCGCTCTTCAAATCATCTACAGTACCTCTTCTGCGGTCTGCCAATGAGCAAAATGGCCACCTCCTGTCATTGATAAGTGCCATTAAAAAACAAATGCAGAAACACAGGCTTGGATGTCCCCAATATGTTACGTAGAATGGCGTCTTTGTCTCACCTCGCTGCAGGATGTCTATTGAAGACTTTGAAGCCCATTTTGTGGAGCTGGTTATCTGTAAGCTGACCCCCGATCTCCTGAGCCACGAGAAAGGCAAGAAGTGGACGTTATCCATGCAGACAGGGAAATGGGTGGCTGGGGGCTCTGCTGGCGGCAGAATGACATATACAGGTAAAGTGACCTCCGTCTATCGGTACCACAAGGCTGTAGGGTGATCTGGGCTGTCACTTGGTGATCTGGAATGAGGTGGAACATCGAGATAATATAAAAAAAAAAGATTCATTTTTGTTTTCTGAATCAATGGAAACATCTCGGTATAATCCATTCTGCGCAGCACGTTAATAATACGCTCTACTGTTTTTGCAGAGTTGTCTCGCTCCTTCCCGAGCACTGTGCAATCTCTCCGCAGCGCCATCATAGACCCCAGCGCCCTATTGTAGGACTGTAGACTATTTGCTCAGTGTATTGCCCAGGAGATTGGCTGCCCAGTTGGGCAAACCCTTGTGAGACCCGAGCGATTTGCAGTCTCAGCAGTTTAATGAAGCATGATATAATTCTAATTGATGCATTATTGTTTGTAGAGTCCTACTGGAAAAATCCCCAGTACCGGCTGAAGCTCTTGAAAGGAGACAACATGGAGAAACACACTAATTCCTGCAATGTCCTGGTGTCGCTGCTTCAAAAGCAGAATCACAAGCACAGGAACCAGTCTCCACCTCTGTACATCGGGCTGTCCGTCTTTAAGGTATGCTGAGATTTACTCTATAAGGGGTCTTCCATACCTATAGATAGATGGTTCAGTGTTTAATATTAAATACACATACAGCGAACAAGGTACCTGCACTGTCACATACCTACCAGCAGAGGCGCCCATATAATTATATACCAACCAGCAAGGTACCTGTACTGTCACATACCTACCAGCAGAGGCGCCCATATGATTATATACCGACCAGCAAGGTACCTGCACTGTCACATAGCTACCAGCAGAGGCTCCCATATGATTATATACCAACCAGCAAGGTACCTGCACTGTCACATACCTACCAGCAGAGGCGCCCATATGATTATATACCGACCAGCAAGGTACCTGCACTGTCACATACCTACCAGCAGAGGCGCCCATATGATTATATACCAACCAGCAAGGTACCTGCACTGTCACATACCTACCAGCAGAGGCGCCCATATGATTATATACCAACTAGTAAGGTACCTGCATAGTCACATACCTACCAGCAGAGGCGCCCATATGATTATATACCAACCAGCAAGGTACCTGTACTGTCACATAGCTACCAGCAGAGGCTCCCATATGATTATATACCAACCAGCCAGGTACCTGTACTGTCACATACCTACCAGCAGAGGCTCCCATATGATTATATACCGACCAGCAAGGTACCTGCACTGTCACATACCTACCAGCAGAGGCGCCCATATGATTATATACCGACCAGCAAGGTACCTGCACTGTCACATACCTACCAGCAGAGGCGCCCATATAATTATATACCAACCAGCAAGGTGCCTGCACTGTCACATAGCTACCAGCAGAGGCTCCCATATGATTATATACCAACCAGCAAGGTACCTGCACTGTCACATACCTACCAGCAGAGGCACCCATATGATTATATACCAACCAGCAAGGTACCTGCACTGTCACATACCTACCAGCAGAGGCGCCCATATGATTATATACCGACCAGCAAGGTACCTGCACTGTCACATACCTACCAGCAGAGGCGCCCATATGATTATATACCGACCAGCAAGGTACCTGCACTGTCACATAGCTACCAGCAGAGGCTCCCATATGATTATATACCGACCAGCAAGGTACCTGTACTGTCACATAGCTACCAGCAGAGGCTCCCATATGATTATATACCAACCAGCAAGGTACCTGCACTGTCACATACCTACCAGCAGAGGCGCCCATATAATTATATACCAACCAGCAGAGATTATTTAAATCTAAATACACACAGTAAATATGTAAAGAGAAATGTAGAGAGAGTTTTGTGCAGAATCACAACTAAAGAATACGAGGTGGGGGGGGGGGTGTTAGGATACAAATGACATCTTATTTATACATTTTACTAATAGCCCTTTTTTTCTGTCATGTCTTGCAGGTGCCTCTTGAGGTGAGTACCATCAATGCCTCATTTTGTGTCTTATGTGATACACAGTAGCGTGAGGATCTAGATGAGATTAGTTAGCCGGCCGCCATCGGGATTGTAAATTCTGCCTCTTATTGCCTGTGCTCTGAGCCCATATTATACATAGCTCTGTTAGCCCAGCACTTGCAATAATGTCAAAATCAATGGCACAATGCATTTGTAATGCCTGAGAAAATAAATTCATACCTTGGAGCAGACGGCATAAACAAAATATTAGTCTGGGCCGGGTTTGGAAGTTCACATAAAACAGCTCATTTTCAAAAGCCTCGCTGTAATTTAATAATAATAATTATTATCCATAATTGCACGCTTGGCCAACAGCAGAACGATGGGGGCAGCGGTGCCTGCTGATAGCCGCTGTGACGGCACAATAGTAATCACTGGATACTGGGAGGTCAAATGCAGGTTTTATTGAACGGGAAGATTAATGCTGAAGGTTGTACACCCGCAGCCCGTCGCAGGCTTTGAAGGATAATAAATCCAGATATTGACTACAACCTGCAGCAGTGTGTTCATTTTTTTACAAGCCAGAGGCATAGATACTTCAGAGGAGGAAAAAAACAAAAACAAAACTAAATATAGACCTATAAATTGGTGGCGTTTTACAGTCACGCTCATACGTCGGGGTTTTTCCTTTCCACCCTTTTTTTTCCCCGTTTTAATTGGCTGAGCTACGAATGTGAAGTGAATCAGCTACGTCATAAGCATTAGGGTGCAGCTGCCACTGAAGCGTAGTGGAAGCAGCCATGTTGCCTGCGGCCATTGCTCCACCAGGAAGCGGTGACGTCACTGAGGCGGCCATTTTTCTGTGACTGTCCAAAAAGTTCCAAAAAAGTCCGGCTGTCGGGGCGTGGGTTCCAGTAAATGGATCTACACTAAAAAGGGCGACAGTGTATATCTAGAATAGACCCCTAATGGTATACAGTCAATAGGTAGACAAGAATAGAAGGTCGACACATGAAAGGTCGACATGGACGAAAATAGACAAGTGCAAAAGGTCGACAGGGTGAAAAGGCTGAACACTGAAATGGTCAACACAAAAATTGCCGAGATATGTTTTTTTTATGGTTAGGCACTTACCGGAGGGTTAGGCTCTTGGAGGGATGGTTAGGGTTAGGCACTTACGCTAACAGTTAGGGATAGGCACTAGGAGTGACAGTTAGGCATTTACCGGAGGGTTAGACACTAGGAGGGACAGTTAGAGTTAGGCAATTACCCCGACGGTTAGGGTTAAGCACCAGGAGGGATGGTTAGGCAGTTACGCTAACAGTTAGGGATAGGCACTAGGAGTGACAGTTAGGCATTTACCAGAGGGTTAGATACTAGAAGTGACAGTTAGGCACTTACCAAAGGGTTAGACACTAGGAGTGACAGTTAGGCACTTACCGGAGGGTTAGACACTAGGAGGGACAGTTAGAGTTAGGCACATACCCCGACGGTTAGGGTTAAGCACCAGGAGGGATGGTTAGGCAGTTACGCTAACAGTTAGGGATAGGCACTAGGAGTGACAGTTAGGCATTTACCGGAGGGTTAGACACTAGGAGGGACAGTTAGGCACTTACCGGAGGGTTAGACACTAGGAGTGACAGTTAGCGTTAGGCACATACCCCAACAGTTAAGGTTAAGCACCAGGAGGGATGGTTAGGGTTAGGCACCAATGGGAGGGTTAGTGTGAAGATTAGGGTTAGAAAATAAAAAAACGTGTCGACCATTATTGTGTCAACCTTTTGACCCTGTTGACCTTTTGTACCAGTCTATCTACATCCATGTTGACCTTTTGTCCCTGTCTACCTATTGACTGTCTACCATTTGGGGTCTATCTAGACATTGTCTATTTTTTTATGTAGATCTTTCATACCAAACCCGTCAGATGTCCATGGGGTTTGTCCTCTGACACTGCTTTTAGCTAGCAGCACTGAATGCTTTGTGTTATCACAAATCATTATCAAATGGCTCCAATGCCTTTCTAGCGACTTATATTATAATCTGCATGTTTCATGAATACACGACAATTTATCCATTAATTGGCCACCATTGAAGGGTGATGTAAGATGTATCGCACTTTATGTCTCTCCTCCGCGCAGTACCAAGGCGTTGGAAGCAAGCTACCTCAGGCGTTCTTTGCCAACAACCGCCCAGTCAATAACAAGTGCGTTTTCATCAACGAGCGCGAGGTGACGCAAGACTTCCAGCTGCTCCCCGGGTCCTACGTCATTGTCCCGTCCACCGCGGAGCCCGGAGAAGAGTGTGAGTTCATTCTTCGGGTCTTTTCCAGGAAGCATCTCCTAGAGTAAGTACCATGGTTACCTCTCCAAATTATGAGTTCTACCAATTGTCAGCCTTTGGGGCACAGGAAGTAAAAATACAACAAAGCAAATGTTCCAGTAAAGGACATATATATACGTCAGACAGGGGACGCTCAAACCTCCCATTGTCCAAAGTGTATTACAGTATAACGAGGCAGCGAGTTCTACAGACGTAGTTTCACCTGAGGTTCTCCAAACTCACGTCCTTGAGGCACCCTAACAGTCAAGGGCCCTGATTCAGAGCCGGGCGCTCTGACCAGAGCGCTCGCTCTGAATCAGCGCCCTCCTCCATTAAAATGGAGCGTCCTCCTGGACGCTCGTATAGCTGTGGGTCACCATCCACAGCATATACGAGCGTCCAACAAGATGGTCGCGATGGTCTTGACCATCGCGACCATCGGACTTGCGAAGGAAACCCTGCGGTCGGGTTTCCCAGCCACAAGCCCTGGAGTGATTTTGGCTCTATCATCTAGTGATGTCAGTGGGGCCGGCTTCAGACGGTAGGCGTTCCCATGGGAACGCCTCCGTCTGGCAGACACGCCCCCGGCACGCCCACCAAAGCGGGCGTGCTGTCAATCAACATCGACAGCACGCCCCCTTTAGTGCGAGACCCGGAGCGATGGGAAGCCCGTCGCTCGCCGGGTCTCGCGCATGCGCACGACGGAGCTCCCTCCGTCGTGCGCATGCGCAGTGGGGAACATCGACCCACTTGCGAGTGTACTGCCGCTCGCGAGTGGGTCTGAATGACCCCAAGGTTTTAAGGATATCCATGTTTGTGCACAGATGGTATAATGAAACTGACTGAGGTACTAATTAAGTCACCTGTGCTTAATCATGGATATCCTTAAAATGCGGACCGTTCGGGTGAGGTTTGTAGCCTAACCCTGATACGAGCTCTAATGATTGAATGGCTTATTGTCAGTCCCGGTAAGAACTGATCCGCGCAGGTAAATAGATTGCAGACGCTGTACGAGCAGGGGCATACAACGCTGATGGATTTCAGGATGTGGGTGTACATGTCAGTGTTAAGAACACACAATGTTGCGCATAATGACCCTGATTCAGAGACGAACGCTAAATCCTCCTTCCACCGCGTTTTTGTACGCAGCGCCTGTGCGAAATTATGCAAAAGCCGCAGTAGGCGTCTCAAGTAAGAAGACGCTCATTGCCAGCTTCGCTGATTCGATGCTGTGTCCGAAGATCAACATCGGATCAAGGGCCTGATTCAGAGCCGCTCGTAAGCGGCCGCTCGTTCGCTCCGAGAGATGTTTGCCCAACTGCGCATGCGTACGGATCTTTATACGCATGCGCGAACCAGTCAGTGCGGTCGAAATTCATGTGCTCGCAAAATAGCGAATGCCTGATAATTTGAGTGACAGGAGGAGGCGTATGTGGGTGGTAACAGGAGAAGGTACTTGAAAACGGGGAGTGGAGATCCGATCGCAGGCGTGCTTAAAGGTAAAAACGGGCGTTTTATGGGTGTGCATAATTAAAACAGCAGCGTCATTGACCACGTCACTGGGTTATTTTATAGCCAGAACTGCTCGCAAGATTGTGGTAGCAGAAACCAACCACAAGAATTTGCGAGCAGTTCATACGCTGGTCGATGTACTCGATTAATCTAATAAATTACGGACATGACGTAGGATGCGAGCGGCCAGGGGGCGTATTTTTCCAAAAAACGACCGCAAGTTTTGTTCGCACGTTCAGACCTAGAGGTGTGAACAGACCGCAAAGAGCGAACGGTTGATTTGAATAGCCACCCCTATTTTCTGGACGAGCGAGCGCTAATTGCGTCCTGCTCTGAATCAGGCCCCAAGTGCGGGGACATTGGGCATCTGACTGACCCTCAGGTTCAAGGACGGAGCCTCTGGCTGCGGCAAGCCCAGAAAACGAGGCTGACATTTTCTGGAACGCTCCCTGTCGCTGCCCCCCAAACGCCATCAGGATGTCAATCTTGCTGCTGCTTCTGGGGCACTGCGATCGGCGGCGCAGGACCAGATCTGCACATGCGCAGTGCAGTTCTTTCATATACGCATATCATTGAACATCGGAGATTTACGTAAATATTGGATTAATGTACATTTCTGAATCAGGCCTGTATGATCCTTTATGTGTTTTATATCCAGCATAGTAACATATGTAACACATGTACATGTTTCATTGCAGGGAACAAGGGAAGAACACAAATATTCTGTGCTGCAAGGTAAGAAATGCAGGATCAGGAGGACACTTAGGGGTCTATTTACTAAGCAGTGTTAGGAGACAGAGGCCCTGATTCAGAGCCGGACGCTCTGACAGAGCGCTCGCTCTGAATCAGGGCCGTCCCTCCTACCTTTTGGAGCGGCCTCCCGCAGCTATAGCGAGCGGCCAAGACCATCGCGACCATCGGGCTTGCGACGAGACACTTGCGGTAGGGTCTCGCTGCCGCAAGCCCTGGAGTTCTTTTGGCTCTATCAGAGCCAAAAGCACTCCCACTGACATCACTAGTGATGGGAATGGCTCCATCTGGGCAGCCACGCCCCCGGCACGCCCACCAACGGGGGCGTACTGTCAATCACCATCGACAGCATGCCCCCTTTGGTGCGAGACCCATAACGACGGCTTGGCCATCGATATTCGGGTCTCGCGCGTGCGCCCGACGGAGCCGCCTCCGTCGTGCGCATGCGCACTTGGGCAAGATCGACCTGCTTGCAAGCGCTCGCGAGCGGGTCTGAATCAGGCCCAGAGTGAAAAGTGATAAGGTGCCAGCCAATCAGCTCCTAACTGTCATCTCACAGGCTGTGTTTGAAAAATGACAGTTGGGAGCTGATTGGCTGGTACCTTATCACTTTCTTATCACTTTTCACTCTGTCTCCTAACACTGCTTAGTAAATAGACCCCTTATAGTATGACCAGAACAATGCTACTTAGTCCTTAATAAGACAAACAACACTGAAATACAAATTGTTTCTCACAAACGAGCAACTGATTACCCTCCATAAATGCAGTACCTATATATATATATATATATATATATAAATACATACATACACACACTTTCATCCTTTGTGTCATTGGCGCCTGTGAGATTATTTCATTCTCCCTGCCGACCAGATTAGTTTTTACCAAAACAAAATATGTTTACATGACAAGCTGGGCTCCCTCATTACCCCGTATCGTGACTACCAATGTAATTACCATTTTAATGAGGTCCTTCCATGTCAGAGATAACAGATGTTATGTAGGGAGCACTGTGCCCTTATCACAGTAAATTCGCTTGTCGTAGCCGAGAGAGAGAGAGAGAGAGACAGTTCTGTCATCTCGAGAAATAGTCTCAAACCCTTTCCCTTAATCCAGTCTGACAGGGACCACACAGCGACTCCATAACAGTATCACTAACAGCTGCATTCACATAGATGTTAGGTGTTGGTTGATACATAACTTCCGGACCCTTTTACTAAACGCGTCAGTGCTTTTCAGTCAGGTCATTATATCATCAGGATAGATTTCTTGTTATTGACCTTGGTTATGACAAAGCTCAGCACAGGATACAGCCACACACAGGGATCAGCTTTGCATTCTGTTTGGCAATATAAAGAGGTGACTGAAAACCCATGGGTCTACATGTCGTGATTATGTTATGGATCACAAGATATTAGGCAACATGTAATCCTTTACGTTTATGAAGTGTGAATACTTCAATTGCTAGGTTTGTGTTTTTATCCCTCTTACACACAGCAAATAATAATTATTCTTATTTCCAACAGAAAATTGCTGACAAACAGGATGATCTGGAAATCTGGAGATATTTTGAGAAGGTGAGAGAATAGTCGCTGAGATCATGTGTTATAAGCTCACAGGGGCCTGAGGATACAATGACGATTTAGGCAATTTCAGAATAAATCACAAATCAAATTACTGCCCAGCTGGGGCTCCTGACGGCACGACCTCTCATTTAGTCAACAATATGGCGTCTCCACTGTGACTAGGTAGCGTGGCCTCATTATATGTGTTATGTAATGTGGATGTATACATACAGTATGGGGTGTGTATGTAATACACCTTAGCACATGAGCTGGCCGCAGGTATTTTCAGCTCCCATGATGGCTGCAGGCGAAACGCGTTAATTCTCCAGGCAAAGACCAAGAACACCAGTATTAATGCAGACACACAAAAAAAAAAATCACAGATGCACAACTCCAATTACTTATATATATATAAATACATTTTGCAGTAAATAGAGGCTTTTAGCATAATCATGGCCAAGGTTCAGGGCCTACCCACCATATCCAGGTAACCTCTGTAGGGTAGGTCCATAACATACAGGGGTTACAATCCAGGGAGCAGGACACCCCCAAACCAGCTCAGCCGAGCCACCCCAGGGCATCGCTCTAATGAGAAAGGTGAGGTGTAAAGTAAGATAGATAAGAGCAGCTACAGCTGCATATATAGGATGGAGAAGTGAAAATACAAATAAAATAAACAATAAACAAACAGTAAAAGTGTTAAAATGTGCAAAAAAGGAGAAATGTGTTATAATGCGATTCCCTGAAGCAGACCAACCATAGCAATCCAGGGGACTTGCCTATAATGTGCATTCACAATGCCGGACTCCATGCTCTAAGCCAATGGGGGCAGGGTACAGTATTAATGCTCTGTATTTCCCATCCACAGCACCCAGAAATCAATGTCTCCCAGTTGCAGATGCTGCTCAATAAAGGAATGTGGACAAGTAAGTGACAAATTATATAGAGCATCACAGCTCTGCAGTATATCACAGTGTCTGACGGCTCGTATTTACTAACAAATATCCCTCAATAGCTGCAGTCACTGTTTTTTTTTTATCAATCTATCTACAGTATCTGTAGTATGTACTGCACTGTATATATAAATCAATAAATATATATATATATATACATTCACACACACACATATATATATATATATATATATATATATATATATAATGTAAGTGTGTGTTGGCAGCAATATATCAAGCTTTAGCAGACTAAGGGCCTGATGCATTGGTGCACATAGTATCGATACCGCACGCAATTGGCCGATGCTTTAGGTCAGCGCATGCTATTATACGCAGATCAAAATTCCGCGCAGAGGGATGGAACTTTGCCGTTTCTGGGTGGTAATGCCGGTGGCTAGCCAGACCTGGGCGTGTCATGGGCATATTGCGCTCAGTGACTGTGTCTAATAACGTAGCCATGTTCCAACGGAGTATCTGCGCCTCCATAGGCCTGTCACAATCTTCAATGGAGCCACCAATGGCGCGTCTTACCACGCACAGCGACGGATTAGACCCGCAGCTGGTGGGCATCTCAGTGGGAAGTCCATTGGGCACGGCATTAGCATTAAGAATTGCGCCTACAACTGAGTGCACCACTGAATCGGGTGATGGTCGTTTAGATATTGGTGCATCGAAGTGCAAATCAGTGTATAGTTACCTAGTACTGATCCCCACCTGATATCGCAACAGAGGACGGCAGAAATTGGGCTGCATTCTCTGATATCACTTCTTGTTAGCAAATATCCTATTTACAGTCACTTGCTGCAGATTCCCTTTCCCTCTATAGCAACCTGACTTGATATAACACCTTCTAGCCAGCGCGGTGCTAAGTCACCAGCACAAAACCGCGCCTGCGTTCCCCTGTGGCGAGTAGACATGAATCACAAATAAATTTATCATCGCACTTTATTAAGTTGTAGTTACTTTAATTGATCTCACTTTGTTACAATTCAATAATTGCTAATTATCTTGATTTATTAACAAATGCTAGCCCTCGTGTGCCTGCGTTCCACGGCTGGTACAGCTGTTAATCATTGTATAACACGCTCAATGAAATCCCTCGCTAGCGGGTCGCTGAATGTTTTCCTTGTGCTTGTTGCTATCTGATTTGTTTCATTTGTCAGTGATTTGATTCTGAACTGTATAGGACTTTTCCATTTACATGCTGTCTGCATTTTATCCTAGGTGTGAGGCTTGCACCAGTCAAGTTCAGCCTAGACGCTTGCAAAGTCATTATGGCTCAGTTGGATGTATCCTTTCTGGTGTTTTTTGCAGAAAACACTTTGATTTGTGAACTTCTTAGAATTCCCCCCGGGGCCCTCTCCAACCATTACAGTGAATCAGGAGCACTTTTATTTTCAGTGAATTACACGAAGCATTTCATTAGGAGCATGGATTCGCCGAGTGTGTATTTTACAGTATATTCATCACTCGCTGAAAGGCATTTAGCTGTATATATATATATTTTTTTCCTTTAAGCCCAGCACTGTGGGTGCAGCGATTAGGGAAGCTGCAGTAAAACTAGAAGAGTTATGTATTGGTGATCTTCAAAAAAAAAAAAAAAAACTAAGGGAAAATGCAAGAGGCTGCAATTATCTGCAAGTTTGACGCCCGTTTATAAAACCACAAAGTTATTAAAGACGAAAGTTCGTCGGGTTTTACCTTTTAATAACATTGCTAATTAAAAAAGAATTTAGAAAGATCTGAAACCTATTACATTTTCCCCAAAAAGTTAACGCTAAACTGGTTTATTTTAAGGATGTGCAGGCTCGGATTAGTTCGGATGTTCCCGCCAGGTTCGGAATTTTCCCGCCAAAAATTTGGTCTCAGAAAGAGGCAAAACGTCATCTTTCATGGACAAACATCATCTTTCATGGACTTTTGTCCAGGAATGATGATGTTTGTCCATGAAAGATGACGTTTTTCCTCTTTCTGAGACCCCATTTTTGGCGAGAAGATCCGAACTAATCCAAGCCTGCAAATCCCTAGTTTATTTACTAAGGGAGCCAATTTATACATAGCATTCTGCCATCTCGTTGTTACCAAGATCCTAGAGCCTTCAGGGGTTTTTGTGACGGGGTGGGGGGAGTAAGACAGTTAATCGCGCCATCACAGTCCTCAAATGCCACGACTTGTGTAACCTTGCAGTAAGAGGTGAGCCACGATGACACCATTCACAGTGAAACGCGTCAGCCAGACGTTCCATGACAGCAGGAAAGTGTGTGACTGTTTTCTGTGGCCCAGGTGGGGTTACTGCCCGCCAATGGAGGCGCCCTGTGCTCAACAAGTGACACTGGAAACAAATCTGTGATTAATAGTTATAAATAAATGATTAGTTAGTGAATTATATGGGAACAATAGTGTAAGACCAGTCTGAGTTATATCATGAAAAGTGTATATATTAATCAATGTGTACCCAATGGAATAATCCCATGTATGTAGGTTGTGATTAAATGAAACCCATCAGGGTATTGTTCTACGCCTTAACTTACATCACAGGTAAATGCATCTGGGACACTGAATATGATCGAGTTTTACGGTCTCTGGCAGCGAGTAATCTCTTACCAGGTAAGTGACAGCGTGCAGCTTTGCTGTGTGTAACATGTGTGGGGGCCCCAGACATGCTAGTCCTTCTGGGGCCACTAGTGCATCTGCATAATGGATAATTCTACCATCAACTAAAAGGTTACCGTGGGGGGGGTCATTCTGTGTAGTGTCGGTGGGGTCTGTAGACAAATAGGCTACGTGTCTCGGCAGCAGAGACGATCGGGCTTTGCGGTTATTGGAGTAAAGGGGCGCTACAGTAGGTGCGTCCCAGGGATAATTATGCAGAATGCACACAGAATTAACAGAACACGGTCGGAACACTTATCTGTAACATCCAGTGGTGGCTCCAAAGATGGGGGTGGAGCACAGATAGGGGAGCCACACCAACTGCCACTCCAAACGTCGCCGGACGAGACTCGCTGGCAGTTGGTGTGGCTCCCCTATTTGAATTTTGGACTGTGCTGCAGCCTCACCTCTGGAGCCGCCACTGGTAACAACCCATTAGCAGGTGTTTTGAACAAGTGTTAAGCTATAGCGAAAACGTCTATCAATACAGCAGGAAGGAGCCGGGGGCCCCTGGGGAAGGCTGGGAGGGCCGCAGTGTGGCCCTAGCGGTGTCTTTTTCCCGTCACCACCGTTAGATGATAAATAGGCCTGACTCCTGACACAGTAAAGCAGATACACTTACACATTGCACCCTTATAATATATATATATAATGGTTTCTGTTTGGCCTACACACCCATAATAATAGAGCAAGTGCGGCTTTGCCCTTGTACAACGCGGAGCCATTGAAAGGTCGCTCCCAGCTAATCTTCCCAGATGCATTAAATAATGTTCTGTTTGCTCAGACTGAAATTGAGATTTATGGGATTCGCTGGGTGCAGGGACTGAAACAATTCTATTTTTAAGCCGTGCGAGAAGCAAAAAAATAAAAAAATAAGGGGAATACTGTATTAACCTTGTAATCTCATTGTTTCCATAGGAGATTTTTCAGAGGCGAGACATTGATAAATCGGGATATTTGAAACTGAATGACCTGCAGGCTGCAGTGCAGGAGAAAGGTAAAATATTTAATGCTTCACCTTCACGAGGGGAGGGGGAAAGTCACACAGGAGCAGGGGGCTGTTGGTGTATTGGCTGCGATTATTCAAACAAACCAGAATTTTCTCATCTGTGACGCTTCAGCGAAACATCTACAGATCATACACAAGATAGGCAGCATGTGTGACCTGTATTCAGCATTTCAGGGGCGTGCGTCCCCTATACGGATGGAAATACGTTGTATTTCTGCCGTCCCGTTGATTCTGCTATCTGCCCAATAGAACGCGTAGACTATCCATCAGCCTTGTCGAGTTTAGATCAGTGCTGAGATAGGCACTGGGGGGGAATAGAAATATTCTATAACATGCCGTTGTTATTTCACCCAATGTTTATTTTCTCTTTTTTTTCCTGTGTGTGCGCCAGAAGGAAACACATTAGGTCCTCAGTTCTACAACCTATTGGCGCTGCGATACGGCAACTCGTCCCTGAAAATCAATTTTGAGAATTTCGTGTGCCTCATGCTGAGGATGGAAATCAATGGAGGTACGCCATGTCACCAAAAAGACATTACACTGATTGCAAAGGGCAGTTTCCCTACTCCCGGGATGTCATAACACATGAAAAATGCCCAGTATAAAGGGTATATTTACTAAAGTGAGAGTTTTTAAAAATGGAGATGTTGCACATAGCAACCAATCAGATTCTAGCTATTATCTTCTAGAAGGTGCTAGATAAATGATAAGTAGAATCTGATTGGTTGCTATGGGTAACAACTCCACCTCTAAAAACCTGCTTTAGTAAATATCCCTCTAAGAATCCAGTCTTAGGTACTTACATAATAGGGTGTGATCTGGTGCCTCTGCGGGAACTCTTGCAAGTCTTCCCATATTTTTAAAAGCTGATTGCGCTTTAAAAATACGGGGAGACTCGCAAGAGTTCCCACAGCGGCACCAGATCGCACCCTATTACATAAGCTGCCTAGTGTCCATGGGCCACGCAGTGCCTCACGCCTCAGCTGTGTCACTAGGACTGAGTGAATGGATAGGCTGCAGCATCATGAATATTGGTCTCAGCGTAACTCGCTGATGCCCCCAACTCATAGTAAATTGATAGGTTTAATTCTCCTGTATAAAGGCTCCTATCACAAAATGGCTGCCTCCATCCTTTCTGAGGGAGAGCACTGTATAAACATGCCCAGTTATTGTAGCCTTTCTACATTAACCCAGAATAAGGTCCATATAGAAAAGCTAAAACATGAATTCCGTTTATTGTCATGAACAGATGCCAATTTGATGTAAATTATCTATTCATTTGTCCTATTTGGGGTCTTCTATTGATCTGGGCATTTTTAAATGATTGTATTCCAAACATCAGGTTCTAGCTATGAAAACTGGGTGGCACTTATATCTGTACTGGGAGCTAGATGGGGCGTCACTTTGTACAGTGACGGTAACACCTCAGATTGACAAAGGCCGGTGTTAGGGGCCTCATAGAGGGTGGAAAGGAGTCAATTGGGAGCAGTGCTCTGCCCCCTGTTGTTTGCAGTTGTGCATTGCCCACTAATGCAAGCTGTGCTCCTCCTCCCTCTAGCAGTGCCTCGTAGGCCGCACCGCACAATGTCCCTGCCACCGGCTCCACGTTCACCTGCTCCTGGCTCGACTCGTCCCTTCCCCATGTTGTGCCATCGTCACCGCCGGCCAGCGGGACAGGTAGGACGTGGGGAAGGGACATTTATTGATGTGTGATAAGAAGACGTGCAGAGCATTGCGCTCACTCATTGTGTCTGCTTGGCATGGAGTGTGTATGTTTTGTCCGTGTGGCTGACGTGTGCGCAAGCAACAGAACGTGTAGGCCAGGAGTATTCAACACACTCCTCCAGCTGCTGTGAAACTGCACATTCCAGCATGCCCTGCCGCAGTTTTGCTGTCATGGCATGCGTAAACTGCAGCAGGGCATGCTGGGATCTGTAGTTCCACAGCAGCTGGAGGGCCGCATGTTGAATAACCCTGAATTGTAAGCAGCAGATGGGATGATGATACAGCTTGTGAGTGCAACCAAGCTTAAATTATGGACGAATGGGGCACCTCTATGGGTATGCGAGGAGAAACCTACGATGTTGGTGGTCGCGAGGTGCTAGTAAGAGGGTCGGAACGCCGGACCTCTCGGCTATCACAGCTGAGTGATTTGCCCCCATAGATTTCTATATCACCTCATGTCATTTCTCTCTCTCTCTCTCTTTCCAGAGGTATTCAAGAACTTAAGCCAAGATGGAAAAGGCATTTATCTGAATGAGGCTGAGGTAAGTGCCTCCTACACCGTGTTCTGTGCTAGATGAAGGGGCCTATTCTCAGTCCGCTCTTGTGCAAGGTGCTGGGCTGATGTGCCAGTCACAGGATCACTGTATAACATGGCCGCTCTGAAGGGGAGAGGTATCAAGCCTTGGAGAGTAATAAATTGGAGATGTTGCCCAAGGCAACCAATCAGCGTCTAAGGGCTGTATTCAATTAGAAGCGAAAAGTCTGTTGTCGGACTTTTCGCCATCATCTTTGGTTTTGGGTGCGTTAAAAGTATCGCGCTCGTCCCCGCTTATCCCAGTATTCAATTCCAAATCGGCAAAAATGGCACCCGGCGGAACTGAATTTGGCGACAAGTTCTGTCAATTTTGGGGAAATCAGCCTGACACCCCCCAAAAGATGCACTGACATGGGGGATCACTATGGGTACCCCCAAATAGCCCTGCTAAAGGTATTTGGGGTTTTTAAATGGTCTCAATAGGTGCTATTTAGCGTCTTTCAGCAAGTGGTGAAGAATAGCATTTTGCTACTTTTTTGGGGGAAAATAACTAGTTCCATCAAATTTTGGGGTACATGAAAATGGGTGCAAACATATTTTAAAGTTGCTAAAGTCAAGCATTAATAAGCGCCAAAAACGCACCTTCAGCGATCACCTACAATCCAAAAAACACCCCCCCATACTTGCAGACCCAAAACCCCAATTCTGCACTTTTTGCTGCCGGGTATTCATAGGCGAAACTTTTTTGCCTATTACATTGCATTGCGTTTTCGCACCGGTGAAAAGACGCTGAAATTGAATACGGGGATAAATGAAATCGGCGAAAATGACGTCATCGGCGAAAAATTATCGCAGAAACTGACTTTTCGCTTCCAATTGAATACGGTCCTTACTGTCAAAGACTGTTCTAGATAAATGAGAGTTAGAAGCTGACTGGCTGCTTTGCGCAATTTCTCCACGTTATCTCGCTCCTTGAATTGATACATCTGCCCCTTGGAATTTAGCACTCGGAGTAAAAATAGTTAATTGATTACTGTACTCTCCAGCAATGAGACTTCCCCTGGTAGGACCAATTCACTGACGTCATCCACACTGTAGTAGTAATAAGGCACAACTTAGACAAATATCACCTTTTAAATCATCTAACCGTAATACTGACATCATTAACAGTACGGCTAATGCTGGCGTTTGTGCCCGGGGGCACCTGGCTCCCAGGGACTGTAGGTGATTTACATTTAAATTCCAGTCTGTAGTATAATGTATTATGGTTATCCGCTTCCCTGGGATTCATGTATTGCAATTAGCGAATGCAAATAACACTATTATTCTTCCACTTTCAGAGTTATTAAGTAGCGGGTCAATATGAATAGCTCTCTGCGGAGAAGCCGGTAGCATGTTAGGATTCTTATATGTCTGCCAGTGCTTGTTTTAATGCTGATATAAAACAGTAACATCCTTCATGTTTTGCCGTACATAACTTTCCACGGCTATTCCCCCCTTCCTTATAATGGGTACTCATCACCTACATAGGAATCAGCTATTCTGTAGAGTGAAAAATTTTCAGAGGGAAATGTGCTAAGATGCAGGATTTGTTTTTTGGGTGTGGGCGGATTTGAAGCTGACGTTTTTGCCCTCCACGCCGCCGGATTTGCTATCCCGCGGTTTGGAGGGTGCAAACTCAAACTGCCTGAAACACTCGGAAAAGTCTGCTGATTTTTCCTGTTCTGTCTAATACTAATGTCTTTGGTCTTTACAGTGGATGATGATGACCCTATACTCCTGAGGACCAAGAAACCATTTCTGCCGATTCAACTGTCACAATCTGTTCACCGCCAAACTTTTTTTGAATGACTATTTTTATGACTCTACGTGGAAAACTATTTTGTGTTCAAGTCCGGCGACATTTCCGAAACCTTAATTATTTTTTTTGTAGTAATTATTATTATTATTATAAATTTTTTTGCAACCTATTTATTTAATTTTGTGTGGATTTATGAACTTTTTTTGGACTTATCTGTGAGGAAGCGGACCGCGCTAATTAGAAGGTGAGGATATTTGTTTCTATTATTGTCCAGTTACATACAATATTGATATTATCGATGTCTTGCCAATGTGAGGGCAAGGATATGTGACCCATGATTTTGAACGTTATCAACACAGAATTACAATATATCTTTTTAACTTATTGTTTTTAAACCTGCAGGTGTCGCTCTTTATATGGCTTTGCAATCAGTTAATCGGCCGTTATGCCAAATGCTTACTTAATACAGAAATTGGTATCTGCAGAGTAGAGGGAGGTGCCACATATCAATAAAAAATAGGGAGTAGCAACAAACTTTAAAGGAGGGATTTGGGAGACACTAAGGGAATGATGTGACAGAGCCAAAAACAGTGTGCTTGTAGTGTATGCCTTGCCCGGGCCATAACTAGCTATGGGCAACCTCTGCCATTGCTTAGAGCACAGATTGCTGCTGAAGCACACGCGGGGCATCCTGTGGACGCTCCAGACTGGCACCCTGCACAGTATATACAGCCGATCGGGCGTCCTGCGGACGCCTGGTCAGCGCTGCACTTACCAGAGCAGCTGGTCACATCCCCTTCAGCACAATGTCATAACATCATGTGCGTGACGTCATGACGTCCCGCCCTCAGTGGGCGGGGCCGGCACAGGGCACAGCCGTGCCGTGTTATGGCTCTGTGGCTTGCTTTTTATAATTTTTTACTACCAGTTATTAATATAGCGCACACATATCCCACAGTCCTGTACAGGGAGTATATAATTATAATGGTTTTCTAGAAGCTCGATAAAGCTGTGCGATAACATTCTAATCAACCTTCATTTCTTAATATGTGCATTGCAAAACCATTTTCACTGTTTCAAAAAGGATACTTGGATAACGCCTTCACGCGGCGAGCAAAAACATTTATTATATCATCTATTTTTCTGGTGAGCCCCAATAAGAGCACAGGGGGTCATTCAGACCCGCTCGCGAGCGCAGGACGCTCGCAAGCGGGTCGATGTTCCCCCACTGCGCATGCGCACGACGGAGGGAGCTCCGTCGTGCGCATGCGCGAGACCCAGTGAGCGACGGGCTCTCCATCGCTCCGGGTCTCGCACCAAAGGGGGCGTGCTGTCGATGTTGATTGACAGCACACCCCCTTTGGTGGGCGTGCTGGGGGCATGCCTGCCAGACGGAGGCGTTCCCATGGGAATGCCTACCGTCTGAAGCCGGCCCCACTGACATAACTAGTGATGTCAGTGGGAGTGATTTTGGCTCTGATAGAGCCAAAATCACTCCTGGGCTTGCGGCAGCGAGACCCTACCGCAGGGGCTCCGTCGCAAGCCCGATGGTCGCAATGGTCAAGACCATCGCAACCATCATCATGGACGCTCGCATATGCTGTTGGTGGTCACCCACAGCTATGCGAGCGGCCAGGAGGCCGCTCCATTTTCATGGAGGAGGGCACTGATTCAGAGCGAGCGCTCTGGTCAGAGCGTTCGGCTCTGAATCAGGCCCACAATTAGCCGTCTCAGCAATAGCTTCTGTCAGTCTCTATTTCCCGAGATGACAGCAATGGCTCTCTCAGAAGTAACTTTCACCCATGCAAATTACGTTTCACAGTAGTAGTTACACTTCAAGAGCAGTTACTTATTTACTCACTAGTGAATGACTTCAAAATTTCCCTAATTTTCACCATTATTCCAGTAAGGAAATGAATCTCTAGCCAAGTCCCTTCCTAATAATTATGTAACCAGGAATTTGATTAGAGAAAAAAATTCCAGTTGGCTGTTACCAAACTCGTAACATAAACAAGAAACTTACAGGAAACAACTTTGCATCCTATGAAAAATAATCCGTATAATGCGCAGAAAGAGGACGCAGCTGTTATAGACCCCAGAGACGCCTGTGCATATATTTGTAATGTGTTTTTGGATGTCTGACCTTTAGCTGACATAGAGCTGCCCTTTATATTATGTCCTACAGTTAGTCTGACAGTATTTGTGCTAATGAGGTGAGGGAATAGAGGCCACACTAGCAAGAAAATATGAAGTGGAGCCTGGACAACAATTGGGCTAAATACATTTCATACTGTAGGTGCCATCTGCCTGGTTTCTAGCAAAGTAATATAGAAACATAGAATTTGATGGCAGATAAGGACCTCTTGACCCATCTAGTCTGCCCTGTATACAAATAGAAGGGGAGAAGTTACCAGTTACCGCAGATGCAATACATTTTATACATATTTTTTTAACTAATATACAGTATAACTTATATTTTAAACATATTACAAGAAGAGATGTGCGAGTCCAGATTTCTGAAATCCGAACACACCAGAATTTAGGGGTTCAGAGAAGAACCTCATTATATAAACAGTGAGGTACAAATGGGAGAAAAACAATTAACATATAAATCACGCAAGACAGAGGGCCTGATTCAGAGCCGTACGCTATTTGCGTCCGCTCGCTGGCTAAAATGGGCCGGCTATTTAAATCATGTGTTCGCACTGCGTCGCGTAAAGCCGCCCACTAAGTAATAGCGAGCGGCCGCACTATGCGCGCGCACCTGTATAAAGACGCCCCTTTGCCACTCGCAACACACATCATCTCCGGCAGTTGTAGGATTAATCGGGAACATCGAGAGCCATCGGAGCTGCTCGCAGCGCTTGTGGTAGGCTTTTCCCACCACAACATTGCGAGCAGTTCAGACTAAAATACAACCTAGTCACGTGTGTAATGACGCTACTTTGCTAATTATGCACACCCACTAAACGCTGTTCTGACGGTCTGACACACCTGCGTTCGCACATCCACACCCCCGTTTACAAGCACCTTCCCCTGTCACCACCCACAAACGGTGCTATCTGTCACTCAAAATAGCGCCCCAACTGCAGGCTATGGGTGAGCACTTTCCCATCGCACTGGCTGGTTCGCGCACACGCATTGTGACTCATACGCATGCGCAAATTGCGAAAAATCGCTCAATGCGAGCGCAGCATAGCGTCCGGGTCTGAATCAGGCCCAGAGGTCAATGACTATAACCCAGTGTGAGAATAAACACCAAATGACATATAATTTACAACATGTATATAAAAAGTAGCTGTATGTTGCTACCTTGTCACTCCTATGCTAGGTACACGCTAAACTACATATGTACCCAGCGACATATCGGGCGGTCCGCACACACTGTGCAATCCCACCTGATATGCCAGACCCCGCTGCATAGCGCTGCATGGGATGGTCAGCCGCATTGCCTGATTTGACTGCATGTACAAAAGATCAGGCGATGCGGCTGACCACCCCACGGGAGCGCGCATTGCGCGATATAGTGCATACACAGTGGACGATTTTAACGATTTGTCGCTCCGATGCATCGCATCGGCCAAATCGTTTACAAAATCATCTAGTGTGTAGGGGCCTTTAGTATGCTAATTAAAGTATTATTGTAACAGCTGCTGTGGATAGATTTAATATAAAGTACAGCTTGTGTGGTGTATAACAATAAGATACAGTACACTTATAACAATAATTGTTTACTACCGTTTGTTTATCTGCTACTGTGTCTATCTGCTGTGACTATGTCTATCTGCTGTGTATCTATCTACTGTGTGACTGTGTCTATCTGCTGTGTGACTGTGTCTATCTGCTATGTGACTATCTGTGTCTTATCTGCTGTGTGACTGTCTATCTGCTGTGTGACTATCTGTGTCTATCTGCTGTGTGACTGTCTATCTACTGTGTGACTATCTATGTCTATCTGCTGCGTGACTATGTCTATCTGCTTTGTGGCTGTCTGTGTCTATATGCTGTGTGACTACCTGTGTCTATCTGCTGTGTGACTATCTGTGTCTATCTGCTGTGTGACCATCTGTGTCTATCTGCTGTGTGACTGTGTATATCTGCTGTGTGACTATCTGTGTCTATCTGCTGTGTGACTATCTGTGTCTATCTGCTGTGTGACTATCTTGTGTCTATCTGCTGTGACTATCTGTTTCTATCTGCTGTGTGACTGTCTATCTGCTGTGTGACTATCTGTGTCTATCTGCTGTGTGACTATCTGTGTCTATCTGCTGTGTGACTATCTGTGTCTATCTTCTGTGTGACTATCTGTGTCTATCTGCTGTGTGACTATCTGTATCTATCTTCTGTGTGACTATCTGTGTCTATCTTCTGTGTGACTATCTGTGTCTATCTGCTGTGTGACTATCTGTGTCTATCTTCTGTGTGACTATCTGTGTCTATCTGCTGTGTGACAATCTGTGTCTATCTGCTGTGTGACAATCTGTGTCTATCTGCTGTGTGACTATCTGTGGCTATCTGCTATGTGACTATCTGTGTCTATCTGCTGTGTGACTATCTGTTTCTATCTGCTGTGTGACTGTCTATCTGTTGTGTGACTATCTGTGTCTATCTGCTGTGTGACTATCTGTGTCTATCTGCTGTGTGACTATCTGTGTCTATCTGCTATGTGACTATCTGTGTCTATCTGCTGTGTGACTATCTGTGTCTATCTTCTGTGTGACTATCTGTGTCTATCTGCTGTGTGACTATCTGTATCTATCTTCTGTGTGACTATCTGTGGCTATCTGCTATGTGACTATCTGTGTCTTATCTGCTGTGTGACTGTGTCTATCTGCTGTGTGACTGTGTCTATCTGCTGTGTGACTATCTGTGTCTATCTGCTGTGTGACTGTCTATCTACTGTGTGACTATCTATGTCTATCTGCTGCGTGACTATGTCTATCTGCTGTGTGGCTGTCTGTCTATATGCTGTGTGACTACCTGTGTCTATCTGCTGTGTGACTATCTGTGTCTATCTGCTGTGTGACCATCTGTGTCTATCTGCTGTGTGACTATCTGTGTCTATCTGCTGTGTGACTGTGTCTATCTGCTGTGTGACTATCTGTGTCTATCTTCTGTGTGACTATCTGTGTCTATCTGCTGTGTGACTATCTTGTGTCTATCTGCTGTGTGACTATCTTTGTCTATCTGCTGTGTGACTATCTGTTTCTATCTGCTGTGTGACTGTCTATCTGCTGTGTGACTATCTGTGTCTATCTGCTGTGTGACAATCTGTGTCTATCTGCTGTGTGACAATCTGTGTCTATCTGCTGTGTGACTATCTGTCTCTATCTGCTGTGTGACTATCTGTGTCTATCTGCTGTGTGACTATCTGTGTCTATCTGCTGTGTGACTATCTGTGTCTATCTTCTGTGTGACTATCTGTGTCTATCTGCTGTGTGACTATCTGTGTCTATCTGCTGTGTGACTATCTGTGTCTATCTGCTGTGTGACTATCTGTGTCTATCTTCTGTGTGACTATCTGTGTCTATCTGCTGTGTGACTATCTGTGTCTATCTGCTGTGTGACTATGATGTTGCAGTTTTAGTTGCGAATCACATTATAAACTGGTACAATACAAGATTGATACTTTATAACTTTATTGTCACCATAGACACAGTAGCGGATAAACAAACAGTAGTAAACACCAATTATTGCTACAAGTGTCTCTTATCCTTATCCAACACAATTTCCCTGTGTGCAGGCAGTACCAGATTATTAAATCTAAAGCAATTTACATAGCAGCTGTCACAATAATACTTTCACTAATTATCAGAATGACAAGGCAGCAACACAGTGCTAATCATTATATACATGTTGTATGTGCCATTTGGTGCTTGTAATCACACCATGTAATACTCATTGACCACTGTCTTGTATGATTTATATGTTGATTATGGTTACCCTTTTGTACAGAGGTGTACACCTTTTCTCAAATCGCACCAGATAGTCCCAATTGGCGTGCCACAGACATTGTGACTTAGCCGCGCCATGTGACATTTTGTTAAAATATGCCTCTTAGTGACATCACTAATGCGACAAAAACACACTGCAGGGGTGTACTGACTGCCAAGTCACAGGCTGTGTTCGAAAAATGACAGTTAGGAACTGATTGGCTGGTACCTTATCTACGTTCACTTTATCTCCATGCAAGGCTTAGTAAAGTTTGAAAAATGACAGTGAAGAGTTAATTGGTTGGTACTCTGGGGTCTATTTACTAAGCCTTGGATAGAAATAAACTGAACGTAGATAAGGTACCAGCCAATCAGCTCCTAACTGTCATTTGTCAAACACAGCCTATGTCTATGACATGGCAGTTAGGAGCTGATTGGCAGGGAGTTTTTCTCCCATTACTTTACTAAATAGACCCCACAGTCTGCAGCGTGACAGTTAGGAGTTATCACCCCCCAAGCTTAGTACATCTCCCCCATTAATGGGAGAGGTTAAATCATCATGGGGTAGGTGTATTATAGCGGCACTTAACGTGCCGCTATAACGCTTCCCGCTTCGCCTCTTTACCGAGGCGAAGCAGGAAGCACTACCGATGAGATGTATAAACATCTCATCGGCCGGAGACGGGGAGCGTTAACTCCCCCCTCCGGCTCTACCCGTTAGAGACAGCAGCGCATCAGCCTAGTGCTGATGCGCTGTGTCTCTGCCCCGGCCGGCAGCAGCCCCAGCAGGGACAGTGCTGTCCCTGCTGTGGGTATAGGCTAGCGCCAGGCTGTAGCTGTTAATAACGACACCTACAGCCGGCCGAACGGTCAGACGATCTGACCATTCGTACATAGCCCAGGCTATCGGCGCTGCTATCTTGTAGATAGCAGCGCCGATAATGACAGGGGCGCATAGCCATTTACCACCCATAGTCATTTACCGCCCAGACCCCCGATCATACATCGGGGAGAAGCGGTATCAGCGCACATAACGTGCGCTGATACCGCTTCTGGGCTTCATACATCTCCCCCCATATTTGATATGTTTACAGTAACACCTGTGTATTAGTATAAAACGTATAGAGTGTGTCCGTGGTAACGAGTTCCACCTCTTTTTGTATACAATAGTTGTGCTAATAACCGATGGCCTGTTACTGTATATCTGATCAGCCCGGCTGCGAGGCCTATTCTGTGTCCACAGTCTCCCCACATGTAACAGTATCATCACATTAACACTGAACTGGCTGCAAGCTGAGGCTGAGCTCTGTGTCACGGTGATAAAATCTGAATTACTGTAGTGTTGTATCCGTTTTATTACAGGGGATGATGAGCGCGGTATATCATTCTGTTACTGTCAGGGCGCTGGTCTACACGTAAAGAACTGAGGGATGCAATTACATTTACATTGAAGCGTCATTAGCTGTGTATTACTCCTTTTCTGTAAGGAACATCGTCTGCCAGAGAACATTCATTTAATGAGATATTTACATTTATTGCAGGGCACCGGTAGCCGAGCAGCTGTAGTGTCTTTCCTTTCTCAGATTTAATATTTGCTCAGGTTGTAGACATATTAATAAGCGGAAGGTGTAATGCAAGTTGTTTATATCGGGCGGTCCTGATTCCTGTGCATGCTGAGCTGTTAAAGGCCGGAGATTTATATTTTATTTTTGCATAATTACTTCCACTACCGTGGACAGATCAGATTATGCCAACGAGACGCAACCTGATATATGTCAGGGGCCGCATTGGGCGGCTCCCTAAACCTCAAAAAGGCAGCGCAACACTCTTAGGGGTGTATTTACTAAAGTGCAGGGTTTTTAGAAGCGCAGATGTTGCCCATAGCAACCAATCAGATTCTAGCTATCATCTTCTAGAAGGTGCTGGATAAATGTTAGGTAGAATCTGATTGGTTGTTATGGGCAACATCTCCACTTCTAAAATCCCACCCTTTAGTAAATATACCCCCTTAATCCCAGTGTCAGGTTAAATGAATACAATGTAGCAATCAAACAAAAAGGTGCCTATCTGTAATAACATCTCAGACAGCAGACCTTTTACACAAGCATTACAGGCTATAACACAGAGATGTGAGAGCTGGGGGCTGCAGGTGAGGGCGTGGAGGGGCTGCATTCAGCCCCAGGACCGTCTGCTCCCCGTTACTGGGTTATGCCATGCATAGGGGGAGATGTATCAAACCACTGAGAAAGGTAAAGTATCAATCAATCAGCTCCTGACATTTTACAGGTTGTGTTGGAAAGTGACAGTTAGCCGCTGGTTGGTTGGCACTTTATCTCTCTCCAAGTTTTGATACATCTCTCCCATAGTTTTATGTGGTCCCCTCTCTACAAGCTATAAGGTAACGTCAGGGGTAGTGACCACCTTTGCCATCTTATTCCCTTGATCCGTCTCCTGCAGCCAATGTGTCTACCACTATACAGGGCACAAAGAGAGAGGAGGCAGGCTGCTAGCTTTGGGCACAGGCGGTGGTGATGGGGGGGGGAAGTTGACCCTGCCAGAGCTCCATTCATGCCACCAATATGCTGTAGCCATACCCCCTTCAGCAGCAGACCACCTCTGTGTGGCATCTACACATGGGCCCATATTCACTATGTGGTATGGACAAGCCATGAACACTAGCCAGCCGCCTTACTTAAGTGCCAGGTGTGAGAGCTTTCGTGACATCTGTGCCCATGTGGACTAACGTGACCCAGCATATAGCCATACCTCCACATAGGTGCTATAGAGTAGGTGCATTGTGACCTAAGGCCCACACTGTCATCTTAATACCAGCCCTGGTATGAATAAAGCTGCTCTCATTTGCTCTTCTCAGTCTTCCTTCAGTCCCTGCACCCAAACTCTACCTTCTGTCTTTGTTTGAGATGAGGATGGGAGGATGGAAGATTATCTCTTCCATCAGCAAAATCTGTGACCAAGTGCATAGCGCGATGGATTCAGATTATCGGAAAAACTAGGGCGTTATAGAAAGTAATATTTAACTCTTTAAACTGGAAGGGGCGATTATTTTTTAAGCTGCTGTCATTTTTATTCTGCTCAATATCTTCAGAGCATCTAACTCCAGGTTACTGCCTCTCCCCCGCCGCGTCGTCCTCTAGCCTAAGGCCGGTAGAATTAGATTTGGCTGTGCATTCTGCAATACCAGAGAGATGGACAGTGACGGTTCCAGGTGTATAATGCAGACAGGAACAGAATTATAAATCACTTAACTAAAAGAGTCAGCTGGATGCTTAAAACCATCAGAGCTTAATTTGGCATATCCAGTAGTACGTGTGCAGGTCAAACCCTCATGTCATATCCAGCAGTACGTGTGCAGCTCAAACCCTCATGGTATATCCAGCAGTACGTGTGCAGCTCTAACCCTCATGTCATATCCAGCAGTACGTGTGCAGGTCAAACCCTCATGTCATATCCAGCAGTACGTGTGCAGCTCTAACCCTCATGTCATATCCAGCAGTATGTGTGCAGGTCTAACCCTCATGGTATATCCAGCAGTACGTGTGCAGCTCTAACCCTCATGTCATATCCAGCAGTACGTGTGCAGGTCTAACCCTCATGTCATATCCAGCAGTACGTGTGCAGCTCAAACCCTCATGGTATATCCAGCAGTACGTGTGCAGGTCTAACCCTCATGTCATATCCAGCAGTACGTGTGCAGGTCTAACCCTCATGTTTGTTGCACTAAGCAGGATGGATGTATTTTTTTACATTACGATTTTCAATCTTTGTCTTCTGCAGAAAAAAACAAAACAACTCTGTATGTAGAAGAACGGGACCGATGTTCTGAATCTGCCAAGCTGCTTAATAAGTGGAGAATTACAGAAGATGTATCAGCAGTGACTAACGCGTTTTGGGCTCTGTGAAATGCGCTGTGACCTCTGCTTTACATATATCTAAAAAAAATATACACATATACACTACCTCCATTCAGAATGACAAATGCAGTATATGCATACTTAAAAAATAGATACCATAGTTGTTGTTTTTGGAAGCAGAGGGGAGGACTACAAAAAATGTGCGTTTCGGGGTGACCCTAAACGCGTCTTCCCGGCCTGCTCACTGATTTTTTTTATGGCGTGATACAAGTCATTGCACAGTGATGTATTTTACCGAAATCATATAGAGGTGTATGGAACATGAATGTACAACGCAAGTCATCATGTCATTGAAATGCCTTGAATTATAGACTTTGTCTGGCATCCTGGAGTAAAAATACTTGTATATATATATATATAAAATGAATGTATGTATACTGTATATAAAATGTATATATATATATAAAATGAATGTATGTATACTGTATATAAAATGTATATATATATATAAAATGAATGTATGTATACTGTATATAAAATGTATGTATGTATATATAAAATGAATGTATGTATACTGTATATAAAATGTATGTATGTATATATAAAATGAATGTATGTATACTGTATATAAAATGTATGTATGTATATATAAAATGAATGTATGTATACTGTATATAAAATGTATGTATGTATATATAAAATGAATGTATGTATACTGTATATAAAATGTATGTAAATAAGTTTTTCAGGTTGAACATTTCAGATCCGCTACCGGCCAATTTGTTGGGAGTAAACTGCCGACGCTGGACGTGCGCTGCAGCCCTGTTTCATTTTACAGTCGGCACTACTTTTTTAACTCTTATTTATTAGATTATTTAACATATCTGTTTTATATTTGTTTTTATTTTTACTATGTAATGCAAATTGCTCTATTTTTAAAAACAAATAGTAATAAAACAATTCCGAACTGCACTATAAGTTTCCCCAGCTCACGCTTGTCACTTTCATTGTGTTTGTGAATTCGGGTGAATATGCTTTATGTGGATTAATACATATATGGTGTAGTATAATCTTTTAAAACATTTAGGGGTAAATTTACTAAGATTCGAGTCTGATCGAGTTTCTTTTTTTTTTTTCAACTCGATTAACATCGCTGAAACTCGGGTGAATTGAGGCTCCTGAAACTCACAAATTTACTAAGAAGTGAGTTTAGCTGAGAGTGAGATGGCCGATGGTGAAGCAGATGGAGATTTCTTCCCCGAGTAGCAAGTTTTGAAGGAGATGACTCACCCGAGATTGCAGTGTCTTCTCTCTGCCTAACTCTCCCGAGCAAGCAGCCTGCACATATTAGTGAGATATGAGAAGGCTGCTTGTGTGTTGTACCTGTAAAAAAAGGGTTACATCTTTAAAAAAAATAATGTAGGGTCCCCCCCCAAAAGCATAACCAGCCCCGGGCTGCTCAGCCAGTCCTGGTTCCTAAAATTATGGGAAAAAAACATGTAGGGTTAGCCCGTAATTTAGGAACCAGCACCTGGCTGCAGGGCCAGTCCTGGTTTTAAATTTAGCTAAAAAATTGCATAGATCTCCCAGTATATTTAAAACCAGCACCGGACGCAAACCGACCGGAGTGTAATGCCACAGCTAGGAGATCCTATCACTGCCAAAGCATTCACACCCCAAGCTGGTCAGGCCAAGCCAGGGATCTCAGGGGAGGTGGGGACCCCCCCCAAGATGTGGTCCTCCCTCTACAGAAACCCCAGGCTTAGTCTGAAGCCCAGGGCTCTTCCCCGCACCACTGAGCTGTGGGTACGGGGTAATAGTGGGGGCAATAGTTCAAAACTGTTGTATTTTACAGTGAAACTACAGGTGCCAACATGCCTGCTCTTTGCACTTGTGGAACTACAAGTGCCAGCAGGCGGCCGGTACCCATAACCCCACTGTAAAATAAATAGTTAAATAATCACAGTACACACACACCGTATACAGTATAACGTTAATACATACACCTATCCCACTCACACATACTTACATGCTGCCAGCTGGTCTGTCCCCTTGTCCCGTAGAATCCACTGGGAGTTCCTAAAAAAAAAACAATACTCACCTACATTATGGCACCAGTCTCCGTAGCATCCCCGGGGCTTGGCAGTAAAACAAACCGAGTGACCCAGACGGACCAGACACGGTGTATGTGTGTGACCACATAGACTGCTAACGGCTCCTGACTGCTCAGTGTGAACAATCAGCGGCCGCTAACTGTAGAGTGCACGCTAATTGGCTGCCGGCTTCCGACAGTAAATTTGCAGTGGAAAAAATGCCCAAACTCTCCAGAGAATGCTAACTTGACCAAACTCGAATCTTAGTAAATTGACCCCTTATAATTGAATGAATAGCACATGACGACTACATTTATTTATCTCTGAAACAATTGGGCAGCAGGGGGGGGTTACATGTTACAGACCAAATGAATGTTTGCGCGGAGAAAAGGGGGGTAGGGTGTAAATGCCAATCACATCATTAATAGAGATTATCAGACAGAAAAAAGTAGAGTTTTATTGCACTGATTTATTGCACTTTATTGTTACCGCTTTAAATCCTTCTGTGTGCTACACAGCTTCATCGGGACTGTCTGTGACCAATTAGAATGGCCTATCAGAAGCTGCCACAGTGGTTCTCTAATGTAGAGTCAGTACACACATGTGGCATGGAACTGAAGACCTGATTAAGACCCGCTCGCTAGATGCATACGCTTGCACCCAGCGTATGCAAATCCAGCCAACCCACAGCAAGGCAGGCAATCGCACAGCAAGGCATTAGCACGTCCACTATGTCTTGGCGTGCGATCACTTTGTGTATGCAGATGCCCACTAGCCTGTCTTAAGATGCCCACTTGCGCACGTCATCTCCAGGAAGTGTATGCAACAATTGGTACATCGGGTACCATCGGATGTGATTGCAGCGCTTGAGGTTGACCATACCCTACCGCAACCACTGCGAGCACTTCAGTATAAAAACCAGCCAGGTGACATGTACTATGACGCTGCATGTTAATTATTAGAGATGAGCGGTTCGGATTCTGTGGAATCCGAACTGCTCCGAACATAGGGTATCAGAGTCCGAACCCTGTTCGTTTGTTCCCCCGCCTGACTCGGATGTAGTAGTGCCCCCAAATAATGCCCCTGTAGTAGTGCCCCATATAATGCCTCTGTAGTAGTGCCCACATATAATGCCCCTGTAGTGCCGCTTGTACAAAAAGAAACACTTACCTTAATCCCCGCTCCTGCATCCGCCGCCGTCCTGTCCGCCCGGCTCGGAACTATGGGAGAGACGTCATGACATCTCTCCCATACTGCGCATGGAGATATGTGGAAGCTGGAGTTCAGAAGAGAACTCCAGCCTCCGGCTAACGTGGCGCTGCAGGGAAGGAGCCGGGCGCCCCCTGGTAATAACATCTCAGCGGGCGTCCGGCTTAGAGCCTCCCTGCGGCACAGCCGGGCAGGCATATGAATCATTCTATTTTATAGAATGATTCATAAGCATGCCCGGCTGTCCGTCCATTACCCCCAGGAATTTCATTTTTGCCCCATGTGGGGTAATTTTCCCCTGTTCCCTGACCACTGATCTAAGAGCTTGGCAAAGAAACAACATATGAAGCAGCTACTCGTGAGCCAAAAACAGATCACAATGAAGGTTTTATAACTGAATATGTCTAATCATCACGGACAGATTAAACGCGTAGAATACATTGGTATATTCTCTAAAACATCCTCTTTAACAGACGAGATTCAGTAAACGGTAATAGGCATCACCTGCACCTACACAGCACAGCGGGAAGCGCACATTACTCGCCGTCTGGTTTGCAGAGATTATATTTGCAGAATGTCATTAAAATCTTTCTCACTCTCAATTTGTTCTTTTTTTTGTCACATTATAAATTTGTTGATTTGGTGTTTTCTGATTGTATTATTCGCTCAGCACGTATTATCAGAGGATGCGAGTATTGCACTGTCTGCGCACGTTATAAAGACTTCCAGATGTCTCTCGGTATAGAGATGATTCTCAGAATGTAACACTGAATAACACCATCCCTATTCACATTTAACAAAAGTTTAGCAATGCATTCAGGATACTTGTGTGCAACTGATGTAGAACTGCTTTGAAATCTCTCCTTAATGATCCCACGCTGACAGCGATGGAAAGTAAAGTGGCTGATATGTCTGGATTCTTTCTAAAACTATTTTTGCAATGTACTGTACATATATACTGTGCATATCATAGCAACCTATGTACAGTAATGCGCCGTAGAGGGCTGCCTGGCCTGGTACTCTCAAGGGCAGGATGAGCAACCCTTTGAAGTGGTGATGCAGGGGGTTTCCTGCTAACTCACTGTTCTTTCTATATTTGCACATCTTATCTCCATGCATTGCTTATTCGCACACTGTAACCAATGCAGTGCACCCAACACATACATGCCTACTCTTCCGATATGGTCGGGAGCCTCCCGAAAATCAGGTGCCGCTCCTGGCCCCTCAGAAAAGTAGGCAGGACTCCCGGCCCCTCTAGTCCCCTTGCAATGTAGCTCCAAACCCCCGCAGCGGAGGGGCGGAAATATCGACATTGTGTAGCGGGGCGGAGCCTAAATTATGCTCCGCCCCTAAACGGCTTGTAATGTGTATGGCCACGCCCCTCTATACAGACCCCGCCCCCTGCTAAGCCAACTTGGCTGCTCCCTCCTGGAAGAAGTAGGAAGGATGTAGGGAAGTATGACCTGTCTGGTGCTCTGTGTGGAATGAAAATTGCATGGGTCAGATGAACTTGCAAGGATCTTGCCTGGTAATTTGCTCTCTCCCATCATATGCCATCAATTCCAGGCATTGCCTATTCTGCCCAGTGTGTTCCTTTGCAGTGGGCCAAAATGGCTGCCTCACATGGATCCTTCATGGGTTGGATGAATAATCCAGCAAATGATGACTCAAAATGTTCTTTATGTTATATTATGTCCTTAATTTTTATATTGTTTTGAAAATGTAAACCTCAATGCGCTGAAGAAATAGCCGCGGGAGGGAGCTCGCAAAGCTATTCAATTCACCGCAGTGTTTGGGCGGGCTAAGGGATTCCTTTTCGTACTGCCCCTGGGGGATGCAAGGAAAAATCCGACAAAAGAGCCGGGCGCGCAGCGAGGATGAGGGGGAATGGCCACGCCCCCTTGCGAGAGATCTCTAGAGGTATCGCACCAGGTGTCACCACCTGCTGTGACGCCTCTGGATGGGACAGACCATGCGAGAATATCTTTTAAAATGTTGTCACCATTTGGACAAAGTAATTTGCAGGAGGATTTTATAGTGCGCTTACACTACCAACACCCCAATCCCATTTTATAGGAAGCATACGGGTTTGCACAACAAAATGGCGGAATTCTGGGATATTATATATAAAGTATTTATGTCCAAAAATATAATGATAGATCTAATATATGTGTTAGAGAGGCGTGTGCGTTCCCGCGCTGTTTCCTGTTGTGTACAGTGACAAGTCGGCGGGATGATGTCACTGCTGTAACGTGTTCAGTACTCAGCTCTTCTGTGTGGCACCTGTTATCGCTACCACATCTATTACTGAATTACTGCTGTTAACCCTGTGCCCACCCAGGGCCATAACTAGGGATGTACGAGCTCTGTAAGCAGCACCATCGATACCCCATGGCCCTTGCATCTGGCTAGCAGGGCGCCTTTGACCTCCTTTGGACGCTTCGGACATGCACACTGCAGCCTGTACAGCCTCCCAGAGCATCCTCAGGATGCATCAGGCAGTGCTGTACCTCCAGGTGCTGGCGGCCACGCCCTCCTCAGTGTGACATCACGTCATGACGTCAACCAGTCAGGGAAGTCGCCGGCACAGGGTGCAGTGCTGGCTAGTTATGGCACTGTGCCCACCGCTGTTACTAAATAAACCCACCATCCTGGTTAAGGACATCTGTGTGGACTAACTTCTCTTTCACACTTTACTGACACCTATTGAAACCAAACAGGTTCATCTAATAGGTTATACCAATAATATGCACCTGTCCAAAAAGAACAACTGGAGAGATCATTGTGGAGAGTGCTGAGATAGCATAGTGGGGGGAGGGGAGGGCACAAACCCTGTACCCATGGTAGTTTCACCACTCACCCGCTGGCATGAGGTGAGTGCAATTTAATTGGTCCACATATTTTCAAACAGCCAAAGTGACGATTTACACAACTCCCTGCTGCTCATAGCTTGTTCAAGACATTAACACAAAGACTTTGGTGCCTATTCATCAACACTAAAATAACCGTTTTAAGGACGTTTTCCTTAATAACCGTTATTTTAGTATTCATTAACACACTTAACGCAGAAGATATCACTGATATCTCCTGGTTAAATCCGTCTGCGTTAATTTCCACACTCCCCATACATTAGTACATTAATATGGGGATGTAGAAATTAGGCTATTCATCAAATTACGAAAATTATGTATTTTGGGAATTTGATGATGTTACTATACGCCACTCTCAGGTGGCGGAGAGCGCGTTATACTTACCTGCTTTCAGCTGGGCAGGTCCTCCTCGGCTCCCTCCGTCGCTCCCTGGTCCCTCCTCGGGCTCCGGCTGCTGCTCTGACACAGTCTGTGTTCGCATAACACAGTAAAGTTTAAAAAACAAAACAAAAAAAAACAAAGTTTAAAAAAAAAAGCACAATAAAGTAAAAAAATAAAATTTAAAAATTTTCAGACAGGAGGTCCGGGGTTTGCGGCTGCAACCTGTGTAACAAGCGTCCAGGTAGGTTGGAGAGGGGAGCGGAGGGGAGGGGGGAGGGAGGGGTTGGCGGGGACACAGAACTACCGCAGCTGTAACGGCGCATGCGCAGCACTGATTACAGCTGCGGTAAGGTAGAGTAGAGAGGGAAAGGTATCCATTTCTCGAAAAGCTGTCACCGCAAAAATGATGGCTTTTCAGAATAGATAGTTATGGGGAGGAGGAATGATGAATTCCTCCGGTAATTAGGTAGAACTCCATGCGAGTACTAAACCTAATTACCTCTATCGATGTTTTAGTTATGATGAATAGGCCCCTTTAATTACTGTACATGCCCATCACATTGTGCTGAGCCAAAATTTTTTTAAAACAAAATCTGTTTTTGAGGTTAAAGTAAATTTAGAAAGATTGTAAATGAACTTGTACACCCGAAAGAGAGAAAGCGCTAAGTAGCTCCATAAAGATGTCTGAAATAATAAAGGACAGGCGCCCTCCTGATATATGAGCAGTGTGTAATATGCAGCGGCTGGATTGTCAGAGTATTATGCTGCATGGCGAGTGCAGATTCTCCCGCTGATAAGAAGAACATCAGACGATTCTCATTTGCACAATGGAAACCAAAGTCTAATGCCGGTGCGCACTTCAAACCAAGATGCTCTCAGAGGCTCCACAGACCTGCTCACGCTTCATTAGCTTCGATACAGTTGTTTTGTTAACTCTGCCAGCGCCGTTCGCCTGTACTTTCTCTAGGAATAATAAGCGGTCAGGAGAGATATGTTTCCTTGCACTTGAATGACAGAACCAATATGGGAGCTGCGTCCATCTGATAGAGAGACATGATGGGAAGCGAGTGCCTGCACAGGGAGGAGGGCAGAACACCCTATGAATAAGCTGAAATTGTTCCCAGCACGAGTTGCATTTAAGTGAGGTCTGAAGAGATTTTGTTATCAGTCTTGTGGATCTCCGCAGGCCCCTTTTTTGAAGTGATTGGGGATGTTGCCAATCAAATGATCAGAGTGTGCTGGTCTCGTGTGAGGCAGTGACCTGTTCTCCCATGTGATTAGGCTAGTGAGGACAGGGCTGTATGCGACAGGGGCAGTGACATGACGTGAGGAGGGGAATGGAGGCAGCAGGAAGCCACAGGCTGATAGTTATATAGTGGGAGGAGCAGGATCCCCAGCAGCACAGAGTATATCAGGAGATGAGTGATGTGTGAGGACAGGGCTGTATGTGACAGGGACAGTGACATGACGTGAGGAGGGGAATGGAGGCAGCAGGAAGCCACAGTCTGACAGTTATATAGTGGGAGGAGCAGGATCCCCAGCAGCACAGAGTATATCAGGAGATGAGTGATGTGTTAGTGAGGACAGGGCTGTATCTGACAGGGACAGTGACATGACGTGAGGAGGGGAATGGAGGCAGCAGGAAGCCACAGGCTGATAGTTATATAGTGGGAGGAGCAGGATCCCCAGCAGCACAGAGTATATCAGGAGATGAGTGATGTGTGAGGACAGGGCTATATGTGACAGGGACAGTGACATGACGTGAGGAGGGGAATGGAGGCAGCAGGAAGCAACAAGCTGATAGTTATATAGTGGGAGGAGCAGGATCCCCAGCAGCACAGAGTATATCAGGAGATGAGTGATGTGTGAGGAAAGGGCTGTATGTGACATGGGCAGTGACATGACGTGAGGAGGGGAATGGAGGCAGCAGAAAGCCACAGGCTGATAGTTATATAGTGGGAGGAGCAGGATCCCCAGCAGCACAGAGTATATCAGGAGATGAGTGATGTGTGAGGACAGGGCTATATGTGACAGGGACAGTGACATGACGTGAGGAGGGGAATGGAGGCAGCAGGAAGTCACAGGCTGACAGTTAGTCAGGTGCATAAATATTGGGACACTGACAGAATTTTCATATTTTGGCCTCTATTCACCAGCACAATGGCTTTGAAATGAAACAAACAAGATGTGCTTTAACTGCAGACTTTCAGATTTAATTTGAGGGTAATTACATCCAAATCAGATGAACGGTGTAGGAATTACAACGGTTTCTATATGTGCCTCCCACTTTTTAAGGGGCCAAAAGTCTTGGGACAAACTAAACAATCCTAAAGCTATCTTTCACTTTTAATACTTTGTTGCAAATCCTTTCCAGGCAATTACAGCCTGAAGTCTGGAACGCATAGACATCACCAGACGTTGGGTTTCATCCCTGATGATGCTCTGCCAGGCCTCTACTGCAAATGTCTTCAGTTCCTGCTTGTTCTTGGGGCATTTTCCCTTCAGTTTTGTCTTCATCAAGTGAAATGCATGCTCAATCGTATTCAGGTCAGGGGATTGACTTGGCCATTGCATAACATTCCACTTTTTAGCCTTAAAAAACTCTTTGGTTGCTTTTGCAGTATGCTTCGGGTCATTGTCCATCTGCACTGTGAAGCGCCGTCCAATGGGTTCTGAAGCATTTGACTGAATATGAGCATATAATATTGCCCGAAACACTTCAGAATTCATTCTGCTGCTTTTGTCAGCAGTCACATCATCAATAAATACAAGGGAACCAGTTCCATTGGCAGCCATACATGCCCATGCCATGACACTACCAGCACCATGCTTCACTGATGAGGTGGTATGATTTGGATCATGAGCAGTTCCTTTCCTTCTCCATACTCTTCTCTTCCCATCACTTTGGTACAAGTTGATCTTTGTCTCATCTGTCCATAGGATGTTGTTCCAGAACTGTAATGGCTTTTTTAGATGTTGTTTGGCAAACTCTAATCTGGTCTTCCTGTTTTTGTGGCTCACCAATGGTTTACATCTTGTGGTGAACCCTCTATCTTCACTCTTGTGAAGTCTTCTCTTGATTTTTGACTTTGACACATATATACCTACCTCCTGGAGAGTGTTCTTGATTTGGCCAACTGTTGTGAAGGGGTTTTTCTTCACCAGGGAAATAATTCTTTTGTCATCCACCACAGTTGTTTTCTGTGGTCTTCCGGGTCTTTTGGTGTTGCTGAGCTCTCCGATGCGTTCTTTCTTTTTAAGAATGTTCCAAACAGTTGATTTGGCCACACCTAAGGTTTTTGCTATCTCTCTGATGGGTTTGTTTTGATTTTTCAGCCTAATGATGGCTTGCTTCACAGATAGTGACAGCTCTTTGGATCTTATATTGAGAGTCGAGAGCAACTGATTCCAAATGCAAATGTCACAACTAGAATCAACTCCAGACCTTTTACCTGCTTAATTGATAATGAAATAATGAGGGAATAGCCCACACCTGTCCATGAAATAGCTTTCGAGTGGATAGTCCCATTACTTTTGGCCCCTTAAAAAGTGGGAGGCACATACAGAAACCGTTGTAATTCCTACACCGTTCACCTGATTTGGATGTAATTACCCTCAAATTAAATCTGGAAGTCTGCAGTTAAAGCACATCTTGTTTGTTTCATTTCAAAGCCATTGTGGTGGTGAATAGATGGCAAAATATGAAAATTCTGTCAATGTCCCAATATTTATGCACATGACTGTATATAGTGGATGGAGCAGGGTCCCCCAGCAGCACAAAGTATATCAGGAGATGCGTGATGTCTTAGTGAGGACAGAGCTGCATGTGACAGGGGTAGTTACATGACATGAGGAGGGGAATGGAGGCAGCAGGAAATCACAGACTAGTGGGAGGAGCAGGATCCCCAGCAGCACAGAATATATCAGGACATGCTTCTTTTATTTAAAACTTGCAACATAAAATACAAATAAATACATAAAATAGAATAAATATACATAACCAAAACAAAACATAGGTAACCATAATATTACATCATATTAAATCCCCACAATAAAAACTAATACAAACCATTGAACCTACCACCTATATACAATCCAGTCCCTTCAAGGGAAAACTAAGCAAGGATTTAAAGACACTCCTAAACTATCTACATCACACACTAATTTATCTACATTTAACCTACCATTACCCTTCACCACTATCTAACACCTACAGGTAGATGTATGCAAACCTTTCCATCTACAAAAATAATAACGTTAAAAATCTACGGGGGAGTAAAAGCAGAAAAAGAACCCATAGCTGGACATGGAAAAGACTGTCTACCACCCACTCAAGGGGGCTTCAACTGGCCCCACCAACTAGACCAGCTGACAGCATTCAGCCTTTTCTTATCCAGATCCATCATCCTCTTCACCTCTTGTAGACTTAAACTCACCACCTCTTCACAAGGGAGGACCTTTTTCCTTATGGTATCATGACACTGCATTCCATGTGTAAAATCTAATCACTAAACTGACTAAATAAATTGTGTTCAAATTAAATCCATCGTAACTTCTGACTGCCCCGTAAGCCCACTCAGGGTAACTGAGACCTGAAAGGCACGGGATACCAATGGCTCTTGATACCTCCTCATAAACTTTTACATTAAAGGGACACTCAAGCAGGAAATGGTCCATCGTCTCCTCCACCCCTGGACACTCCTCCCATGGGCAACCACGATCACTGGCATTCCTCCACCTGAGGTTACCTCCAACATAAAGCTTTCCATGAAAAGAGAGCCAGGCGATATCTTTAAACTTCTGCTGTATCCTCTGGGAATTAACAGCGTTAACCCGGCCAAAGCTACATCGTCCGGACAGTCCCTCAGTGACAGCGGGACATGGAAGTTGGTCTGCAAAATTCTCTTCCCCAACTCCCTTCTGGAAAAGTTTTTGACTTGACCCACTTCCACACCATATTGCCTTATCACCTTCAAGCTCTGGATGACGTAGATCGGGAGGTAACCATGTCAAATCCGAAAGCCTCTCGCTTGGCCTCCCTCTATCCACTAATAGAAGGGAGGAAGGGAGACACCCACAATTTAAAGCCCTCTACTCACTGAGGGGGAGCATCTAAAAACATACACCCAACATTCAGTTTTAAAAAGGCTGTTACAATAAAGATGACAGGGTTTACCATGTCTAAAACCCCGTTTGTCACGGCCAGGGTTTCTCGGCATGGTGGTCACTGGGTATTACCTGTGAGGTCATTGTGGTGAGGGATTTCTGGCAGCGGTGCTGGTGTTTAGTGAGGGGCATTGTCTGCGCATGGTTCTGTGTGGGCACATTGTCACTGAGGCCTGGTGAGGCCTGGTGGTGTTTCCATTCCGTTTGGCATGGGCGCCGCCATCTTGCCTCAGGTCATGTGATTCAAACTGTCCAATCCTTGTGGGTCATGTGCGCTTTCCAGCCAGTCACAGCGCGGCACCTGGTATTTAGGAAGGTCCAGAGCCTTCATTCATTGACAGTGCAACGTGTTTCTCAGCTACGGCTGAGAGAACCTGTGCCTTACCTGTCTGCCTGGAAGCGCTACTAGCCTGTTACCTTGCCTGCTCCAAACCTGCTGGACTCACCCTGCACCCTCCATTTACCTTTCCCCTGCCTGAGTACCTGAACCTGCTGTTTCTCTGCACCTTGCCTCACACTCCCAGCTGGGCTTCATTACCTCTGCCTGCACTTCGTTACAGCTCACCAAACCTGCATACTGGACATTTCCTGCCTGTCACTATCTGGACATTCTCCCATTTGCTTCACCACAGTTATCAAGTGCACTTTAGTGCTAAACCTGGACTTTTTCTTTTGCCATTCCCATGTCTGCTAAATCACTTATTAAAAACTCCACCTTTTTATGTAAATCTGCTTCTGTGTCTGCTTCTGTCATCACCCCGGGTCCACAACAAACCCAGACCTTCACACCGTCTTTCCTCGGTCTATAGGTGATGCCCCTCTTGACTATATTGATCCTATTTCCCCACAACAGCAGGAAGAACAAGGAATTAAATCTTGACCACATAGATTGAGGCAAAAAAGTTTTTCACAAGTCAACTTTTTCCCTGAAAGATAACTTCCATCTTTTCCAGCTCTCTACCTTCCTGGTAGCATCTTCCAGCTTTTTATCCCAATTTAGGGAGGCATAATCACCATGGTCAAATTTGATGCCTAGAATTTTTATTTGCTGACTAACCTGAGGGAAGCTGTCTGGAAGGCAGAATTCATCACCTTCCTCCTCCATCTAAAAAACTTCACACCTCACAATTTACCCTGGAGCAGGAAGCCTCAGAGTATTCACAGATGAGGTGTTCCACATTACGAGCCTCTGCCTGTGAAGACAGAACCATTGTGATGTAATCTGCATAGGCCACCACCTTCAGCGGGGATCAATTGTGAAAACATATAGGAGAGGGCTCAGGGGACAACCCTGATGGACACCAGAGCCCATGCCAAATGTGGGACCCACCCAACCATTCACAAGTGGGAAGCTTTCAGCCTGACGATAAATAGCCTGCAACCAATTCACCACACGCTCTGGAAGACCATACCATTTCAGCAGGACCCAAAGGTACTCATGGTTTACCCGGTCAAAGGCCTAAGACTGATCCAATTCCAGTAGGTACTTTCCCCACTTCTCAGCCCTGCACCGGTCACTGGCCTCCCGGACACCAAGGACAGCACTAAAGGCGCTATGACCCTTCACCGTGCAGTGCTGAGAAGGTGAAAGCAACAGCTCAGAAAATTCTGATAGCCTATTAAACAGTACTTTTGCCAAAATCTTCCTGTCCGTATTAAGAAGGGCTATGGGGTGCCAGTTCTCAATACAAGATGGGTCCTTTCCTTTGGACAGTAAAATAAGAGCAGATAACCTCATGGAAGGAGGGAGAATTTCCTCGTCCAGGCTCTCATTAAACACTTCCACTAGGTGGGGAATTAGGAGGTCTGAAAAGATCTTATAAAATTCAGATGTTAACCCATCTGGTCCTGGTGACGTTTTGGGGTTTTACACCACTATCGCTTTCCTAATTTTCTCTGCTGTTATATCACTCTCCAAAGAGTCAAGAGACACAACCTGAGGATTCAGACCTGGTGTCCCCCTCAGAAATTTCTCCATCCTCTCTCTGACAAGTGAGTGCTCAGACACAAGATTAGAATAATAAGACACAATAACATCCAGAATGCCCTTCTTATCAATACGAAGAACACCCTGTCCGTTTACCAGCCCTCTGATCTGTTTGGCATCGACTGACCTCCTATAGTTCTGGTAAGGATCGGGTGAGAGGTACGTTCCATAATCCCTTTCCAGAACCAAGGATGCCAGCCGGTCATACTGAAATTCCTTCATCTGGGCCCTTACCTGGGAGATTTCCCCACTATCTCCCTCCTCAGAGATCAAGAAAACTAATTTCTTTCGCAGGTTATGGTAGACATTCTGTTTTATTAAGTATTTCTTAGCTATGAGCCCACGGAAAAACTTATGTATTCTATTTTTTATCACCTCCCACCACTCGGATCTACTCCAACCAGCCCCCAAAAGTGTCTCCTCAGATTGAAAGAACACCCTGAAAGACTGTGTAACCCTCTCTTCCTCTAGAAGCTCTGAGTTCAAACGCCATAGGCCCCACCCTTTCTGAGGGGTTTATGAGGCATTCAAAGTTACTGAGAGAAAACCATGATCAGAGAATTCCACCAACCTCACCCCTAGAGATGAGGTTTTAGAAAACTCCTTAACAATAAACCTATCTATTCTAGACCTAAGGCTACCACTAAAATAAGTGAAACCTGTGACGTCAGGGGAGTGACGAATATGCACATCCACCAGACCAACCTGACTAACCATACTAACTAAAAAAGTGGAATCAGGGCCCAGAGGTCTCCTTGAACCTTTCCTGTCCGTTGGCCTAATAACAGTATTAAAATCACCACCAAAAATAACCTGCTAAGCCGTAAAATGGAAAGGTTTTATCTCCATAAAGAGACATTTCCTATCCTAGGATGTCTGTGGTCTATAAACATTGATCAACCTTAGATCCTGTCCCTTCATGTTGATATCCAAAATCATACATCTACCTGCTTGCAATTCTATAGCCTTGTGTACAGTTACCATGTCAGTAAAAAGTACTGCCACCCCACCGTATGGCTCAGCCGCAAGAGACCAGTAAGAAGGACCGCTCCTCCACTTTCGCTTTGCTTTGTGGAGGAGATCCAATTTACTAATCCTAGTCTCTTGCACAAACAAAAAAATCAACCTCAACCGTGTTGAAAAAAATCAAAGGCCAACCTACGAGCATGTTCGGAAACTATGGAAGCCACATTAAAAGTGGCACATCATATAGGATGGGGATCCATGTTTCAAAGGTTATAAAAAGCAAGACCTTGCTTAATTTTACTTTGTACAATACCCATCATAGAAAAACAATACAATGATCTATAGACTAACCCCTCTTGGGCCAGCCTTCCCTGCCACTACCTGCATTTCCACCTGATCACCTACAAGGACCTCTTCCTGCTAAAAGGTTCCAGGATCAGGTGGCTTAGGGACCAATTTTGTTACCTGACCTCCCAAGCCAGGGTCATTACCACCTTGTGCCCCACTGGGCCCAACCATGGAACCCTGAGACTCCTCCTGTTATTCTTCCACCACCAGATCCTGAGTTTCCTCTACTACATTAGTAGTCACCACAAGCCCATCACCTCCCCCTTCCCCCAGCTGAGTCCCAACTGGGTCCCATTCCAGGCCATCCTGACCCTCCTCCTTCTCCTGATTTTCTCTCCTCTTTTTCTTCCTATTGTTTCCCTCACCACCACTCTCCACTTTCCTTGTCTTCTTGTCTCCCACCTTCCTGCTTGTTTCTTGGTGCTTGTTTTCATCACCAAGAATAGCTCCTCATTCTCCCTTACAATTTCTCCATCTTCATCACCTGAAGAAAACACATAAAATGTATTGCTCAATACAATTCCCCCATCTTTATCTTTCCTTTCTTTCTTTCCCCCTCTCCTAACCTCCTGAAATGGTACCTCCTCCACCCCTCTCCTATCCTCCTGAAATGGTACCTCCTCCACCCTTTCCCTTTGCTCTGATACTGCATTAATCACTACTGGTACCTGTGTCCTTCTTCTTATAGCCTCCTCCTCCCTCTCTTCCTGCATTGGTTCGCTATTGTGACTGGCCCAGGGGCATCTGCTATAAGGGTGCCCATCTTCCCCACAGAGATTACATTTTACACTGCAGCACTCTCTTGAGACATGACCCACTTTCCCACATAAGGAACACTTTATTACGTTGCAGTCACTGCTTAGGTGCCTGAAGCTGCCACATTTAAAGCAAGTTCGTGGCTGTCCATTACAAAAACATTGTACCCTATCACATCCAATGTATGCCACTGAGGGTACATGCAAAAATCCAGAATCAGAATAACGTAACTTAATCATCACCTCCCAAGCTCCCCCCCATACCCCCAAAGTATATCCCGATTTCACAAGGTCAGATTTGCACATCACAAAATCTCGTTATCCAATACTTTATATCCTGGACTGGGATAGAATCATTTCTAAAGCTGCATACACATGTAACGATTTTAGTAACAAATGATTTTCATCAACGATTTTCATTCAGATTTTCCTTTGAAAAAGTGAAAGGAAATTGTTCACAAAAATCGTTCGTTACTGCAATAATGAACAATTTTGCTAATTATTTTTTTGAATGATGAACGATGAACGAAATCGTTACAATGTAAATGAAGGTGACATAGAAAATCCTTTGATTGGTCCATTATTTTAAAAGGTTTGGCAAATGTGTAAATGGTTGAGGAAGGTGGGATGGGCTATCCAGATAGGATAAAAAGGTGTCGGCCATTTTAAAAGTCTGCATTTATGCTCTATGGCTAGTTTGGTGTGGTTTATACCTGCTAAATGTTGTTGCATAGCTATTTTGCTTGGCTTTGTTTCTGGCTTGCCTTTAACAAAGTGCGTTCTTTGTGCTTGTGTGATGGATCCCATAAGTCAGAGTATTCTGGTGGCTTATGCTGGAGTTGTCATGTTGTCTGGCAGGAGGAGGTCTGAGAGGATGAGGAGAAGGCCTCGTTTCTGTTGGACAAAGGAGTGGCTGTTCCGGAGGGAGACCATGTCGCATATGTCCCACTTGATGGAGATACGTAAAAATAATCCTGAAGATTTCAGGAATTTCTTGCGTATGGAGGAGACTTTCCAGGAATTATTGAGGCTGGTTACCCCTGTCATCCAGAGGCAGAATACAGCCATGCGGAGGTCTATATCTGCTGAGGAGAGGCTTGTCGATACCCTTTGGTACCCTTTGGAAGATCCCTGGCCGATCTAAAGTTTGGGACACTGATTTCCCCCCAGGCTTTGGGACTGATTATTCCAGAGACCTGTATGGCTATATCTAGGTCCTTGAAGCCTGATTATTTTAAGGTTCGTATTTGCCGGCGTATAAGACGACTCGGCGTATAAGACGACCCCCAACATTTCCACTCAAAATATAGTTTGTTATATACTCGCCGTATAAGACTACCCCCTCTTCCGCACACCAAATAAAAAGTAAAAGAACATCAGTTTTGATTTCAACATGTTAATTTATATTCGAATGCTTATGACATGCAGGAAAACTGTCACAAGGCTGTATGTTATCAAACATGTCCAGTAAACATAAAACAGAGCAAGTTTATTAAGGAGTATGACAGGACATTTTCTATGCTGTATTGTACTGATGACCCGCCGCGGCCGCACTGGATACCGCGCGATACTGGATGGTATGTAGAATGAGGTGGGCGGGCATCGGGAGGCCACTATGGGCACCGGGCGAGTATCGGAAGGCCACTATGGCAGCTATGTCTATCCCAACTGAAGTGCACCCGGCGTATAAGACGACCCCCCCACTTGGAGGCATGTTTTTCAGGGCAAAAAAGTCGTCTTATACGCCGGCAAATACGGTATTTGTATTTTTGGTCTTTAAAAAGTCTTTGCAAAGTTCTATAAACTCACAATGTTTAAATGTTTTATATGTCGTCATTAATTATTAGGGTTTAATGAATTGGTTACATGGAGCATTTGTAAAGTGTCCAAATCTCTCATTGTCTTCTGTCCAAACTAAATGAGGTATTGTAAATATGTTTCCAGGGGTTAAATTTTGAAACATTTATGTCATTTTCACCTGCTTTACCTATATCCATAGATTTTTTTTTTTTTTTTAAGGGGAAGAGTTAAAAGTGTTTGAATCAAAAATGGAATAAATTTACACCATTGTTTGGGTTGTTTTTAAAACTGTAGAATTGGTGTTTAAGGGGGCAGAGTTTTGAAACCTACACTGCAGCCTTTGCAAAGTCCCCTTAAAGTAATCGGTGTAAATTAATTTGGAAAAAGTCCCTTAGGACACGGCCTTTAAATATTGTTTAATTCTGTGTTTTTTTTAATTTGAATAAAAAGCCAAGGCAAAACTTCAAAAATATTAAAATGTAGCCCGGGGGGCAAATTGTGCAAAAGGTGTATTGTGTAATGCAGATGGTTGTGGCAGCTGCCATTTTTTTTAGATTTAAAAGCAATTATGGTTCAAAATATATGCTTGGAGTCATTTTCTTTTTTAGAAAATATGCGAAGTAATTTTTGTCTGCCTAATCAATAGAGATATGTTAATCTTCAGCCCTTGTTCACAGGTACACTGATGCACCTTGTACACCTGTTTTAAAAGGTTGAATACCTTCAGCAGCCAAACAAAGGGATACCCGTAGGGATCCCCATGTCAGAACATCTTTACAGTGGTGCAAGGCATGGAATCGGTATGATTGCGGTTAGAATCCCAATGCGGCTGTCCGACATGGGCGAAAATCCTGATCGTCATAAGTATTCACTAACCTAATTCCCCCACCAGACCTTAACCCTCCTTAGGGGTGCCTAACCCTAACATTCCCCCCAGTGCAGGCTTGCCTACCCTCCTGATTTGGCCGGGAGCCTCCCGATTTTCGGGTGCCGCTCACGGCCCCCCGGAAAGGCAGGCAAGCCTCCCGGAAGCTTGAGACCCTCCCCACCTCCCCTCTGACAAAAACGGAAACCCCCGCAGCGGGGGGCCCGGTGACGCGATTCGCGCAGAATCGCGTCATCGTGGCCCCGCCCCCTGCTTCACAATGCTGAAAATAACAGCATTGTGAAGAGGGGGCGGAGTCACGATGACGCGATCGTGCGTCCCCGCCCCCGTCCCCAGTGTGCCACCAAATGGCTGCCCCCACTCCCGGCTCCGCCCCCAATGGCCGGCCCTGCCCCCTGCTATTAGCCGACAATCAGCTCCCTCCCGGAAGGCTGGAGCTGATTGTCGGCAAGTATGCCCCAGTGCCTAACCCTAATCCCCCCTCTAAGTGCCTAAACCTAACCCCCCTTCCCCGCTGCCTAACCCTAAGTCCACCAGGGGGGTGCCTAACCCCAACCCTCCCTCCCCCTAGCCTAACCCTAACCTCCCAGGGGGGTGCCTAACCCTAAGTTTCCCCCGGGAACCCTAAACCTAACCCTCCCCCACGGCTATCCGCGCTCAGCGCCCGGCATCACTTTGAACGGGGTGCCGGGCGCCGGTCTCCCGGCGTCGGTAAAATGACAGGCGTCTAGATTTAGATGCCTGTCATTTAACCCTCGCCGGGATAAAGCAGTCAGGAAGCCGGCCATCGGGATTACGTCCACTGGCTTCCCGGCTGCATACCCAAGGAATTGATCCCCTAAATGTTAACACACTTTAGTAAATTTGCTTTTTCCTAGGTACAGTTAGCACCGCATATCATTTGCATAATGTGAAAAGTGGCTACGCACCCGATACTTTAGCCCTGGGAAATCCTACCATCATGCTGCAACGTGCCACCTATAGAGATGTCTTATCCAAGCTCAATATGGCTGGAGTAGCATACCGCCTTATTTTTGTATAAAGGGCCTGATTCAGAGCCGGACGCTATTTGCGCTCGCTCGTTCAGAAAATAGGGGTGGCTATTCAAATGAACCGTTCGCTCTTTGCGGTCTGTTCACGCCTCTATGTTTGAACGAGCGAACAAAACTTGCGGTCGTTTTTTGAAAAAATACGCCCCCTGGCCGCTCGCATCCTACATCATGTCCGCTATTTATTAGATTAATCGAGTACATCGACCAGGGTATGAACTGCTCGCTATTCTTGTGGTTGGTGTTTGCTACCACAATTTTGCGAGCAGTTCTGGCTATAAAATAACCCAGTGACGTGGTCAATGACGCTGCTGTATTAATTATGCACTCCCTTAAAACGGCCGTTTTGACCTTTAAGAACACCTGCGTTCGGATCTCCACTCCCCGTTTTCAAGAACCTTCCCCTGTTACCACCCACATACGCCTCCTCCTGTCACTCAAAATAGCAGGCATTCGCTATTTAGCGAACAAACGATTTTCGGCCGCACTGACTGGTTCGCGCATGCGTATTACGATCCGTACGCATGCGCATTTGGGCAAACATCGCTCGGAGCGAACGAGCGGCCGCTTACGAGCGGCTCTGAATCAGGCCCAAAGGCCGAGATAGCAGTGTTGTTTTTTTTTCCACTTCTCAATCTAGGGCAAATATATTTTCAGATGAATAATTACACGTGTATTATTATTATATGTATTTGTAATATTACTAGCATCGAACTACAAATAATGGGTAGCGTTAAAATGTTTTTTTGTGGTCATGATAATTAATCCACGGACATTTCGATATTCAATTTTTCTTGCCGCTCATTATTTATCGCCCTCATTGACGCCATATGAGACGAGGTTTAGGCGTCTAAAGCGGTTACAGCCGTATAAAATTTGGATTAGGGCGGCGTAACAGGGGGAAGGACCAGAACCAGCGTGTTTCTATAACATTTCTGCTCCCATCCTCCTGAGTGCGCGCATAAATGCCACCGCCACCGCCTAATGCGTCCTGACAGAGCAACGACTGAATTACTCGGTCGGGCGTTTGTTTAAAATGCACCGGCCAAACATTTGAATTGTCCCCTTTCTAAGTAAATCAAAACACCCCCACATTTGCACATGGGGGCATAGTCCCCATGTAGTAATTTAATTAAAACATATTTAATTATGTGTGTGTCACATAATTACTAAAGTAACCTCTACTAATGTGTTTTTGAACAGGAAATTACCATCCAGGATTTTTAATTTCTACACTCAATTTCAATGTCCTTTTAATGTTTGCAAGTGTTTTCTAACTTGTTAACATTTGTATTAATTTTGTTTTTTGTTTCATTTCATTAACAGTTTCCAACTTCGGAAGCGGAATGGCAGGCTGTTGCTTCGGATTTCAATTTGAAATGGAATTTTCCAAATTGCGGGGGAGCCTAAGACGGCAAACATATCAGAATAATCCCCCCAAGCAAATCCGGCTCTTTATATTATAACTCTAAGGGCTTTTTCAGTATCCTCCTAATGGCTGTAGTTAATGCTCATTTGGAGTTCCTATTTGTCGATGTTGGCAAAAACGGGCGGTCTTCTGATGGGGGTTCTTTCCAGAACACGAAGTTTTATGAACGGATTGTTAACAAGACCCTCCGTCTGCCTCCCCCAGGATCAGTGCGCTCATGGACTTGGGTTTCTGTTTGTGGCCGATGAGGCCTTTGCTTTAGGACAATATGTATTAATGCCTTTTCCATAAAGAACTTGAATATTTAACTATCGACTATCCCGGGCATGCAGATGCGTTGTGAATACCTTTGGACTGCTAACTAACCAATTTCAAGTTTTTCACACGTCTTTCAACCTCCAGATTGACAAAATAAATTCTGTTGTTGTAGCAGCCTGTGCATTGCACAGCTACAGTCAGCTGATTTCTCCTGCACTTTATGGAACGGAGCAATTTGTTGATAATCTGACCTCTGCCTCTTGGCCCCCAGTTCCATCAACTAGTACTCCTGCTGGCAAACAGATTCGAGAACAATATGTTACTTATATTAATGGGGAAGGTGCCGTTCCCTGGCAAGAAGGCCATATTAGTTAAAAAAAAAAAAGTATAATCTTCAAAACAAAGAAGAGTCACTATTTAAGTATGTTGCAAAATTTTTAAATTAAAAAAGTTAATTGAATTGTTTTAATGTTGTGTTATCATTTTGCCTTAGTACATTAAGATTCTTTTTTACATTAAACAACCTTCTGCTACCTACTCCTGAAGTTTTCACCTTCCCATCCTCAAGTTTAAAATCTTCCATGTGTGACCTTTGTACTATGGGCCTGATTCAGACCCGCTCGCAAGCGGGTCGATGGCCGGGCAGTGCGAAATTCACTCGCTCCTGGGCTCACTACAAACGGGGCGGCTGCCGATGTTGATCGACAGCTCATCCCGTTTTGTAGGCGGGGAGGGGGGGTGGCTGGTCAAACGGAGGCGTTCCTGAAGGAACGCCTGCCATTTGTGGGTGGCACTCGTGATGTCAGTAGTGAGCTTCCGGCTCTATTAGAGAAGGAAGCTCACTGGGGTTTGAGGCAGACGAGACCCTACCACAAGGGAGTCAACGCAAGCCTGATGGTTGCAATGGTCGCGACCATCACCTGGCCACTCGCAAAAGCCGTGGGTGGTCACCCACAGCTTAGCGAGAGGCCAGAAGGCCGGACTACAAAAAAAAAACTCCCTTCAGACCTGCGAGCGGGTCTAAATCAGGGCCAATGTGTTACATACATGCCTTCCCTCCCGCATCCACCGGGAGCCTACCCCTTCAAGGTGGGAGCTGCCGCTACCCCGGAAAGAATTATTAATGCCCCGGTTTCCCCACTGCCACATCTAAAATCTGGACTGCGGATGCATGTGTCCGGATGTTACGGGGAGGGGGCTCGAGTAAGTCATGATGCTTGCCGCCATTACACTTTATATAGTACAGGCCGGTCACCGCGGGGTTATGGGAAGTGGTGGCCATGCCGCCTAGCCCAGCAACCAGTGTCTTCCCCGGAGCACGGTCCCAGTGTGTCTGTAAACCCAAGTAGATGGGCAGGTGGCCGGCAGTGCGGCGCTGCGCTGCGGCAGCACAGCCTGGATGGTCGCCGGTCCTTTAGCCTCTTTCTGACGGCTCTTCCTCGCAATGCAGCGTGACCAGCTTCCTCCTCCATGGCAGCCAGCCACACTGTAATGGTCGGAGCATGAGAGACTGGTAAGTGACTGTGGAGACTGCACACTGGCCAGGGTGGTATAGTTGAGGGAGTCAGGAGTAATTATCAACTCCCAGCGCACAGTAAAATGGGGCATTATTTTTTTATTTACAATAAACATGACTGTACAGTGGGCCTGATTCGGAGCCGGACGCTCTTTCAAAGCGCTCGCTCTGAATCAGGGCGGCATAATTTTTTTTTTGTGTCGGCCTCCTGGACGCTCACTAACCTGTGGGTGACTACCCACAGCTTTTGCGAGCAGCCAGGTGATGGTCTCGATGGTCGCGACCATCGGGCTTGCGACGAGACCCTTTTGGCAGGGTCTCATCCATCGCAAGCCACAGTGAGCTTCCGGCTCTAATAGAGCCAGAAGCTCACTACTGAGGCCGCCCCCAAACAGCAGGCGTTCCTTCCATTTGGCCAGCCACCCCCCCTGCCTGCCTCCAAAACGGGGCGAGCTGTCAATCAAAATCGACAGCCGCCCAGTTTTGGTGTGAGACCCGTAGCGACGGAGCGCCCATCGCTGGCCGGGTCTCGCGCATGTGCAGTGGGGGACCATCGACCCACTTGCGAACGCTGTGCGCTAGCGAGCGGGTCTGAATCAGGCCCTGTGATATATGAGGGGAGGGGGACACAGCTCCTAGCACACACTGGTATTATTATATAGAGGAGAGGGGATTATAGTAATACTACATATCAATGTGTGCTAGGAGCTGTGTCCCCCTCCCCTCATATATCACTGTACAGTCCTCTCTGTGGTATTATTATATAGAGGAGAGGGGAGTGTACAGTTCTATATGAGGGGAGGGGGACACAGCTCCTACCACTCACTGATATGTGGTATTATTATGTAGAGGAGAGGGGATTATAGTGATATGAGGGGTAATACCAGCTCCCAGCACACACTATGGCCCGTATTCAATTAGGGAGCGAAAAGTCCATGCTGGACTTTTTGCTCCACATCGGAGCTTTTCTGGGGATAAAGTATCGGACGCGCGCCTGCTTTATCCCCGTATTCAATTAAAATGAGCGTTAACGGGACCCGGTAAATTGGGATCTAGGCAAAAGAAAGGCAATTTTCAGAAAATAATTGTAGGACCCCCCTAAAGTTGTCCGGACATGGGGGAGCACTATGGGTACCCCCGTTTTTGCCTGCAGAAGAAAGTCGGGTTTTTAAATAAATAAGGTGTTTAAATAAGGTGTTTTTTTTAACAACATTGAAGAAGTGATGCAGAAAAGCACTTAGGTTTTTTTATTCCCTTTTTTTAAAGTGGTCCCATGAAATTTGGGGTACATGAAAATGGGTGACTTTTTAGTCACTGAAATAATTTTTTAAAAATTGAGCAATAATGCCGCTAATAGCCTATTTTAGAAAACACCTGCCCCATACTTACAGAATACCCCTGAACCAATTTCCCTTATTTTTTAAACACTGTTTCCCCTTTTTTTGGATTTCATCCCAAATTTGTAAATAATTTTTTTGGGATTGTGACTATTTGTTGTATAAACTTTTTTGGACACAGTCTATTTTTAAATGACATTCCCAGGGGTGCAGCCTATTTTTTTTAAGCCTGCACCCCTAAACCTCAATTCTGCACTTGTTATCGCCATGGAAAACATGGTGAAAAGTTTGCACAGTATTTTTTCAAAGACTTTTCAAACCTGTGAAAATTCTTTGAAATTGAATCTGGGAAAATTTGAAACAGGCAAAAATGACGTAATTGGCAAAAAATTATCACCAATTCCGACTTATCAATGGCTAATTGAAGATCCCCTATATGTGGTGCTATTCTATAGAGGAGTGGGGATTATAGTGATATGAGGGGTAATAACAGCTCCCAGCACACACTATGGCCCTCATTCAGAGGCGGTCGCAAGAAGCGATCGCTCTCTCTGAATGAGGGCAGCCGCTTCTTTTTTTTAGTGTGGCCTCCTGGTCGCTAGCTAAGCTGTGGGTTGGTGGCCCAGTGCGCACGCACGGCGTGCGCAAGCCCCGTAATGAGTGAGAAATCACTCACTCTGGGGCTCGCAACAAAACGGGGCGGCTGTTGGTGTCGATCGACAGCTCGCCCTGTTTTGTAGGTGGGGAGCGGGGGTGGCTGAACAAACGAAGGCGTTCCTGAAGGAACGCCTGCCGTTTGTGGGCGGCCCTACTGACATCACTCGAAGTCCACTCGGGCTTGCAAGACCTGAGACCCTACCACAGGGTCTCCTCGCAAGCCCGATGGTCACGATAATCACGACCATCTCCTGCCCGCTCACATTAGCTGTGGGTGGGCACCACAGCTTTGCGAGCGGACAGGAAAAAAAAAAAAAATTCCTCCCCGCCTTGATTCAGAGCATGCGCTCGCAAATAGCGAGCGCCTCTGAATCAGGCCCATAGTCCCAGGTAACGTTTGTTTAGCAGTAACACGTTCCCCTCTTCTTCTCACATACACAGTCTCTATCACAGCTTTTTGCTCCTGCGGGAGCCCCGATCTATTCAGGGCAGGCAAACCCTGTGCCATCTGACCATTTACTGCCACACCGGCCGCAACACTTTTACTGCACCTATTTCCACCGTGCACTTCTCTGGGCGCCATTCCTAAAGCCACCACAACATCGGGCACAGTGCCCTCCGCTGCTGGCTTATTCAATGAATGTCCCTCTGTGCTTGCCTTCTGCTTGGCCTCTTCTAACCGATCCATATGGGGTACCCTCAGGCACTATAGACAAAGGGAGCCCCTCATCTGTGCCCGAAGCACCCCGCATACAATCACTCACCTGAGGGTTCGTTGGTTCACTGGAAACGCCCTCCACCAATCCACTCCTTTCCATGCTGGAATCCTTCCTCTCTGGCCCCTGCACCTGCACCTGCTTGCTGGAATCTGCCATATCAGCACAAAGCACTGCATTACTGCCTTCAGCAACACACTCCACAGCAGCCTGCAGGTGCTCCGCCTCTGTAATTGGAAACTCCTTCACCACAGGTGCTTGCAGTAATTTAGATTGCCTTTGCTCAGCCACATTTTTCTCTTTCTTAATGCTTTTTAAATCAGCAATTCTTGCTTTAACCCTTTCAAGGGCTGTCGATATCGACTGAACCGTCATTTAATGCTGGCTTTTCCCACTTATAACAGTGCTTGCATTTTTTCTTCTTAGCACTTAACTTAAGAGATAGCTTTTTTTGATTCTTTCACTAACTCCTCAATTGTTCGCCCAGCATACTCTTCATCCTCCTCGCTGAGGACACTTTCTGCTGCTGATTCCATGTCACTGTCTGCGGCTCCCTCTCCCTCCATCTTGACTCGAGCAGCCCCCCCCCTGCTTCACCCCCCGTAGGGCAGACAGCGGCTGCTGCAACTCCACCCAGAGTTACTACACTCGGGGGAGTACCCTCCGGAGGTTTGGGGGGAGCAGTCCCCAGCTATAATTGCTTCATTGGAGCTGTATCTGCACCGCTGCCTCTTCTTGCACCGGGCTGGCCAGCTGCCGATAACACCCCCGGGCGATTGTCCTCCTCAGCTTTGCAGACCCCTGATCAGCACAGGGTTGAGAATTCTTTCCCCCAGCAGGATCCATCCCTCCTGGGGAAGCTGCAGGGGAAACCCCTGCTCCACTGCCAAGTCAGCAACACACCAACAGCACAGCAGCTCACCTGGAGACTCCTCCTCTTGCTGGAACACACCTCTCTCTCACAGGCCAGTGACAGGATGTGAGGAGGGGAATGGAGGCAGCAGGAAGCCACAGACTGACAGTTATATAGTTTGAGGAGCAAGATCCCCAGCAGCACAGAGTATATCAGGAGATGAGTGATGTGTTAGCGAGGACAGGGCTGCATGTGACAGGGGCAGTGACATGATGTGAGGAGGGGAATGGAGGCAGCAGGAAGCCACAGACTGAGAGTTATAGTGGGAGGAGCAGGATCCCTAGCAGCACAGAGTATATCAGGAGATGAGTGATGTGTAGTGAGGACAGGGCTGCATGTGACAGGAGCAGTGACCTGACATGAGGAGGGGAATGGAGGCAGCAGGAAGCCACAGACTGAGAGTTATATAGTGGGAGGAGCAAGATCCCCAGCAGCACAGAGTATATCAGGAGATGAGAGATGTGTAGTGAGGACAGGGCTGCGTGTGTCAGGGGCAGTGACATGATGTGAGGAGGGGCATGGAGGCAGCAGGATGCCACAGACTGAGAGTTATATAGAGGGAGGAGCAGGATCCCCAGCAGCACAGAGTATATCAGGAGATGAGTGATATGTTAGTGAGGAAAGGGCTGCATGTGACAGGGGCAGTGACATGATGTGAGGAGGGGAATGGAGGCAGCAAGAAGCCATGGACTGACAGTTATAGTGGAAGGAGAGTGTCCCCCAGCAGAACAGAGTATATCAGGAGTTGAGTGATGTGTTAGTGATGACAGGGTTACATGTGACAGGGGCAGTGACAGTGTCGGACTGGGGCATGAAGGGCCCACCAGGGGAATGCAGTGATAGGGGCCCATACTTATGGACATGCCAGCCATAACCATTAGATTGTGCATGGTTGCCACCCCTTTAAATATATATAGTAAATACTTCTAGTGCATACATAATAATGTACCAGATTAATAACTGCATTGCATTGTAGCAAGAATACCATATAATTGTACAGTATAATGTAACATATGTATAATGTATAATATTCTTATTATCCTTTATTTATATGGTGTCACAAGTGTTCCGCAGCGCCTTATAAAGTACATAAACAAATGAGCACACAAGAAAAACAGTTATTAACAGTACAAACAATACAGGACAAATACATGCTTTATAAACATTGCAGCTTAACATTCAAATAAGCAGCAAGGTGTCAGCAACCAAGTGTTAGGTGCCGTTTTAAATTAAAATATAAGTAAGGGAAGGAGAAGCACGTGAGGGAAGAGGGCCCTGCTCGTGAGAGCTTACATTGTAAAGGGGATAGGCAGACAAACGGGGGTGACACAGATGGGCTGGATAGTGAGGAAGGAGCATAGAGTAGTGGGTTAGGATGAGCACTGGAAAGCTTTGAGGAAGAAAGGGGTATCGAGAGCCCATTTGAAGATTAGGAGCCAGAAAGCAAAGTTATCAAGGAATTTTGAGCTAAGTCCAGGGGGACGAAAAAAGGCAGCTACTCGAGGAAGTTGGAAGAAGCAAATATCATGAGCATTGAATGGAAATAATGAAATGGAGAGTTTAGAAGGTAAGAGTTGGTGGGAGTGACCAGATAATAGAAGTACCCCAACACCAAGACTGTGACAACCTCCAAACCAGGGAGTGTGAAAGAATGTGAGTCCCCCAAAGGAGATAGCTGCAGGAGAAGTGGTGTCAGATGGGTAAATCCAGGATTTGGTGATTGCTAGGAGATTCAAAAAGTCAGAGATGAGGCTGTCATGGACGGGGACCAATTGATTATAGACAGGACTGGCTTTCCAGAGGACACAGGATAGAGGGACAGGGTTGGGAGAAGAGAGAAGGAGACTGTTAGAGTTTCTGCAATGTGGGGTTGAGATTAATTTAGAGCAGGGGTATGAGGAGAGTGTGGGTATGTGGTGGGCTTCTGAATGAGGAAGGGTGACAGCAGGTGGTGGGCAAGGTGGAGGTATAGTGTGGTGTGGGTGGAGAAGAAGAGAGGTAACTTGGGGAAAAGGGAGGGTGCAGGGCTTAGTGGTGGTGCAGCAGCAGGACCATGGTGGAATAGGCGTAAATAATAATGGAGTTGTGGGAGATACGGTGGAGGGTACTAGATGGAATGAAGGGAGACAGAGGAGAGGAATGAGGGGGAGGAGAAGGTGGAGGAGACTATGGAGGGAGGAAAGAGGTAGGAACTGCTGGTAGAGGAGAGATTTATGTAGCTGTTGAGTGAGGGACGGAGCAGAAGAAAAGAGATACTTAGGGGGAAATTTACTAAGATTCGAGTTTGGTCGAGTTTTTTAGTTTTTAAACTCATTTTGCTTCACCAAACCTCGGGTGAGTTTTCCCTTATCAAACTCGCAAATTTACTAAGAAGTGAGTTTAGCTGAAAGTGAGATTTTTGATGGTGAAGCAGATCGAGTTTTTTCTTCCAAATTGCGAGTTTAGATGAGATTACTTACTCCAGATTGCAGTGTTTTCTCTCTGCAAAACTCACCCGAGCAAGCAGCCTGCACATATCAGTAAGATATGTGTAAGCTGCTTGTGTGTTTTAATACCTGTAAAAAACAGGTTAAATTATTTTTTTTTAAAAATGACATAGGGTCCCCCCCCCAGCCTGTCCTGGTACCTAAAATTCCGGGGAACAAAATGAGTAGGGTTCCACTGTAAATTAGGTACCAGGACCAGGCTGATTTTAATTATAGGGGTAACAAATTTGGGTAGGGGTACCCCTAAATTTAAAACCAGCACTGGACCCTTTCTAGTGGGGGCCTGATGCCACAGCCGGGGGTGCCCTTTCACTGGGCCCCCCATCCGCAGCATCAGCCGTGACCGCTAGTCAGCCCTGGCCAGGGATCCCTGGGGAGTTGGGGACCCCTCCAATAACAGGGACCCACTCTCCTAATATCTATCTATCTATCTATCTATCTATCTATCTATCTCATAGCTATCTATCTATCTATCTATCTATCTATCTCATATCTATCTATCTATCTATCTATCTATCTATCTATCTATTTATCTCATATCTATCTATCTATCTATCTATCTATCTCATATCTATCTATCTATCTATCTATCTATCTATCTATCTATCTATCTATCTATCTATCTATCTATCTATCTATCCACAGTATATATCTATCTGTCATAATTAGGCCCGTATTAAATTAGAGGTGAAAAGCCGTTTTCACGTGTTTTTGGCTGAAACTTTTCGCCGATGAAGTCAATTCGCCAGGCGGAAAGGTATCGCTGTATTCAATTTGAAAGTCAATGCAATGTAATAGGCGAAAAAGTTTCGCCTATGAATAGCAGGCGGAAAAAAGTGCAGAATTGGGGTTTTGGGATGTAACGTTGCAGGAGCCCCCATGCAGCCTTCAGACAGAACCCCCCAAGGGGGGTGTCAAATTTTTTTTTAAAAAAACTCTTAAGGACACCCCAAAAACTCACTTTGAATTTGGGGGCGATATAAAAAAAGTTGGGGGAAAAAGTTAAAAACTAGCGAACTTGACTCTGGGGCGGTCCCCAAGTATGCCCCAGGTGTTTTTTTCATTGCAGGGGCTTGCAGCAGGTGGATTGTTCACGATTTTTTCAACTTAATTTTAGCAACTTTAAAATATGCTGCCCCCCATATTCAAGTACCCCAAATTTTCTGGGATAATTTATTTTCTGCAAAAAAACCTCCAGAATACTATTCTTCACCACAAAAACGCTATTTAGCGGCTATTGAGCCCGTTTAAAAACACTAAATACCTTCAGCAAGCCAAATCGGGGGGTACCATAGGGAACCCCCATGTCAGAGCATCTTTTGTCAGGCTGATTTTCCCAAACCTGACAGTACTTTCCGCTTGTTTAAGTTTCGCGGGGTCCCGTTTTCGCCTACTTTCAAATTGAATACGGCGATACGCGGGCACATGCACGATACTTTTCCGCCTGCAAAACAGGCGAGGTAGGCGAAAAGTCCTGGGAGGCGAAAAAGTGTTGCAAGTCCGCTCAAATTGAATATGGCTCTTAGATAGATAGACAGAGAGACAGACAGACAGATAGATAGATAGATAGATAGATAGGTGTAATTACCATAGTTGCAAGGGGTGCACTAGATAGATAAATTGATAGAGAGAGAGAGAGAGAGAGAGAGATGTGATAGATAGATAGATAGATAGATAGATAGATAGATAGATATGAAATAGATAGATCTGAGATAGGTAGATGGATAGATATGATAGATAGATAGATATGAGATAGATGGATAGATAGATAGATAGATAGGAATGAGATAGATAGATAGATATGAGATAGATAGATCTGAGATAGGTAGATGGATAGATATGATAGATAGATAGATAGATAGATATGAGATAGATAGAGATAGATATGAGATAGATAGATAGATAGATAGATAGATAGAGACAGGGGCGGATTGGGCTGAAAAACCAGCCCGGGAAATTTATGGAAGCAGCCCTTATTGGGGCGGGGTCTTTTGAGGGGGGCAGGACCCCTCCTCACGTGGCCTGATTTGTTACGTTGGATGCAGTTTCAGGCTTTCTTGCGTCTTTTGCAGTTGGGTCTGTGACTTTATGTTAATTACGCTACAACGCCCTTCCCGGGTATACATACCTGCTTTTGAATTTGCAAGGACTAAGACGCCAATTGTCAGTGTCTGCAGACACTGCAATTATGCTTTGTTCATCTTTAGACACCACCATCGGGTACGCCATTTAAACTTTCACCAGCCCTATTCTATATGCAGATCATCCGCCTGTGTATGGCCTCCTATGTGAGCAATTCAGCGTCTCTATAGTCAATCCCCTGTAAACGCCCAGGAGCCCCCAAAACATTTCTAATACACTTCTTGGTGCATGCGTCTGAATCTGTACTGCAACTCTGTACGAACATCACCAGGACGCATGCGCGGTGTAACTCAGACACATGCACTGAGGAAGAGTAATGCACAAAAAAAAAAAAACACATTGGCCCCCACAGGAAATCACACTGGCCCTTATAGAAAGCAATAAAACAACATTGGCCCCCACAAAAAAAGAATACAACACATTGACCCCCACAGGAGAAAAGAATTACACTGACCCCTTACAGAAAACAATAAAACACACTGACCCCTACAGAAAACAATAAAACACAGTGACCCCCTACAGAAAACAATAAAACACACTGACCCCCTACAGCAAACAATACAACACACTGACCCCCTACAGAAAACAATAAAACACACTGACCCCCAACAGGAGAAAAAAAAATATACTGACCCCCGACAGGAGAAAAAAAAACACATTAGCCCCTACAGAAAAAAAAATAAATCACATTGGCACCTACATAAAGCAATAAGACAGACTGACACCCCCCGGCAGGTAAAAAAAACAAAATACACATTAGCCCCCACAAGAAAACATAACACACATTGGCCCCCACAGTTTAAAAAAAAAAAACATTGGCCCCCCTGCAGGAAAAAAATTAAAACAAATTGGCCTCCACAAGAAAAAAATAGGGTGAGCAGTGTATGACCCTGTGGCCAGGAGGTATGGTGGGTAGTGTATGTCTAAGGGGCCAGGGAGTAGCGTAAGATCCGGAGGCCTGAGGTTATATGGGTTCAAATCCCAACAGCGGCGTGCCGACACGTCTGAAAATCCCGATCGTCCCCAGGTAAGTATGAACTAACCTAACCCCCCTAACCCTAACCTTTCCCCCAGTGCCTAACCCTAATCCCCCCCCCAAGTGCCTAAACCTAACCCCCCTTCCCCGACGCCTAAACCTAAGTCCCCCCCGGGGGTGCCTAACCCTCCCTCCCCCTAGCCTAACCGTAAACTCTCTGGGGGGTGCCTAATCCTAAGTCCCCCCGGGAACCCTAAACCTAACCCTCCCCCCCCGCGGCTGTCCGCAGCGGTGCCCGGCATCACTTCGATCGGGGCGCCTGTCTCTCAGCATCGGTAAACTTCGATCGGGGCGCTGGTCCCCCGGCGTCGGTAAAACGACAGACGTCTAGCTATAGATGCCTGTCATTTAACCCTCGCCGAGATAAAGCTGTCGGGAAGCCGGCTGTCGGGCTTACGTCCGCCAGCTTCCCGATTGCATACCGTTGGATGGGAATAGTAGTGGGAAGTGGGGTCAGCATGTGAGTAGTAGTAATGCGGGGCAGGCGTAGAATAGTAGTAGTGCAGAGCATGGGGCAGGCTGAGAATAATAGAGACAGGATGTAATAGTGGAAAGCTGGGGCAGGATGAGAGTAGTAGTGTGGAGCAGGTGGCAGGGAGGAAGTAGTTGTGTGGAGCAGGGGGCAGGGGCAGGGTTGGAGTGGTAGTGTGGAGCAGGGGGCAGGGTGGGAGTAGTAGTAGTTCAGGGCAGGATGGAAGTAAAAGCTTACCTACCTTTTATCATCTCTTCCTGGGAGAAGCCCGGGTAAGAGAAGCAGCAGGGGGCCGAAGGGGGCGGGGCCTAACGATTCGCGTAATTAAGCCCCGCCCTCTCGCGGCAAAACTGCCGCAATTGGGTAAAACTTACATATGGGGCTGTGATTCATGCAGAATCACATCTTAAGCCCCGCCCCCTTCACGGAGACCCGCGATCGCCGCGGGTATTCTCCTCATTCTGCCCACTTCACTAGGAAGTGGGCAGAATGCGGGAGAAATGCCTACCCCTCCGGGGAATAAGGCCCGGAATAAGGCCCTCATTCAGACCCACTCGCGAGCGGCTGTCCGCTCGCAAGTGGGTCGATGGTCCACACTGCGCATGCGCACGACGGAGGGAGCTCCGTCGTGCGCATGCGCGAGACACGACGAGCGAAGGACTTTCCTTCGCTCGGAGTGTCTCATCAAAGGGGGCGTGCTGTCGATGGTGACTGACAGCACGCCCCCTTTGGTGGGCGTGTCGGGCGTGCCTGCCAGACGGAGGCGTTCCCAAGGGAACGCCTACCGTCTCAAGCCGGCCCCACTGACATCACTAGTGATGTCAGTGGGAGTGATTTTGGCTCTGATAGAGCCAAAATCACTCCTGGCCTTGCGGTTGAAAAACTCAACCGCAGGCATTTGCTCGCAGTCTCGATGGTCGCGATGGTCAAGACCATCGCGGCCATCATCCTGCACGCTCGTATATGCTGTGGGTGGTGACCCATAGCTATACGAGCGTCCAGGAGGATGCTCCATATTAATTGAGGTGGGCCCTGATTCAGAGCGAGCGCTCTGGTCAGAGCGTCCGACTCTGAATCAGGGCCTAAGTGTGCAGGATGGGCTGTGAAGAAGAAAGCTGAACACAAATTACCTTCACTCCGGACCAGAGTCACCTTCTATCCGCATGGGTCCTATCTCACACGCTGACAGCAGACAGTGTGCACATGAGTGGATAGCTCCTGCCACCCGCCTGACGTCCTGCTCCCACGACTCCTCCTGCACATAGTCAGCTGCAGCCTGCACTCATCCCTTGTCCTTTGAACCCTGCATGGTTCACCTCGGCTCCCGCAACCCGGAGGATGGCCAGACCTTGATCGGCTAGGCAGAATGCGGGTGGCTAGGGCTGACGGTCGACAACTCTAAGACTGAGGGGGTTGCCGGCGGGCGGCTGAGGGGGCTGATGACGGGCGTCTAGGGCTAAGGCTTAGGGGGCTGCTGGCGGGCGGCTGAGGGGGCTGATGATGGGCGTCTAGGGCTAAGGCTGAGGGGGCTGACGGCGGGCGGCTAGGGCTGAGGCTGAGGGGGCTGACGGCAGACAGCTAAGGCTGAGGGGGCTGACGGCGCGCGGCTAGGGCTGATCTAAAGGGATTTACCTAGAGGGAGAGGAGAACACTGCACAGCACAGTGATTAGCTGGGAGCCTCCGGTTTGCGTTCCTTGAAGCGAGGCACCCGGCAGGCAGTGTCGACTAGCCCAGCAGAGGGGTTCAAGGGACCGGCCCAGCGGGAACTTTCTCACTTTCCCGGCGGCCCAGTCCGTCCCTGGATAGAGAGATAGATATGAGATAGATAGATATGAGATAGATGATAGATAGATATGAGACAGATAGATAGAGATAGATAGATATGAGATAGATAGATAGATAGATAGATAGATAGGTATGAAACAGACAGATAGATAGATATGAGATAGATAGATAGATAGATAGATAGACAGATAGATAGATATGAGATAGATAGATATGAGATAGTTAGATAGATAGATATGAGACAGATAGATAGATAGATAGATATGAGATAGATAGATAGATAGATAGACAGATAGATAGATATGAGATAGATAGATAGATAGATATGAGATAGATAGATAGATAGATAGATATGAGATAGTTAGATAGATAGATAGATATGAGACAGATAGATAGATAGACAGATAGATAGATATGAGATAGGTAGATAGACAGATAGATAGATATGAGATAGATAGATAGATAGATAGATATGAGATAGATAGATAGATAGACAGATAGATAGATATGAGATAGATAGATAGATATGAGATAGATAGATAGATATGAGATAGATAGATAGATATGAGATAGTTAGATAGATAGATAGATATGAGACAGATAGATAGATAGATAGATAGATAGATATGAGATAGATAGATAGATAGATAGATAGATAGACAGATAGATAGATATGAGATAGATAGATAGATAGATATGAGATAGATAGATAGATAGATAGATAGATAGACAGATAGATAGATATGAGATAGATAGATAGATAGATATGAGATAGATAGATAGATAGATATGAGACAGACAGATAGATAGATAGATAGATAGATAGATAGACAGACAGATATGAGATAGATAGATATGAGATAGATAGATAGATAGATAGATAGGTATGAGACAGACAGATAGATAGATATGAGATAGATAGATAGATAGATATGAGATAGATAGATAGATAGATAGATGGATAGATAGATAGATAGATAGTTAGATATGATATAGATAGATATGAGATAGATAGATAGATAGATAGATAGATAGATAGATAGATAGATAGATAGATAGATAGATAGGTATGAGACAGACAGATAGATATGAGATAGATAGATAAATATGAGATAGATATTAGATAGATAGATAGATATGAGATAGATAGATAGATAGATAGATAGATAGATAGATAGATAGATAGTAAATTGGGGCTTTCTCCCTCTTCCTGTGATTTTCGTACTCAGTTTGGAAGCCAAGATGTTGTTAGGTGCCCATACTATGACATTGGTCTGTGACAAGATGTGTGAAATGAGATGGTGTCCGAGCTGCTTGCACTCAGTGTTACCTGGATGCCCCCTCCTGTGTCTCACGTTACCATGGCAACAGTCTCCTCATCTCTGACTGGTAAATATTGTCCACAAAAAGCAAACACATGGGTGGGGGTGGGGGGTGTTTTGTTGGCATTGTCACAATCATTCAACATAAACACAATTTCTACAGCAACATTTCAGCAGCTTTTTGTTAATCTTTGTTTTACAAACAAAAGGGCACTAGAGTATATATGTAATTTATATTAGACTATAAGGAATGGTGAGCTTCACGCAAATCTGGTTCTTTGTAAATTCTTTCTGTGTAGCATTTTCTATTTACATAGTATCTGTCTACTTATCGCAGTGCGCCACGGTCTGGCACGCTGGCACCTGATTACCTGGGCTGCAATCACTTCTCATAGGCAGCCAAACTATAGTCCCCTGCATCTCACCACAGCCCATACTTGCCTACCTTTCAGAATCTCTTCCCGGGAGAAGCCCGGGTAAGAGAAGCAGCAGGGGGCCGATGGGGGTGGGGCCTAACGACTTGCGTCATTAAGCCCCGCCCCCTCACGGTAAAACTGCCGCGATTGGGTGAAATTTACATAGAGGGCGGGGCCAAATGCTGTGATTCATGCAGAATCACATCTTAAGCCCCGCCCCCTTCACGGAGACCCGCGATCGCCGCTGGTTATCTCCTCATTCTGCCCACTTCACTAGGAAGTGGGCAGAATGCGGGAGAAATGCCTACCCTTCCGGGGGTGCGGGGGGTTACCCGAAACATCGGGAGCCTCCCGCGAAAACCGGGAGGGTAGGCATGTATGCCACAGCCCCCTGCATCACACCACAGCCCTCTGCATCACACCACAATCTCCTGCTTCTCACTACTGTCCCATGCATTTCACCACAGCATCCTGCTTCTCACCACAGTCCCTGCATCTCACCACAGCCCCCTGCATCACACCACAGGCCCTCTGCATCACACCACAGGCCCTCTGCATCACACCACAGACCCCTGCATCACACCACAGGCCCTTGCTTCTCACCACAGGCCCCTGCATCACACCACAGTCCTCAGCATCACACCACAGCCCCCTGCATCACACCACAGCCCCCTGCATCACACCACAGCCCTCAGCATCACACCACAGCCCTCAGCATCACACCACAGCCCTCCGCATCACACCACAGCCCCCTGCATCACACCACAGGCCTCTGCATCACACCACAGACCCCTGCATCACACCACAGGCCTCTGCATCACACCACAGCCCCCTGCATCACACTACAGCCCCCTGCATCACACCACAGCCCCCTGCATCACACCACAGGCCTCTGCATCTCACCACGACCCCCTGCTTCTCACTCCTGCCCCCTGCATCTCACCAGTGTCACCACATCCCCTGCTGCTATGGGTCCTGAAGTTGGCTGTACCCTGGCCACTGGGATGTGCTGGGAAGGGCAGGATGATCATGGATGAGAGATCTGTATTGCAGCTACGTAAGCATTATTAGCAGCAGGGGCACCTGTGCATATTTCCACAGCCTACATGTGCACCCCTCCCATGCTCCCGAACTTATCAATAAGAATATGCACTCTTTGCACAATGTACCCTATATTTCCTATGCTCCCTATTGAGCTTCCTCACCGTGGTGCCCCTGTCCGAGAACATCGTTGACTTCCTTGGGAAGGGCCTCCTGCTTACCAAGGGTGTGTGGTTGAGTGAGAACATTATGCAAGAGAAGGAGCACTTCATGGTGGAGGATTGGTGACCCGGAGTCCACCTGCAGGTTTAATGTATGGATGAATATCAGCGTTTTTGTTCCGATAGTACCGTAGTGTTTTTACCATTTGATGGTGGCGTGTTCTGATGGTTGTTTGTTTTTTTAATTCCTGATGGCTATGTCTCCCCTGGCTCCTTCCTGGCTACTGTATCTGCATCAGGGCATCTTTATGGGTTCATTGGAGGTTGTCTCTCACTCTCTGTCTGCCTCATATGTGACCCTGCTCAGTCCTTGACTCCATCCCCTCTCTTGGCTGCTGCTAAGGAACAGAGCACATTGCTAGCTCTGATTGGCTCTCCTCTGCAGCAGCAGCAGTTAGTCACACACACACATGCACGCGCGCGCACACACACAGCACAACAGTTTTTTCTGTGACTTGCTTCAGTAAACTCGTCACTGCTTGGCTTCCTTTTCTCACAGGTGAATGGCTCATACACCTAAACCTTCCTTGACTAATGCTTTATAGAATAGTGAAAACTCATCAAAATCCATCCATTGGTTCAAGAGATTAGCCCGAACAAACAGACAGACACCTAAACCAGGGACTTTTTTTTATATATATAGATAAGATAGAGATTAGATTCTATATCTTTACAGTTGTAGGTCACAGCAACAATATTTTATTTTAGTAATTACTATAAATCACCAGGTCTAATTATAAGTATAACTTATATGTGACATTACTGTGGATACCCTGCATTAAGCATTAAATGCCCCTGACCCACCCTGATCCGGCTCGCTTCTCTGATGTAATAGGCTCCATTTTGACTTTGCTAGTAGAATTGTGAATAAAAGTACAGTATCAGACCTATAGATTTCACACAGTAAAATTGGTAATATAGGGCCTGATACAGCGTTTTACATATTTAGCATCGCTGTTGTGTCTTTGGACACAGTGGTGCTGCTAAAATATGGTAATGCCCAGTAGGCGCCTTGTGTATATGATGCCTCCTGCCAGCCTCTGTGATCCGCTGCTGCATCCTTGCACGCAGCCATCGAATCACTAGCGTGATATCACCCATCAGAATAACCCTCAGATTACTCAGGATGACCGGGGTTTATCACACAGCTGGATCCAGTGAACCTGCATCGGAATTCACAGCCGCTGATTGGCTCCCAAAAAAGTTTTAAAACCAAACTGAGGGCCTCATTTATCAATGAGCAATATGCTTGTTATCACTCTTTTTCAAGCACATGACAGTTAGGAGCTGATTGGTTGGAGCACCATTTAAGATTAGTAACAAGTGATAAAAAGAATATCACTAAATGTAATGAACGATTTTTTTGAGCTACAAACGATTTTTGCATATTCCCTTACTGACAATCGTTGAGTTGGTCAGTCTGACTGAACTACAAACTACAAACGTGAACGCGCATGATCAATAATCGTTTTAACTCAGAATAATCGTTTTTTAACTCAGAAAGTGAATGATTTTTTCAATGATTGAACAATCAACTATATCGTTATTGATAATCGTTCAAAAAATCGTTGTGGGTGTGTATGCACCTTTAGGGTTATGCTGTGCGAGGGGAGGGTTAGGCAGCAGGGAAGGTGGGCTTGGGTTAGGGTTTAGGCTTCTTACCTTCAGGAGTCGGAATTCTGACTCTTGGGATACCACTATTGGTACTCTGACTGCCAGCATCCAGCCACCGAGAGCCCGTACCCAACCCATAAATGAGGCCCTAAATGTCTTACGTTGCATTTTTAGCTGAGAGTGATATCACCTTTGTATCATTTTACCAGCTTCTTAATGCTATCCCCACTGAGATATATGACTGGGGAGAAGGAGCCTTAGGGCCTGATTCAGAGCCGCTCATAAGCGGCCGCTCGTTCGCTCCGAGCGATGTTTGCCCAACTGCACATGCGTACGGATCGTTATACGCATGCGCGAACCAGTCAGTGCGGTCGAAATTCATGTGCTCGCAAAATAGCGAATGCCTGATAATTTGAGTGACAGACAGAGGCGTATGTGGGTGGTAACGGGGGAAGGTGCTTGAAAACGGGGAGTGGAGATCCGAACAGGCGTGCTTAAAGGTCAAAACGGGCATTTTATGGGTGTGCATAATTAATACAGGAGCGTCACTGACCACGTCACTGGGTTATTTTATAGTCAGAACTGCTCGCAAAATTGTGGTAGGAAAAACCAACCCCAAGAAGAGCGAGCAGTTCATACCCTGGTCGATGTACTCGATTAATCTAATAAATAGCGGACATGAGGTAGGATGCGAGCGGCCAGGGGGCGTATTTTTTCAAAAAACGACCGCAAGTTTTGTTCGCTCGTTCAGACATAGAGGCGTGAACAGACCGCAAAGAGCGAACGGTTGATTTGAATAGCCACCCCTATTTTCTGGACGAGTGAGCGCTAATTGCGTCCGGCTCTGAATCAGGCCCTTAGAGCTTATCCACACAGGATAAATGTAACACCTGTAAACTACTATTAAGCTGCATTTAAAATGTCTCTCATATATTTCCATAGACAGACTTTTAAAGTACAATTTTCAATTAAAGGGAGAAGTGCCTCACTGCATGCATGATTTTTCTTTTTAAATCGCAGGGTTCTTGTTTGACAAATGATGTTTACATAGTTGTTCGTGCTCCTGGTAGCTGGCAAAGGAAAAAGCTTAAAGCCCTGATCGCATTGTTTTTCTACCGCTCATTTACAGCATTAACAGAACAAAGTCAATGAGCAAAATGCAAATATGTAACCTCAATATATGATATAATAGATATCATTACCTGCTGCACCCAAGGGTATATGTTACCTGTGTTTTTGCTTTGTAAAACTTTCTGCCTAATTAGAGCACCATTGTTCCCATGTCAAATACATTTTGGGGTCATTTTATCAAATACTGTTTATTTCCCCGATTGGTTTGATATCTCTGTATAATCGCTGGCAAATTTGTCCTCCAAACTGCTGGGCTTATAATTTGCGCTATGGGGGTCATTCAGACCCACTCGTGAGCGGCAGTATGCTCGCAAGCGGGTCGATGTTCCCCCACTGCACATGCGCACGACGGAGGGAGCTCCGTCATGCGTGTGCACGAGACCCGGCGAGCGATGGGCTCTCCATCGCTCCGGGTCTCGCAACAAAGGGGGCGTGCTGTCGATGTTGATTGACAGCACGCCTCCTTTGGTGGGCGTGCCAGGGGCGTGCCTGCCAGACGGAGGCGCTCCCATGGGAATGCCTACCGTCTCAAGCCGGCCCCACTGACATCACTAGTGATGTCAGTGGGAGTGATTTTGGCTCTGATAGAGCCAAAATCACTCCAGGGCTTGCAGCAGCGAGACCCTACCGCAGGGTCTCCGTCGCAAGCCTGATGGTCGCGATGGTCAAGACCATCGCGACCATCATCATGGAAGCGCGCTATAGCTGTGGGTGGTAACGCTCCAAAAAAAGGTAGGAGGGCCCTGATTCAGAGCGAGCGCTCTGGTCAGAGCGTTCAGCTCTGAATCAGGCCCAATGTCCCTTGTCACAACCACCCATATTTATAGTGGTGGGTTTTCCTTGGTGTGAAAATGATGACTTGGTACAGCAACTGTATGACCTTCCATGATCTAGCCACTAGGGGCAGCATTGTGTGGGATCATATGGCAGGCTAATAGGTCATTTTACACTGTATAACCAAGCAGCATAATAAAATGTTAACAGGACTGGAATGGCCAAGCGTTTTATGCTGCAATTTTATTTAAGTGAGTGCTACTCTTCCACGCTCAGTTTATACGTACCGTAGAGCCATAGCAGTGACATATGGCCTGATTCAGCACGGATCGCTATTCTGCTTATACGCACGCAATGCTTGCTAATATTATTACCAGCTATTTATATAGCGCACACATATTCCACAGCGTTTTACAGAGAATTTTTGGCCATTCACATCAGTCCCTGCCCCAGTGGAGCTTACAATCTATATTCCCTATCCCATGCGCACACACACTATGGTTAATTTTTGTTGGGAGCCAATTAACCTACCGGTATATTTTTGGAGTGTGGGAGGAAACCGGAGTACCCGGAGAAAACCCACGCAAGCACATGGAGAATATACAAACTCCACACAGGTAGGGCCGTGGTGGGAATCGAACCAATGACCTCAGTGCTGTGAGGCAGTAACGCTAACCATTACACCGTCTGTGCTGCCCTAATATCAGCAGGGATATGTAAATGTTTGCATTCGCATTGCGATCGCAGCCTAACATAAGGACGTCCACTTCCCCTTACTCACATCCGTATACTTTGACAACATAGCGAAATAATCGGTAACACTGAGTAACATCAGACCCATACACACAGTTAAGACAAGGCAGGCCTCACTCAGGAATAGCTTACTTCAGCACACGCTATGAGGCCTCAGGCTGCTTATGTCATCACAGTGGATAATTTATGCATGACCCTGCAACGGCGTCCCAATGCACTGGCACGCCTGCATTCGCCTAACCACCCCCCTGTCACCACCCACAAACAGCACTTCCCGTTAATCACACTGCCATGGGTCTGCGTACATACTGCGATCTCATTGTGCAATGTGCAGTGGGCCAGCCATGCCCCCTCATGTGACTTTTATGATGTCATGAAGAGAAGGCTGCTGCTGAGAACTGGATGTTGAGCCCTGGGTGAGTCCCAAGGACATGCAGGGCCAGTGGCGTATCTATAATGGGTGCATGGTGTGTGGTGTACACAGGGGGGCCCACACCACACACTCTGCACCCATTTTTTGTAATACTTACCTCTCCAAGGTCCCGCATTGGTTATCTCAGCCCTGCACAAAACGCCCAGAAAATGTCCACCGCGACCATATTCCCGGCGTTTTGCACATGAGCAGTGAGGAATTAGCTGGAAAAATGGTGGCCGTGCCAGTTTCCCGGCATCCTTCACATGCGGAGTAGACTCTGGGCACAGACTAGTGCCCAGAGTCTACTGCTGCTGCGGTCAGCCATCAGTCTGCTGTCGGGTAGAGAGGATGGGGCCCTGGATGGGGAATACACATGGGCCCCCTCCTCTCTTAATACGCCCCTGTGCAGGGCGGCTGTACGGCAACTTGTTTCAGGCAACATGCATGCCAAATGCAGGTGCCACAGGGCAGTGACTGTGCTGCCCTCTCAGCCTTGCACTCTGGGTGGTGGCACCACTCACATGCCCCTAGTTACAGACATAGCATACGGAAACTTTTCATTATACATGTGTAACCTAAACTTATATTTGTACCACACGTCTTACGTGTTTATGCTTAATTTGTACTCAGGCATGTGTAAGCTGATTGTCAGGTGCTGCGGAATTGGTGGCACCATACTAACAAACAAAGGTACTGATGAAGAAACTAGTGGTATTTGCCGTTTCTATTAAAAACTGCTCGTCCTCTGTCCATGGTGCTGAATCGAGATCTGACCTACAGACCTGATTCTGAGAACTGCTAATCCTCTATCCATGGAGCTGAACCGAGATCTGACCTACAGACCTGATTCTGAGAACTGCTAATCCTCTGTCCATGGTGCTGAATGAAGATCTGACCTACAGACCTGATTCTGAGAACTGCTAATCCTCTGTCCATGGTGCTGAATGAAGATCTGACCTACAGACCTGATTCTGAGAACTGCTAATCCTCTATCCATGGTGCTGAACCGAGATCTGACCTACAGACCTGATTCTGAGAACTGCTCATCCTCTGTCCATGGTGCAGAATGAAGATCTGACCTACAGACCTGATTCTGAGAACTGCTAATCCTCTGTCCATGGTGCTGAATGAAGATCTGACCTACAGACCTGATTCTGAGAACTGCTAATCCTCTGTCCATGGTGCTGAATGAAGATCTGACCTACAGACCTGATTCTGAGAACTGCTAATCCTCTGTCCATGGTGCTGAATGAAGATCTGACCTACAGACCTGATTCTGAGAACTGCTAATCCTCTGTCCATGGTGCTGAATCGAGATCTGACCTACAGACCTGATTCTGAATCAGGTGCTATTGCGATACTTACGCCAACGGCCGTTGTTTATACGTCTGCGCGTGCATCTGAATTGTACCGTGCATGCATCCCCATTTTGTATGTAGAGTCGCAGCACAGTACATGGTAGTAGAAATGTAAGGGGCGATAACTGGGAAGTAACAGGGTGGTGGCTAAAAGGACGAACGGAGATTTAGGGGTAAATTTACTAAAGTGAGAGTTTTTAGAATTGGAGTTGTTGCCCATAGCAACCAATCAGATTCTGGCTATTATCTTCTAGAAGGTGCTAGTTAAAAGTAGAATCTGAATAGGTGTTATAGGCAACATCTCCACTTCCAAAAACTCTCACTTTAGTAAATATACCCCTAGCATCTTTTGGGAGTGTCACAGGCATGTCACCAAAAGTGTCTGTATACCCAGATGCTGAAATGCTCACATAAGAGACAGCACTCAGACAGGGTAACGGCACCTGCTATAAAGGCAGTGAATAATTTGATGTTGCGTCTAAGGACGCACTAGGAAGTAATACTGCGCCTATAGACATTATGAGTGGGCATCTCAGTCCCTGCACATTCAGATGCACGCTGGTACACCAGGGGAAGGGCTTTGTAGAGGCGTTTGCATAAAGTGGCGGACGGGCGACCGCCATAAGACGCAGCCGCGTCCACCTCTGAGTCAGGCCAATAAAGTTGCTTGTTTTCCAGAAAAACGTCATTAGAGCTTCAAATAAAACTATTACCAAATATAAACATCAATCAATGCACATTGGCCTGATTCAGAGTTGTGCGCAAACCCGATCGTTTGCATACAACTCCGATGGTGGCTGACCGGTGCTTAGCCAGGATCTGTACTGGGCATGTGTCGATCAGTGTCTTCCAGATCATTCGCTGTGCCCCCTAAGCCAAAAGATGATTGACATGCTGCGGCCATTTGGGGGCAGGGACGATGACCAGTTTACAAAACAGGGGCGTATTGCCCCGTTTTGTAGGAGTGTGACTACTCATACTGTCACCTGCTGTTATGAGCAAAGCTGTGCCAGTACTCTGATGCATGGCAGAACAGTATATCACTGGACACCATGGCAGAATATAGATAAGGGCCCAGCAATGCTACTCTAGCTTTCTGAGTCCCGGCTCTGCTCTCCAAAGAGGTGAGTGGGGGCCACTTCGGAGCATGTGCGGGATCTGTGCATTAGCAGAATGCTCTTCCCCACCCTATGAATGTGAATCAGGAACCTGGGGAGAGTGGGTCCAGGGAGGGCAGGCAAGACATTGCAGGGATCTCTGGGCACCATGGTGACTGTTCCTCCATTGCTCCAATGTTGCACATGTGTATGGCACAGTGACAACAGCCTTTAGAACCTTCTAAGGAAGGCAAGTAGAGAAGTTGTCAATAGCAACCAATCAGCTTATTGCTATCATTTTATAGAATGCACTTGATAAATGATAGCTATGAGCTGGTCGGGTTGCTATGGGCAACTTCTCCACTTAATCTCTCTGGAAAGTTTGACAAATCTCACCTTTGGTTCCTAATGATGGGAGCGGGCAGTCCAGCTTTTACATCCTTGCTTAAATTAGCCCAGGTGACTCATTAATAATCACTAATCTAGTGATTAGCTCAATTGTACCTAATTAATTAAAAACTTGGTCTGTGCATAGCCTTTGGGGACCAAACTGCAAAGCTGGAATCTACTGCCGTTATGTAATTGTAATCTGCAGACCAATGCTCTGCACCTGAACTCCCCGCTGAAAGTACTGTCGCAGTTACTGGTGTGGGATAAGCCGGAATTTAGGAACAATCAAGTCGTCAGTTAATTATTTACTCTTAATAGTACACTGAGGGGGAAGTTTGGACTCGGGGCATGCTAGACTGGACTGGAGCACTCAGTTTGGGGCGCCTGCCTGATGTGTCAATGAGGAATGTTTAAATTATTTACTAGACCCTCTTTATAAATTTACCCTATGGAGCTCATTACCAATGTCTCATCCAGATTCAACTCTGCATTCCCATTGTCTCTCTGTCTATGCGATAAAACGGCAATATGAATTAACATAATATTCAGCCACCACAGATTGATGCAAGTTTTTTTTTTCTCTCCACGCAATTTATTTTAATACATATTTTAACAGTGCTTTTTATTTCCCACATCGTGTTAATTGAATTTTATGTAAATTCGTTCTGAACGCTTGTTTAGACTAATGAAGATTTTTTTTTGCGTGCCTAATGTATTGGTATACACTGCACGGGATCAGAACTATTTCCTGTCGTTGTTTTTTTTAAAAATGTTTCGCAGACGTGACAGTTTTCCAGCACGATACAATCTGGGTCAGAAATTTTTTTGTCTTTCTTTTAAAGTTTTACATACAATGGCAAATTTGTAACAGGAGCAGAAAACCTCAGAATCCGTCTCCTTGTAATTCTTCCTTTTATTGCATCAATTATTGTAAAATAGATGTTTATCTTCCGATGAATTCACTGATCGTAAACATCTCCCATCATCGACGGGGAGACCTTGCCTCCAAGTCCCCTGGTACTGTTCCGTCACTATGAGACAGAGTTGGTCGATTGCATTACCCTTTTGATATTTTAAAATTAATTGTAGCCCTGATTTTAAATGCTTTTGAACACTATATAATAAACTACAAAAATACAAGTACAAAGCGGCTGTTTCCGAGGTGGAAGCAGAGGTGCCTGCAGCTGTGCGCCTATTGGCGGTCGTCCGTTAGCTACTTTATGCAAATAGCTATACAAAGTCCTTCCTCTTTTGTACAACCATGCCTCGAATTGTGCAAGGACTGCGACGCCCACTTTCAGAGTCTGTACACACAGTAATACCAATTGGTTCATCCTTAGACGCCACCGTCAGTCACACCATTTGAACGTGCACCAGTCCTATGTCGGGTGTAGTTTTTCCATCCATATACAGACTCCCATGTGAGTGGTCTAGCGTCTGCGTATGCAGCCAATTTCACCGACACTCCCGTCGCACTTCCATAACACGCCCATAAGATAGCCCATCTACTTGCATGCGCTAAGCCAGCTCCCTGTCACCGACCAGGAATCCCCACTTCATTTTCAATACACTTTTCCCTGCACGCATCTGAAATTAGAGCTGTGACTCTATGCACGGACACAATTGGGACGCTTGCACAGTGAGACAAAAAACTCCACTATGTCCAACATCGACAGTGCATCCACCTATGAATTAGGCCCTTAATGTGTCTTTGTATTTTACTAAATAATGGGCCTGATTCAGACCCACTCAAGAGCGCTGAGCGCTTGCAAGCGGGTCGATGTTGGCCAAGTGCGCATGCGCCCGACGGAGCCGGCTCCGTCGTGCGCATGCGCGAGACCCGAATGATGACGGCCAAGCCATCACTATGGGTCTTGCACCAAAGGGGGCGTGCTGTCGATGGTGATTGACAGCACGCCCCCTTTGGTGGGCGTGCCAGGGGCGTGGCTGGCCAGAAGGAGGCGTTCCCATGGGAACGCCTACCATCTGGGGCCGGCCCCACTGAAATCACTAGTGATGTCAGTGGGAGTGCTTTTGGCTTTGATAGAGCCAAAAACACTCCAGGGCTTGCGGCAATGAGACCCTACCACAACGGTCTCGTCGCAAGCCCGATGGTCGCGATGGTCTTGACCATCACGACCATCATTTTGGCCGCTCGCTATAGCTGTGGGTGGTAACCCACAGCTATGTGAGCGGCCAGAAGGCCGCTCTTAAATTCAGAGGGACTGCCCTGATTCAGAGCGAGCGCTCTGTCAGAGCATCCGACTCTGAATCAGGGCCAGTGTTCGCAAGCATCTACAATTATGGCACATTGTGGCTATCCAAACATTCCACTTTTACCACCCTCCCGGGGATCTACAGGAGGGCAGGTATGCAATTTCGGCAGGGCCGTAGGGAGGGTGGTGCGCACAGGGCAGAAGTCTCCAAGGTCACCGGTCGCAAACCGTCCGGCTCCAGAGGTCTGTAGAGAGACCTCCTGCAGTGCTGCTTAGGGCTCGCAGAGCAATGACGAAGAAGATCCACGCCCTCCACCACCCACCCCCTGGCGGAGAAAGGTAGCACTCAGGGGGTGGAGCGGGCGGGGGGAGTGCGAGGGGCAGCAGTGCAGCACAGGGCGCACTGCCATCCTGATACGGTGCTGAATGTCGGCAAACATGATCTCCTGGAATGTCTCAGTCTTCACAATATCAGAAGTTCCACTTAGATTGAAGAAAAGTAGGCCACTCTGAGCAGATCCGACCTAGTCTTCTTGCAAAGTGGGTGTTCCTGTGAGGAATATGACAGTTAAGAGCTGGTTGGTTGGTACTTTATCTCCATCCAAGTAAATAGACCTCTATATCCCAGAGGGGATGTGTACAGAGGGCCTGATTGAGACCCGCTCGCAAGCGCTATGCGCTCGCAAGCTGGTCGATGGTCGGACACTACACACGCGCTACACATGGCTCACTACAAACGGGGCGGCTGTCGATGTTGATCAACAGCTCGCCCCATTTTGTAGACGGGGAGGGAGGGTGGCTGGCCAAACGGAGGCGTTCCCAAAAGAACGCCTGCCGTTTGTGGGCGGCCCTACTGACATCACACGTGATATCAGTAGTGAGCTTCCTGCTCTATTAGAGCAGGAAGCTCACTGGGGCTTGCGGGAACGAGACCCTACCACAAGGGTCTCGTCGCAAGCCCGATGGTCGCAACCATCGCGACCATCACCTGGCCGCTCGCAAAAGCTGTGGTTGGTCACCCACAGCTTAGCGAGCGGCCAGGAGGCCGGTTTAAAAAAAAAAAGTGGCCACTCACTTTTTGCGAGCGCCTTTGAATCAGGCCCAGAGTAGGCAAATATGCATCTATTTATATATTAGAGATTTGCGCTTACCAATGTGTTTTGGTTGTGGATTTGAATCCATTTATGTGTGTTTGGTTTTGCAAAACCACCCTGAAGTATTTTTGGGGGGATTTGGATAAAAATCAGTAAACATTTATTAAAAATCGATAAAAAATCAATAAAAACCGATAAAAAAAGGTAAAATGTCTGAATCCAAAACCGAACCAGGACACAAAAGTGAATCTGAATCTGAACCATGACCTGGTTTTACTCGGAACCCCTTCATTTGGGTGCGTTTGGATTTCAGAAATCCTGACCCACACATCTCTCAAGGCCCCCACACGCGGTGCGATTTGTAAACTATCCAATGTTATTTGTGATTTCCCTTGAAATCCTGAACAAACGATATTGTGCCTACACATGGAACAATTGTACAAAAGACCAAACGATATAGATGGATCGTTAATGACTGCAAATCATTAACGATATATCTTTTGGTAGCATGATGCATCTGCGGGAACATTTAATATAGCGGAGGGGAGTGGCAAGGATCAGTGACAACAAATCATCCATTGCATCGTTCATTGTGCACACAGGGGCATAGAGAGCCCAGCCGGGCCCAGATTAAGGAGGTGAGGCATTGCATAGGCAGGATCACTACTAGGGGCCTGCATAAGGGGGACCACTACTGGGGGCACTGTATAAGGGGCACTACTGGGGACCTGCATAAGAGGGACCACTACTGGGGGCACTGTATAATGGGCACTACTGGGGACCTGCATAAGAGGGACCACTATTGGGGGCACTGTATAAGGGGCACTACTGGGGCATTGCATACTGGGGGTACTGTATAAGGGGAACTACATAGGGGGGACTGTAAAAGGGGTACTGCATAGGGGGGCACAGTATAAGGGTGCACTACTGGGGCACTTCATAAAGGGCACTGTATAAGGGTGCCCAACTGGAGGCACTGTATAAATGGCACTACTACATGGGGCACTGCTACTGGGGTCATTGCATAAGGGGCATTACTACAGTGGGCATTGCAAGAGGGGCACTACTACTGGGGGCATTAAGGTGCATATGGAATGAAAAGGAATGTTCCCAGAGTGATGAGAAAGGGGTGTGCGTCATATTGACATGCCCCATTTTTCAGTGACCACACCCCTTGTGGCATGTAACCACGCCCATTTTTTGGCGCGCGCACATAGAGGGGGGCACCATTTTTCAACTTGCCCAGGGCTCCAAATACCCTAGTTATGCCACTGATCCTAACCTGTCGGGATGCCCGCATCTGGATTCTGACCGCTGGGATCCCGACCGCCGGCATCTTGTACCCAACCCTACAGAGGCTGCCCTGCCGTATGCAAGACAAGACCCTTTAGTAGTACTCCCACACCGTCCCGCATATTTCTTATGCATATTATTTCTCACCTGCTGCTCTCTACTTCATTTCTGTAAAATAAAATATCTAAAAGAAAAACAAAAGACTATCTAAAAAAAAAAAGAAAGATATAAACTGTTTGGATAATTCTCTTCTTGAGTAATTAAGGAAAACACTTTACATTTTTGGATTATCCGATCGCTTACCAGACGCCAGCGGCCATGCATTTCATCGTTAGGCTGCTGATATCTGGTCTCGACGGATGGAGATTAAATTGATGCAGGACGGCTAAGTGAATGGAAGAAAATCCTTTGAACAATGGATCTATCACAGAACCTTTCTGAGATATATTTTATTCTGGTATTCCCTCCTGACGGCTGCTATAGAACAGCGCATTAAGAAGCCGACTCGCTTATGCCATTAAAATAATGCATACATTTTATTCCCCCCGAATACTGCTGAAGTAATCCACAGTGATGGAATGTTTTAATATGAGTACAGCCATCGCTTTTCTGCAAGAATTCTACAAGTCAGGGACATTCATATATATAAGTATAATAAATCTTTAAATTTGGCGTCTTAGTCGCATCACAGATGCAGCAAAACACCCCTCTCAGTGTACTGGAGACGCCGGGCTGCGACTTTAACAGCACAGGAATTGATTTCACACACATACAAAGTCGCAGATGAAGTACCACAGGACTCGCACAGATGTACAAATGTCACAAGCCCCAGTGGCCAGTGGGCCTCATTCAGAGTTGAACATTATTCTGATTTTCATGGAGTTGAGCTTTTATCAGTGGTCTGCGCATGTGCCACGAATATATTGCGATCGCTCTCGCTGTGAGGATTCACTCGCAATTGATTGACAGGAGAGACCGTTTTGTGGGTGGTTATAGGGAGTTCCGACCAAAACGCAGGAGTGTTGGGGCTGTTTCCTGGGCGTGTCCTAGCCAGCATCTTCGATCGCGCACGCGGAGAACACGGGCGATTCAGACCTGGACGCTGAGCTGCGCTCTCTCGCAGCCAAAAGGGGCCGGGTGTGCAAATTCCGTGATCGCACTGTCCTCTATGTCTTAGAGAGCAACGGCAGAGAAAACGCACGCCGGTCTAAAGACGCCCACTTTTCTTTCTTAACACCAATCATCTCCAGGAAGTGTTTGATTAATCAGAACCATCGAGAGCCATCGGAGCTGCAGGCATCGCTTGAGGTAGACCCTACCCTGCTGCAAGCACTGCGATCACTGCAGGCTGAAATACAAGCAAGTGACGTGTACAATGACGCCTCCATGCTAATTATGTACACCCATAAAATGCAGTTTTGACGCCCAGACACGCCTGCGTTTGCAGCATCACTCCCCCATTCACAAGCACCTTCCCCTGTTACCACCCACAAACGGCGCTATCTGTCACTCAAAGTAGCGACCAGTCTGTGTACTACGAGCGCACGATTCCCGAGCGCAGTGACTGGTTCACACATGCGTATTTTGCAGCATACACATGCGCAGACGGGCGACGATCACCCATAACCTGCGTCCGCGGCTTAGCGTCCGGGTCTGAATCGGCCCCACAGCTCCAGCATCTCAGTAACAGCGGCCATTCTGAGAAACCAAAGATTCACTTGAGGAGTCGATGTTTTCAGGATCTGCCTCCAATGCTGCGTGTGTGCGCGTAGTTGCGGGCAGCTGCGAGGGCTCCGGTGGGCATCTCCATACAAATTTTCCCGGCTGATGCATTAGCAAATTTTAGCAATTGTTAAGCTGCAAAAATCTCAAATGCTTTTGCATTAGCGTACAACTCTGAACTAGGCCCTGTGGGGCTGATTCAGCAAGGAACGCACTGATGCAGACACACGCATTTGGCCAATTGTTGCGTACTGCGCATGCGTATGCATCGCATTGCGCGTGCGCCAACTAGCTACTGCGATGGGAACTGCATTTGCAGAGGCTACGCAGACCCGGAGCGCAGTGATTGACAGGAAGTGCCGTTTGTGGGGGGTGGTCGGGCAAACGCAGGCGTGCCTGTGCGTTTGGATGGCGTTTTAGGGGCGTGCATATTTAAGCCCTTGTGGCGACGGATGAAGCCTGAGGTCTAGTTGCACGCAGGAAGTGGAAGAAATCCTGCGTGAAGTCAGGTCAACCACTAATATGCTTATGTGTTTGATGGTTCTCGATGTTTCCGATGTCTTGCGTGGTATGTCTTGCTGAATCAGGCCCTGTGTACGCTAGCAATGCAGTTTTGTCCATTCCAGATGTTTTATTTCTGTGAATGTACATTTTGAGCAAAAAGACCCTCATTGTGGTCGAGTAGCACAGGGCCTGGAACGCTTATGGCGGCTATTTGGCATGATCAGAGGAGCAGCGTGGAACCATAGCACCCGGAGAAAGTGCAAGTCTTGGCACGCCCCCCTCCCTGTACTGAACTGTGCCAGTGGTGTATGGCAAGTTTGTGAGGGAATATTGAAATGAAGAGAAAAACAGCAGACAGTGGCAGTATCACGCTGGGGCATGGAGGTCCCATTGGGGGAATAGAATGCTTCGGTATCTGACATTAAGGGGTAGCTGCTGTGACACTGCTTTATTTATGTATAGCACCTAGGATCTGACTTTGATCTCATTTGAAGCATTGTTATTAGTCAATAGAGGAGATTGTATTATATATTCTAATCATTTAACTTAAACTGACAGAATACATGTGCTAGAGTGAGATTCCACAGGGTGCACAGCTTATTACTGCAGTTACTGCCCCAAGCAGCTGTCACTGGAGTGGGGACAACTATGGGAAGCTCCCTTCTCAGCTATGCTTCTACTTCACACATATACATTGCACCTATATTAATGTGAGTACTACTAATCATGTTCTGTCTACCACCATTATTATTATATCAGGACTTCTAAATCTTTTTAAAAGACCTTTCAAATAACACTTTGTGGTCATGCCTGGGAACACCACCATTACTTTATATAGCAAAGCAGTGACTTTGTTTAATCTCATACCTAATAATTGAAGTTTAGGACTTTACCTCAGATGTGTCACTTTTAAATCCATTGAAGCACAATGAATGAATGAGGAGAGAAGGGGAGAGGGGATCAAAGAGGAGAGGGGAGGGACAAAGAGTCTATCAGAGACGGGTGGTGACAGAAGCCAATAAGAAAGTAGAGGGGAGGGGCAAAGAGCCGATCACATGGTAGATAGGGGAGGAAATTAAAGAGGTGAGAAATTAATGTAATCAATCTGATAGGAAAAGGGAGGTGACAGAAGATGATCACAGAGGAGGGGGGCCGGAGGGGAGGTAATCTTGGCATCTTGAGGGAGTATAAAATGTAGAAACGGATCTCAGAATCATAAATTATTTAGGATATAGAGCAAACAAACCGAGATAAAACTAACAGGCGGCCGTCATACTGTGCAGCGCCCCATGAATTCCAGAACCCTAGATTGCGCCCTCTGGCACAACGCACTGGCAAGCCTGCGTTTTGCTGACCACCACTCCCAAACGGTACTTCTTGTCAATCACTCTGCGAAGGGTCTGCGTAGTCACTGCGATCACAGTGGAGTGTTCGCGCGTGCGCAGTAAGCAATAATTCGCCCGATTGCGTGCGTAATCGCAGGTGCAATCGGTAATGAACCAGGCCCTCACTGCGGTAGGATTTTTCTCTGTAGGCCTCTTGATTGTTGGTAGGCCTAAATAGATCAATGTGAAATCCTCCACACCACCTCCAGAATTGTAACCTCCAAATAACATACAGCACATAGCATAATGCTGTATATAAAATGTACTTTTGTTACAGAAGAAGAGTCACCCCCCCAAATAAAATAAAAGTATATAGATATTATCTGACTTAGGCTGGTTCCCAGGTAGATGTCATTTAATTTTCCTTATGGTCGCTAAACGGAGAAGATGGATTATGGAAGCCCCAGGATATCCAGCGTCCAAGCCCAGTTCTTGATGGAACCTTGAGGCTTTTCATCTGGGGAACTTTTTCAAAGGGTGGAGTCCCTGTCACATTATAGATCTTTATATACCATTGCACCTGGTACGTAAATCAGAGTAGTGTCACACTATTGGGCACTTCTATTTTTTTCATAATTTTTTAATATTTATGTTGTATCACGTTGAGTTTTTGCCTTTTCATAGCAATACAGAGAAGGGCAGAACTGATGGTATGCAGCCATATTGTCATCATTCAGACTGTCGACACCAGTATCTGAGCACAGAACTCAGCAGTAGGACTAATCGTTCCCTGCTAAATAGAGATGTGCACAGTTTCCTATGTTTTGGATTTGGTTCTAAGGGGGCGATTCAGACCCGGACACTAAGCTGTGCTCTCTCGCAGCCAAAAGGGGCCGGGTCTGCAAATTCCGCAATTGCACTGTCTGGTGTAAGGACGCCCTGTATGTCTTAGAGAGCGACGGCAGAGTGAGCGCACGCCGGTCTAAAGTGTATGATTAATCAGAACCATCGAGAGCCATCGGAGCAGCAAGCAGCGCTTGAGTTAGACCCTACTCCACCACAAGCATATTTGCTAATCTTTGCTAATTATGCACACCCATAAAACGCTGTTCACAAGCACTTTCTCCTGTTACCACCCGCTAACAGCACTATCTGTCACCACTCAAATTAGTGTCCTGTCTGTGTACTATGAAAGTACAATTCCTGAGCACAGTGGGTGACTCACGCATGCGCATATTGATGCAAATGCATGTGCAAACGGGTGATTATCAGCCATAGCGTGCGTCCGCGGCTTAGCATCCGGGTCTGAATCAGGCCCTACATCCTCATCATGTTTTGGCTTTAGATTTCTTGAAAAAATTATAAAAGCGGCTAAAATAATGTAACTTGTTTTTGATCTTACAGTATTACTAACCTCAATAACATTCATCATTACCAGTAATTTCCAGTCAATTTTGACCACCTCAAAGCTCACAATATTGCTTTCACCCATATTGGCCAATGGCTGCAGCGAGCTGGTTGGCTAAAGTAAGCGACAGAGCAGCGGCACAAACACACGGTAGTTTAAAAGAATATAGGACATCTAGGAAACACTGCAGTGGCAGACAGGATGGCAGTATAAAAAACTATATGACACTATAGAAGGTTTTCATTAATCAAGAATTAAGGACCTGAATCAGACCCGCCCGCTCGCAAGGTCACTGCTGAGCATGTGCAGGGGCCATCTTGTCTTTATTGAGTGCTATGTAAAGGGACATGGTGGGAGACAGTGGGGGTCAGACCCACTCGCGAGCGCAGGACGCTCGCAAGCGGGTCAATGTTGCCCCACTGCGCATGCACATGACGGAGGGAGCTCCATCGTGCGCATGCGCGAGACCCGGATAGCGACGGGCTCTCCGTCGCTCCGGGTCTCGCACCAAAGGGTGCATGCTGTCGATGTTGATTGACAGCACGCCCCCTTTGGTGGGCGTGCCGGGGGCATGGCAGCCAGACGGAGGCATTCCCATGGGAACGCCTACCGTCTGAAGCCGGCCCCACTAACATCACTAGTGATGTCAGTGGGAGTGATTTTGGCTCTGATTGAGCCAAAATCACTCCTGGGCTTGCGGCAGTGAGACCCTACCGCAGGGTCTCCATCGCAAGCCCGATGGTCGCGATGGTCTTGACCATCGCGACCATCATTATGGACGCTCGCATAAGCTGTGGGTGGTCACCCACAGCTATGCGAGCATCCAGGAGGACGCACCATTTTCATGGAGGAGTGCCCTGATTCAGAGCGAGTGCTCTGGTCAGAGCATTCGGCTCTGAATCAGGCCCAGTACTCTCTAGAGCAAACCTGGTTAATACCTGCTATAAAGCTGGTCCAGTATTCACCACTGGTACCCACAAGCAGCATACACTCACCAGCTGGTGAGCCATATGAAACCTACTTCACTCAAGCACTGCTCCATCACCAATGTGCATGTAACAGTGAGTACGGCTGTAGCTACAATACTTTAATAAACAAACACCATTGAGCTGTTCATAGTTTGAGTCATCTGCTGGTGTGTGCCTATAACTCTCCAATATCAACACCTGCACATACATAATTTCCAACAAAAGGACATGCACAGTTTAACAAACCAAGCACTTTAGCAACAGGGACTGCTACTTTTGTGGCTGAAGTGCTTGGTTTGTTTGGGACCCCATAAAGGAAACCTTTTGGTGGTTTAATCAAAACAAGTTACCAATGGGCGTCATGGCTTTAGTGATCTGATGTGCAAGAGGATTGCGGCTGTCATACTTGGTTATTGCATATAATTGTTTCACAGTTGTTTGAAATGACTAGTCTTCTTGATACCTTTCTGTGATGAGGATTCACCCCCAGCAGCCCTAGTGCACAAATATTCTTACATGAATCCTGGATAGGAAGAGGAGTCAGTTTGCCTTTGCAAATTGGATACAGGAGGACTATCTCCGATCATTAATAAGGAGATTGATGATGAATCCAGGCTTGTTATTAGTTTACATGTTTTTCCAAATCTTGATAAATAATTTGCATGAGCTCCCTGCAAATGACGTAACAGGTAGGAGGTGCCTAGATGGGTAACGTCCCTACCTCTACTTACTTTGGCAGTACAAATGGTACAGATGCCTTGACAAATTTTGGCAGGATTTGAGTTAAAATTATTTCACTTGGTAAAGGTGTTTTTTTGGTCTTATGCCCAGACATGACAATGTCCTCCTTCTCATCACTGACAAGACAGCAATGTATTCATCATCAACATCCTCATTATCGGATACACAATTATTCCACTAATCCTGTTGCACGACCAGAGTAGCATATGAAATTGTCTATGTCTAATCCATCATAATTATTACTTTTAGTACTACGCATCCTCACATTTGCAGAGGGTTCAGGTATGGTGGAAGGAGGCTTCTCTACAATTACATTGTCAGAATCAAAAATGTCATCATACAGTAGTAAACAATTTTTTGACAAATATAAATTATATACTGCAGTGTAGATAGATTAGATAACCTTGTGAAAAAAACAAGTGCAAGAAGTTAACTTTAATAAATATATACAACAGCCTTTTTGCAGCACTGGATTGCAGGTGCTAATATGTCAGTCTGACAAACACACAAAAAAACAAACAAAAATACCTGCAATCACTTTTCCCACTTATTTACTACAACTCTCTCTAATAGTTCTAAGTAGAGTGTTTTGCTTTTAAGAACATTGTATTTTATATTTCAGGGTCAAACTCCCCAAGAAACCACCACTTGCAAAATCTACCACTTAGTAAACTTGTACCCTCTCTTTTTTCTGTATTGTGAATGCATGCGTAGTGTTCATCCTTCAGTAGGCACTGTGGCCCTCCAGCTGCTGTGGAACTACATATGCCAGCATGCCCTCCCACAGTTTCATCATGCCCTAATGGCAGGGCATCTTGGCATGGGGTTGGGTATGAAATCCCGCTCATATCCCGACGCTGCAAGGCCGAACAAGCAAGATGCTGACAGGGACGGTAAGTAGCCTAACCCTATCCCTCTCCCCCCCTAACCCTCCCTTAGTGGTGCTTAACCCTAACCTTCCCCTGGGCTGCCTAACCCTAACCTCCCCCCCAGGGGTGCCTACCCTTTCAACCCCTTCCAGAACCTAAACCATGCTTAATCCTAACCTCACCCTGGGGGTGCCTAACCCAAACCCCCCTCTCCGTAACCTAACCCTAACCCTCCCCAGGGGGTGCCTAACCCTAATCTCCCCCTAGGGTCCCTAAAACTAACCTTCTCCCCCCGCAGCTAATAGCTTACAGGGCCCCGCTTACCTTCTTTAGGGATGCTGGCTGTTGGGATTTTGGCGTCGGGCTAAAGATAGGCGTCGGGATTTTGACGCCTATATTTAGTCCCGGGTTGGACATCCACTTCGTGATTGCTAGGGCTAGAATCCCATGCCGCCGGTAGATTCACTACATCTCCCCTTGGCATGTGTGGTTCTGCAGCAGCTAGAGTGCCACAGGTCATATCTTGATATGACAATTAGGCACTTCTCTCAGTGGGACACTCTCTTGTACATTTGTCCATTATGACTGGTCACCATTATCTATTATTTTACCTATGTCGACATAATGACTGCCGACAATTTTGACACTGTCTACATTTTGATTGTTGACATTTTGACTTGACTTTTATTTTTTAATTGTTGAAATTTTTTGACTGTGTCTCCATTGTAACTGTCGACCCAATGACCGTGCTGACCTCATGTCCATTTTGACCTTTTGGTTGTTGACATTTTTGTCCATATCATCATTATGTCAGTCGATATTTTGGCGTCGTCCTTTTAATTGTCTAGATTTTAATTATCGGCATTTTGACTGCATCCCTTGTGAACGCAGCTTCCACTATCTATTGTTATTCTTGGGGCTGGATCTGCCATTATATGGAAGTGTGATATATAAACAGATTATTGTGTTACTCTTAATCCCCCTCTTTAGTTTATATTCTATCGATACCCCTTAATCTATATACCCTAAATGTCGCTGTTTAGTAATACAAGTTGTATAATAAATAATTGCTTTCCAGACTTATATTGTGGTTCCAAAGCACAAAAGTTCTTATTGCAATAAAAGAAAGTTACACACTTAGATCTAGCACAATTAGTGCAAAAGACAATTAAGTACAAAAGGTACAAGCCGATACATACGTGTGCGCACTGGTCCCAGTAAACAGTCGTCACTCCAGAAGCCTACGGTCATCCAAGAAGAATGGCTGTATACTATAACCAGTACTCAGGCTATATACCTTACAGAACAAAGAAACTAATTAACAGGTTCCCATTGGGTCTTGCTCGGGGACATTCTGGTACGATGCAGGTCATTGGACAGTTCATATAGCATCACTGGGGGTATGTCCCAGTTCCTCAGATGTTGCTTTGTGTGGTTTTCCCACCGAAGAACTGGTTTAAACTAGGGATGTGCAGGCTCGGTTCTACTCGGTTCCGTTCGTTTTTTTTTACCGAATCTTATTGGCTATCCAAAACTCGTGACAGCTGAAACCCAATAAGATTCGGGAAAAAAAAACCGAAAGGAACCGAGTAGAACCGAGCCTGCACATCCCTAGTTTAAACATTACATTTCACAACATAAATATTCGCTAATAAAACCTGTAATATTAAGCTTTTAATGCGGAAGAACCTTTTTATAAGTTATTGTATGTGTAAGTGTGAGAATATTGCGTAAAGTCGCTAGTATGCGTGGTGCGTCTATGTGTTTTATGCTTTGATAAACAGCGCAACTATGCGCTGTGCATCTTGTATATTTTATATGTATGATTCATACATGCCTACTCTCCCGGGAATCGTGGGAGGCTCCCGATTTTTCGGGTAACCCCTCGCGATCCCAGAAGAGTAGGCATATCTCCCGCATCCCGCCCACTTCCTAGTGAAGTGGGCAGGATGGGGAGATTTTACCTGAAATTATCGGGTCCGTCGGGAAGGGGCGGGGCTAAATTAGGCAAATCGTGTCATTTAGCCCCGCCCCCTCCTCACGGATCCGCGAATCACGGGGGTTTCTGTAAAGGGGGCAGAGCCTAATGCCGTCTATCGTCTGGCCCCGCCCCCCGAAGAGGAGAGCAGCAGGTCCCCTCCTGCTGCTCCCGGAAAGCTGCCCAGCAATGTAGGTAAGTATGGTATGATTTAAGGTGCGTATAGGTTATGGTAGGACTGTTAACAATATACGGGAGCATTGCAGTCGCACGACGCTAATAATCTAATAAAGCATCGCACTCAATGGTTTCGTGCTGATGACGCAAGATGGCGTCGTCAGGGACAACACAAGATGATGTCGCCCGATATTGACTAAAGATCTGGCCTCAGCCAATCATCCGGCTACGACAATTCCATATCACTAAAATGTATGGGAATATAACGCATTAGTCTGTCAATTTGCAGACTGACACCGTGTTTGTGACGCCACATGCGGCCTCTGGCACGATTGATGCAGTTCAGGGGACTGGCAGTGTGAGGATTTCATCCTCCGGCTCCTGTCATCCTTTCAGAGCTTTGCAGATTACAACACCGCTGCACATTCTGTCCTGTAACATGTAATCTGCCGCAGCGACACACTGTGACAGGACGTCGCTAACGGTGTGATCCTCATTTATTTGCCCACGCTGGAGGAAACCCACCACATCAATCTTCCTTGCGGTGTCCCGTGTCATTCCTTTTGCAATAGTCTGTAATTGACGACTTGTGTTCAGGCGAAGGTCGCAAGTTCTAAGATACAGGCAAATTATTTCCCTGTCCATGGACAGCGTGCTGGGTGGTTTCAAGCATCTGACAACTATTCTTCATAAATGGCTCTTTATTTCTTTTTTTTGAGGCAAATCCAGTGAATTTTTTTTGGGATGCTACTCAGGGGTACACACCACCCCCAATGTTTTATTTTTGCATCAATTTTATAATGTATAACTAGTTTCCATAAAAAGGAAGAATCAGTGAAAATATTTGAGAAATTAATATAACATAATGGCTGCACAGTTTTGCAGAGTGTCGACGGTACAATCAATCTTGTTTCAACTTTAGGGGAGAGGGGAGTACCGCCACACTAGGCAAAATCTATTCTAAGGGGGCTATTCAATTCACTGCGCTGTTTGGTGGGACTTAAGGATTTCTTCTCGCACCCCCCTGGGGATGCGAGGAGAAATCCGACTGAAGTGCCGGCCGTGCGGCTGTTTTACTGCATGGCGCAGCGCTAACAGCCTTGCGGCCAGGACTTTAGTCATAGAATGCCGGTTCTCGCGACTAAACATCCAGGCGAGAACCGGCATTCTCCGACTTAACCACTTGCGGACTAAGGGCTGTTTGCGAGCGCTCGCTCTGAATCAGGGCGGGTTTTTTTTTTCCGGCCTCCAGGCTGCTCGCTAAGCTGTGGGTGACCACCCACAGCTTTTGCGGGCAGCCTGGAGATGGTCGCGATTATCGCCACCATCGGGCTTGCGAGGAGACCCTTGTGGTAGGGTCTCAGGCCCTCATTCAGAGGCGGTCGGAGGATGCAAGCGGTCGCTCAGAATCCTGGCCGCCCGCCTCTGTTTCGGTCATTAGGCTGTGGGTTTACACCCACAGCTCTAACGACCGCTCGGGTGATGGTCGCGATGGTCAGAGACCATCGCGACCATCGGGGCTTACGACGAGACCCTGGGGTAGGGTCTCACTTGTCGTAAGCCCCGGAGAGCTTCTGGCTCTGTCAGAGCCGGAAACTCTCCACTGACATCACTAGTGATGTCAGTGGGGCCTCCCCCAAATGGTAGGCGTTCCCATGGGAACGCCTCCATTTGGGCTGCCACCCCCCTGGCCAGCCTTGCAAATGGGGCGAGCTGTAAATAAACATCAACAGCTCGCCCCCTTTGGAAAGAGACCCGCTACGACCGGCGCTGTCGGTCGTAGCGGGTCTCACGCATGCGCACGAGGGAGCCGGCTCCCTCATGCACATGCGCACTGGCCAAACATCGAGGCAGCCATGCGGTCGTAGACCGTACGGCCGCCTCTGAATAAGGTCCTCAGTTCTCGCAAGCCCGAGTGGACTTCCTGCTCTAATAGAGCAGGGAGCCCGCTACTGACATCACGAGTGATGTCAGTTGGGCCGTCCGCAAACGCCAGGTGTTCGTAAGGGAACGCCTGCATTTGTGCAGCCACCCTCCCTCCCCGCCTACAAAACGGGGCGAGTTGTCAATCAACATCGACAGCCGCCCCGTCTTCTGGGGAGACCCGTTGCGACGGAGCTGTCGTCGCAGTACGGGTCTCGCGCATGTGCACGCCATAGGCGGCGCATGCGCAGTCGGGGACCAGCGACACACTTGCGAGCGATGTGCGCTTGCAAGCGGGTCTGAATCAGGCCTTAAGCAAACAGCATGGTGAATTGAATAGCTCCGGGGGCTCCCTCCTGGAGCTATTTAGCATCGTGCTGAACTGAATCGCTCCCAAAGTGGTTGCACCCTGTAAAAGTATACATGAGCCTTTCATTGAGAAGTACATGTAAAATATATTTGTAAAAGTTTGCGGAACTTATTAGAACTGAAAATATTAAAGATTAAACATGAGTACAGACAGAGGGCCTGATTCAGCATGGATCGATATCGCGATAGCGTACGCAGACGGCTGATTGTTGCGTACTGTGTATGCATCGCAGTGTGTGAGTTAGCATTGTGATTGCTTGGCATTCACCTACGCAGATACAAAGCCATCGCAGACAGAGGAACGGGACATCAGCGTTTGGGGGTGGTGATGGGGTAGTGGTCAGAGAAACGCCGGCGTGCCTGTATGTGTGAACGCCGTGACAGGGGCGTGCATAAATTAGCCACTGCCATGGCATACGCAGCTTGTGTACTCACTGCGTGCGATAAGATTAGCAATTTCTGAGTAAGGTCAGCGCTGTTGTAATTGTGATTGAGGGACCGATGTTACTGATGTAAACGCAGGACTGCGAGGTATTACGGATGAGAGATAGCGGTAGTGGGCGTCTCTGTGTTGGATTTGCTATAGCAGACATTAGCATATTTTCGCAGCAGTGCGAATGCAATGGCGATCCGTAGTGAATCAGGCCCTAAGGCCTCTTAATGCATAAGAGGATCCATGTGCAGCAGTGCCCCCATCCTCTGTACAGTAGGCATCCCCCCCCACAATTTTTCCAGCGATATTCAGGAAGATGGTGCATGAATCTTTGCTTTCACTGCATGGTGCCATCTTTACAAAGAGATCACCTGATAGATGGCACACCTGGCACTTTACAGAGGTGATGGGTTGCTGCACGGCACAAGTGAAATCTGCTTTGGGTGCAGGATGTGTATTTCAGGGCCCACCTGAACCCTGGGGCCCACGTGCACCACCATCGCTGCAACTCATTTTAGATACGCCATTGAGCATGGTGGAGTCATTTTCTTAAAATAGACAGTAGAGAGAGCCACAAAAGGAGACTTGCTTGGAGAGGGTGCCAGCCAGGAGAAAGATGGGTGAAGTTATAGGGTCTAAAAGGAGACTTGGCTGGTGCGGGAGTCTGACGGGCTGGCCGACGTATAGAGATCACACCTATACTTATATCTGAGGAGATGGAACTGGGCTGTACGGGGCGTACTCGCATTAACAAAGCTCGGGGAATGCGTATCGACAGAGCAGTAACTAGACTTTTTGGTGCCAGAAAGAGCATTTTTTCAAATAGGGACATAAGAAGTGCCCACAAAAAAGGGGAGTAGCCTCTTGGGGAAGGACCATGGCAATTCTGATTTGTCCCGTATGATGATGAAGGGATACCAACAGGGCTGCCATTAGAAATTGTGGGTCCCGGGACTGACAAAATAGACAGGGCCCCTGAGCCCCCCACCCTCCTTTCCCCGCTAAGTCTCATGAGTCATGACTTATCACCTTGAAGAATGCTCCTTCCTTGTGGTTTCTTCTCCTCCAGGTCTGGCTGGCTCAGCTAATGACACGCCGCAGCTCCTCTGACCTCTTCCTTCCAGCGGCGTGTCATGAAATCACGCGCGCCAGCTCCAAAGCAAAAAAAATTGTATTAAACAAGGGCAGGGGCACATGTAGGAGTTTCTGGGGGGGGGGTTTCTATATCTATCTATCTATACTTACACACACACATACATATATACATATACATACATATATATATATATATATATATATATATATATATATTAGGGATGTGCAGGCTCGGATTTACTTGGATCTCATAATGGCATTTTATTGGCTATCGCCTATCATGTGTTTTGGATAGCCAATATAATAAATCCGAACTTGCGGTAAAGTGGCGATAAGAACTGAGTAAATCCGAGTAAATCCGAGCCTGCACATCCCTAATATATATATTAGGGAACTGAAAATATTAAAGATTAAACATGAGTACAGACAGAGGGCCTGATTCAGCATGGATCGATATCGCGATAGCGTACGCAGACGGCTGATTGTTGCATACTGTGTATGCATCGCAGTGTGTGAGTTAGCATTGTGATTGCTCGGCATTCACCTACGCAGATACAAAGCCATCGCAGACAGAGGAACGGGACATCAGCGTTTGGGGGTGGTGATGGGGTAGTGGTCAGAGAAACGCAGGCGTGCCTGTATGTGTGAACGCCGTGACAGGGGCGTGCATAAATTAGCCACTGCCATGGCATACGCAGCTTGTGTACTCACTGCGTGCGATAAGATTAGCAATTTCTGAGTAAGGTCAGCGCTGTTGTAATTGTGATTGAGGGACCGATGTTACTGATGTAAACGCAGGACTGCGAGGTATTACGGATGAGAGATAGCGGTAGTGGGCGTCTCTGTGTTGGATTTGCTATAGCAGACATTAGCATATTTTCGCAGCAGTGCGAATGCAATGGCGATCCGTAGTGAATCAGGCCCTAAGGCCTCTTAATGCATAAGAGGATCCATGTGCAGCAGTGCCCCCATCCTCTGTACAGTAGGCATCCCCCCCACAATTTTTCCAGCGATATTCAGGAAGATGGTGCATGAATCTTTGCTTTCACTGCATGGTGCCATCTTTACAAAGAGATCACCTGATAGATGGCACACCTGGCACTTTACAGAGGTGATGGGTTGCTGCACGGCACAAGTGAAATCTGCTTTGGGTGCAGGATGTGTATTTCAGGGCCCACCTGAACCCTGGGGCCCACGTGCACCACCATCGCTGCAACTCATTTTAGATACGCCATTGAGCATGGTGGAGTCATTTTCTTAAAATAGACAGTAGAGAGAGCCACAAAAGGAGACTTGCTTGGAGAGGGTGCCAGCCAGGAGAAAGATGGGTGAAGTTATAGGGTCTAAAAGGAGACTTGGCTGGTGCGGGAGTCTGACGGGCTGGCCGACGTATAGAGATCACACCTATACTTATATCTGAGGAGATGGAACTGGGCTGTACGGGGCGTACTCGCATTAACAAAGCTCGGGGAATGCGTATCGACAGAGCAGTAACTAGACTTTTTGGTGCCAGAAAGAGCATTTTTTCAAATAGGGACATAAGAAGTGCCCACAAAAAAGGGGAGTAGCCTCTTGGGGAAGGACCATGGCAATTCTGATTTGTCCCGTATGATGATGAAGGGATACCAACAGGGCTGCCATTAGAAATTGTGGGTCCCGGGACTGACAAAATAGACAGGGCCCCTGAGCCCCCCACCCTCCTTTCCCCGCTAAGTCTCATGAGTCATGACTTATCACCTTGAAGAATGCTCCTTCCTTGTGGTTTCTTCTCCTCCAGGTCTGGCTGGCTCAGCTAATGACACGCCGCAGCTCCTCTGACCTCTTCCTTCCAGCGGCGTGTCATGATATCACGTGCGCCAGCTCCAAAGCAAAAAAAATTGTATTAAACAAGGGCAGGGGCACATGTAGGAGTTTCTGGGGGGGGGTTTCTATATCTATCTATCTATACTTACACACACATACATATATACATATACATACATATATATATATATATATATATATATATATATATTAGGGATGTGCAGGCTCGGATTTACTTGGATCTCATAATGGCATTTTATTGGCTATCGCCTATCATGTGTTTTGGATAGCCAATATAATAAATCCGAACTTGCGGTAAAGTGGCGATAAGAACTGAGTAAATCCGAGTAAATCCGAGCATGCACATCCCTAATATATATATATATATAATATATATATATATATATATATATATAAATGCAAGCAGACTGTATCCGGCTCTCACAATAATGGAATCTTACTTGCTCCGGTGCCCTCCTAGCAGGGAACGGCGTCCCCGCAATGTAGAAACAAATAAAGCGGCGCTCAGAGTCCAAATTTCCGTGCAAAAATGCTGATGGTATATCATCATCGAAGTTTCGGGGACATATTCACCTTCAATTGGATATCATGACTAATAAGTTCCTCGATAAAGGATACCCTATGATGTTATTAAAATAAGCGAGGACTAAGGCTCTCCGTAAAAACAGAGAATCATTGCTGCAGTCCAAAGTTAAAAAACAACTTACAAATACTATACCATGGATCAGTGACTTTAATAAGAAAAGTAGTCTACTATCATCTCAGGTTAAACGTTGGTGGCCTATGGTAGCCACGGACCCTGACATTTCCCTTTTACATGGCACTCGGGTGATGCCCAGCTACACCCGTAGTTGTAACATTAAAGATTATGGACCTCATTTACTAACGAGTTTTATCACCAAAACGAGTGATAAATGTCACTGTGTATGATAAATGGTGCTCCAGCCAATCAGCTCCCAACTGTCAACTGTTAGAAAAATGATAGTTGGGAGCTGATTGGCTGGAGCACCATTTATCATACACAGTGACATTTATCACTCGTTTTGGTGATAAAACTCGTTAGTAAATGGGGGCCTATGTTACTAAAACAGATATATCTTCTTTTAAATCGAAGGTAACTAATGATACATTTTTGGGTAGAAGAAATGGCTGTGTCAAAGGTCTTGGCTGCACCACATGTAGTTATATGTTGGTGGGCAGCCATGTGTTTCACCCGTATTCAGGTAAAGGATTTAGTATTAATTGGCCATTGACTTGTAGTTCTCGTTTTGTGGTGTACGTTCTGTCTTGCCCATGTGGTCTTTACTATGTGGGCAAGACAGAACGTCAATTCAAGGAGAGGATGGCCCAACATAGGGCCACCATCAGGGCCGCCATTGCCGCAGGCAGGAGCGACCAACCGGTTGCACGGCATTTTGCCCAACATAAACATGGCTTAGCTACGGTTAAATATAAGATCATTGACCATGTGCCTGTCACTCTGAGGGGTGGTAATAGATCTAAGAAACTGCTTCAATTGGAGACTTTTTGGATCTTCCGTTTGGACACCCTAGTACCCTGCGGAGTGAATGGGTCCTTGGGATTGCAGTGCCATCTTTAGGTAGATGTATGAGTATTTAATAATTTTTTGGACTCTATGGTCCCATTTAGACGTATATTTTATTATTGGGTTAGTCCTCCATATTATCTCTACCAGGATGTACATATGGTAGAGATATATAAGCTTTAGTAGTTAGCATACTTTTTTAGTATATATTTATGATATGATGTAGGAGTATGGGGCATAATGAGAAGTCTGTCACTTTATGTTTTCCTTGATAAAGTCTGTCACGTGGACGAAACGCGTTGGAGCTTTTTGTATCCTAACACCAACACGGCATCAAGTTTTTTTCCCCACTCTGGCCAGCAAACCAGTAAGGGGACGTAAGAAGAAAGCGGATGGCAGCAAGCCGGAGCAAGCGGCAAGCAACCAACACCGCATCCAGTACGGGACAGAGCACACTGAACGCCGAAGTCAATACCGGCTTTGGAGGCGTGTGCAGCAAGCTGAACCCCGTCTCTCAGGGAAAGGTAGGGACAGAAACCCGCAGCACTGCAGTATAGCAACGGGCACCCATCAGATCCCTAAAAGTGCATAAACATCATTGCAATCTATTTATTTATATATATTTTTATCTCTATCTCTACTTCACATTTTAGTTTATTTATTATATTTATTTTAATTTTGGTTTCATACATTTTTACTCTCTCCTTTTTTTGTTTATTTTTATGATTTTGTTCATTTGAATGGTTTTGCAGATTCATTTAAATCACATAGGATATCACATCTCCATTGCATCTATATACTTCCTCTTTTTTCAACTAGCGCTTCTTATGTTTTAAACTGTCCTTTCTCATTGCAAAATAGAGATTATAGAAGCTGCTTCAGAATTTTAGGTGCGCTTTGTTATCACTCTCTGTACTTTATGTTATTGCATTGTTTGCGTACATTATTCATTTTGTATGATCTGGATATGATCTCTTATGCATTCACATTTTTTTTTTTTTTTTGGATCAATCTGCAGACTTTTCACTGTGTTCATTTCAGGTGTGTTGTTTTGCAGCTTTTTTAGATACTCACTTTTTGCTGCTTTTTTCATATTTAGATCATGGTAGTTACATAATAATTCATTTTTATATCACGTACTTCACTTTTTAAATTTAGTTTTATAGTTATATATTGCACATCTTAACTTGCATTTATTTAAGGCTGACGACCTTTCAGACATCCTCATGCAAAGTTTTAAGGTCTTTAAAGACATGGATTTAAGGTAGCTGACTAAGGGCCTGATTCAGAGCCACTCGTAAGTGGCCGCTCGTTCGCTATGAGCGATGTTCGCACAACTGCGCATGCGTATGGGTCTTAATGCGCAGTCATTGCGGTCGAAAATCGAGCGCTCGCAAAACAGCGAGGGGCTGCTAATGTGAGTGACAGAATGTACCGTTTGTGGGTGGTAACAGGGGAAGGTGCTTGAAAACGGGGGAGTGGAGATCCGAATGCAGGCGTGCCTAACGGTAAAAAGGGCGTTTAATGGGAGTGCATAATTAGTAAAGGAGCGTCATCGACCACGTCACTTGGTTGTCTTTTAGCCTGAACTGCTCGCAGTGATAGCGGTAAGAAAAACCTACCACAATCACTGTGAGCAGTTCAGATGCCTTTCGATGTACCCGATTAATCTAATAAATACCAGAGATGATGTGTGATGCGAACGGCAAAGGGGCGTCTTTACAAAATAGCGAGCGCATTTTTCGTTCGCTCGCTCAGACATAGAGGCGTCAACAAACCGCAATGAGCGAGCGCTCAAATTAAATAGCCGGCCCCTTTTTTGGAACGACCGTCCACAAATAGCGTCCGGCTCTGAATGAGACCCTAAGTCACTTTTGTTACCTAGTTTTGGACTGGAGATATTTCAAGAGGTTCCTCGTTATGTTATGGTGCTATTTCTTTTAATGTCGTTCAGTATGTCTGTATTATTGTATTTGTTTAGTGGGCTGCCATGGCAACATGACAGTCTAGATGTTACAGTCATCCAGCGCGCCGTATCACGTCACGGAGGCGCCGGTCAGGTGGTTTTGTTTCATCACGTGATCCGGTTCCTTCCGGGATCTGAGTCATCGCGAACGAGATGGACGTATGTCCAGTGGGGTAAGGTATTTAAGTGTTTAAGTTTTATCATTGTATATTCTTGTTATCCTGATGAAGGGGAATATGTCCCCGAAACGTCGATGATGATATATGTCTGATTAAACCATCAGCATTTTTGCACAGAAATTTGGACTCTGAGTGCCGCTTCATTTGTTTATATATATATAATATATATATATATATAATATATATAGATAATTTGTAATTTGGCACTCAAACAAAGAGACAAGGTATTGGGTGCCTTCCCAAGTTAAAATGCAAGCAGGGTGTCTCCTTAGGAGCTATACAAGCCCCAAAGAAAAGGATCAGGCGGCACTCCAATTGCAGAAAAAAAACTTGTATTGAATACGTTACATATTATACAAACTGTGTCAACGTTTCAAGACCACGGCGGGTCTTTTCCTCACACGAAACACGAGTCCTGAGGAAAAGACCCGCCGTGGTCTTGAAACGTTGACACAGTTTGTATAATATGTAACCTATTCAATAAAAGTTTTTTTTCTACAATTGGAGTGCTGCCTGATCCTTTTCTTTGCATAGCTCCTAAGGAGACACCCTGCTTATATATATCTCTCTGTGTGTGTGTGTGTGTGTGTTTATTAAACACACATATATATATAATATATAAAGTATATAGCTAACATGTATATATTATATATAATACACATATATACACATTAATAATTTAATACATACATACATACACACTAACATACATACAGTATATACACTCTAACACTTACATACACATATATACACACTAGCATAAATATAACAAAAATTTAGGAGAGCGCTGGGGAAGCTGCACTTGCAATAGGATTTGTCCATCAGAACTAGAGATGAGCGGGTCTGGTTCTCTGAGAACCGGACCCACCCGAACTTCCAGAACTGAGGCGAGAACCGAGCTGGGCTCTGGTTTTCCCGCCTGACTCGGATCTCAAAACGAGGCAAAACTTAATGTTCCCGCTGTCCGATTTTTGCAGGCTTTGGATTATATAAAGGTCCCCGCGATCGGCGCCATTTTCACTCTGGCTGTGGAGAGAGAAGCTAGCAGACGTGTAGTCAGTCACTGTCAGTCACTCAGTGTGTGTCTCCAGTCGGGGGTCTTGGCCTGAAGGCTGCTGCTGTGTTGCCCATAAAGGGGCTTAGGCTGCAGTATATAAAGGGGGGCTTCCTTCAGTGGGTGCTGCAGCTGCTATGTCACTTGTCCTGTCCATTAACTGTGGCTGCTGCTGTGTTGTTGTCCTGTCCATCAGGCTAAGGCTGCAGTCCAGAAAGGGGTGCTGTGTTGTCCGGGGGGGGCTCTGTTAATTAGGGGTGCTCTTCCCCAGTGTACAAAAAAAAGTATGTTTTTTCTTTTTGTGTGTGTGTGTGCGTTAAAAGTGAAATTAAATTAATATCAATCCACAAAAAAAAAGATATTTTTTTGCACGTGTGTGCATTAGCAACTTTTAGCTACACTATTATTGTACGATATTGTCCACATATATGTGACTCTGCAGGTGGTCTGCCTGCACTCAGCAGGGGTGCTTTGTTGTCCATAAAAAAGGGGTGCTGTCTGTGTTGTTCATCAAGGGGCTGCTGCCTCATTCAGGGGTGCTCTTCCCCAGTGTAAAAAAAAATAAAAGTGCTTTTGTGTGTGTGTGTTAGCAATTTAGCTGCACTATTATTGTTTGGTGACCCTGCCGACCAGACCGCAGATTATTGTCCACGTATTGTGACACTATAAGTCATAACGCAGTGTGTTATTCTTATTCATAAATAATCTTGTGACACTGTAAGTGGTAGCGCAGTGTGTTATTCTTTTCTTATCCATAAATAATCTTGTGACACTGTAAGTGGTAGCGCAGTGTGTTATTCTTTTCTTATCCATAAATATCCATAAATAATCTTGTGACACTGTAAATGGAACCACAGTGTAATATTCACAATTTTACAATTTAATAACACAAAATTAGCAATAAAAAAATGCAACTTTTCACGTCTTTTCTCGTGAATAAATAATTAGTGTACATGCCAACTACAAGACCACAACAGAGTGCTAAATAACGTGCGTAATATATAAAATGTAATGACATCACAAACGCCTCAGCTGAGAAGATTCACATAAACAAGGTGAAATTAGAGGATATTTTTTAAAAAAGGAATAAAGCTGCTAATACTGCTTTCTCAGCTATCGTGTCCCTACCCATGGCCCCTCTCCCTCAATTTTAGTGAGTCAGAAGGGCAACTCCATGCAACCATATTCCAGAGTGCAGCTGCTCCTCCTGTAGCCCAGGTCAGAAGATGTGTAGGGGTTGTGGTGATATGGATGAGAATGGAGCTCACATCCACTAAAGTGGACAATGAATCCCCAATCTAACAGGGAGAGCAGCTGTAATTTATACACAACACAGGATGGGATGATGATATAGGCTTGGGTGCTGGTATAATCTGGGGTGATGGTATAGGCTGGGGTGACCAGCATAGATGTTATGGCATCAGTGATCCGCTGTTCAACTGGGTGACTGTTGTCATACTTGCTCCCTCTTGCAAAGGATTGTTTAACAGTCAATTGTTTTTTAAAGTACTACTAGTAGTCTTCCTGGTCCCCTTCTGGGATGAAAATCCAATCCCAGCAGCAGTGATAATGCTCAAGGATTCTTCTGGGGCAAGGACTGATGTGAATGAGTAAAATATATTTTGTAAATGCCTCCCCTCCCCTCCTCCCTCATAAATTTGCTTCAGAATAAAAAAAAATCAATTAAATTTACTACTAATTAAATCTTCCTTTCCCTGCCTTCAACTACATACATACTCCAACTCCTTCGGGCCTCTTGAATAATAAAAACATTTGTTTCCTGATGTGCCATGTTGGAATTTGAACTGCCACTGCTGCTGAAATCTTTGACATGCAGTTGCTGAATGCCAAAAATGTCCAGAAATGTTTATGGCCACAGAAAACATCTCCTGCATGCCCCTTTAATTTAAAAAAAATATTCTGAACCACCAAGTTGATTTTGTGGGCAAAACATGGGACATATTGTTCACCCATGCTCTCCCCTCCTCCCTCATAAATTTGCTTTGGAATAAAAAAATTAAATAAAATGTACTACCAATCAACCCTTCTTGTCCCTGCCTTCAACTACATACATACTCCAACTTCCTCAGGTCTCTTGATTAATGAAAATATATGTTTCCTTATGTGCCATGTTGGAAGTTGAACTGCCACGTGTTTGTGCCGCCCACTGCTGCCGCTTAGCTTAGTCGGCCAGCTATCTTGGTGCAAATTTTGGGCCTAATCCAGATTAAAACAATATTGTGAGCTGTGAGGTGGTCAAAATTGACTGGAAACAAGTGAAAATGAATGTTATTGAGGTTAATAATACTGTAGGAACAAAATAAAACCCAAAATTATGTGATCTTTGCTGTTTTTATAAAAAAAAATGTAAAAAAAAATACAGATCCAAAACCAAAACCAAAACACGCAAGGGGTGGTTTTGTCAAAAAAAATCCAGATCCAAAACACAAGAAGATACAGATCCAAAACCAAAACATAACACAGGGGTCGGTGCACATCCCTAAGAACAGCCAGGCACAATCCTGGAGCCGGCAGTTTAGATCACCGACTGAAGATATAGAAAGAGCGCTGCTTGTAGTGTACTGTATATGCAGCAAATATCAGTGAACCCTGCATCAGCAGCTGAATTCATTGACAAGGGTACTTGAGGTGTGCTGGTAACACCTGGGTCGGGAATCCGTGGCTGTGTTCAGGGCTGCCATCAGAAATTGTGAGGCTGTTAGCTCTATGTGTAAGGTGTCTGACTGCCATGTGAGAAGTGATAGGTTTGAGTCTCGGGTATGACAGTATTTTGAAATGTGTGTGGTAAATAAAAGAGGATGTGATTGAACGTGCTTGGGGAGGTGGCCAGATGGAGGGGAGTTAGCCAGGGAAGAGATAGGAGCAGCCAGGAGATGCTGGGGAGGTAATTTGGGGGTTAATGAATATGAATAGAATTGATGATGTGGGAGTTAACTAATAATTGGGAAGTGGGAATTGTAAAGGGGTTAATTAGGTTGAATGGGATATTAGCGATGATACTGAAGGGATAAATTATTGTTTGAAAATTAGTTAAAAATTAGTTAATAATTGATGAGGGGTTGATATTGTATGGTGGTCATGGGGGTGCTCTGTGTATCGTATGGTGGTCACTGATATTGCATATATTGTATTGCATGGTCATCATTGGGCTGCTCTCTGTATTTGTATTGTAAATGGGTATAAGGTTAAATAAATATTCCCTTTATGATGGAATTCATCTACCTCTTTAATGTGTGCCACATACTTTTAAAGCTCTTCCTCTTTTAGATCATAGGGAGGCACCTGGCATTAAATCCCCCCCCCCCTTCAAGTCTTAATTACGCTCTCTGGCAAACTTCTAAACCAGGCATAAAGTGTATGAATACTCAGGGCCTGATTCTGCAAGGATCGTAATTGCAAAGCTGCACCCAGGTATATACTGTAGTTGTCTACGCAGGCTATGGATATATGATCTATGCATGCAGGCTATAGATATGATGTATGCACGCAGGCTATAGATATATGATATATGCACACAGGCTATAGATATGATGTATGCATGCAGGCTATAAATATATGATGTATACACGCAGGCTATAGAAATATGATGTATGCATGCACGCTATAGATATGATGTATGCACGCAGGCTATAGATATGATGTATGCACGCAGGCTATAGATATATGATGTATACATGCAGGCTATAGATATATGATAATACTTCATTTATTTTAAAACTTGCAACATAAAATACATAAATAGTATAAATATAAAATATATATAATATAAATAATATAATATACATAATAACAACAAACACATAATATTACCACATATTATGCCCCCCTACAAACAAATATCACCAAACTTAACCATATATCATCTAACACCTACAAAGAAAAACTAAGCAAGAATTTATAACATACATCACCTGTTCTAAATCGCACAACTAACTAACAAACTTAACTCTACCCATCACCATTACCTGCCACCTCCAGGCAGATGTATGCAAAACCTTCTCATAAAAATAATAACAACAAAATTTACGGGGCGTGTAAGAAGAAAAAGACTCCCAGCTGTACAAAAAGAGGCTATCCACCACCCACTCAAGGGGGTTTCAACTGACCCCACCGACGGAACCAGCTGACAACATCTAGCCTCCCCCTATCCGGATCCATCATCCTCTTCACCTCTTGTAGAATCGAACCCACCACCACTTCACAGAGGAGGACCTTTCTCCTTATGGAGACATGACACCGTGCACCCCACGTGTGGTACCTAACTGCTAAACTAACTAAAAAAATTGTGGTTAAATCAAATCCACCGTACCTTCTGACTACCGAATAAGCCCACTCAGGGTAACTAAGACCTGAAATGCACGGGATTCCAATGGCCCTTGATACCTCCTCATAAACTTTACATTAAAGGGGCACTCAAGCAGGAAGTGGTCCATTGTCTGCTCCACCCCTGGACATTCCTCCCGTGGACAACCACGTTCACTGGCACTCCTCCACTTGAGGTTCTCTCCAACATAAAGCTTTCCATGAAAAGAGAGCCAGGCAATATCTTTAAACTTTGGCGGTATCCTCTGTGAATTTAACAGAGCTAATCCGTCCGAAGCGGCATTACCCGGGCAGTCCCTCAGTGACAGCGGGACATGAAAGTGAGTCTGCAAAATTCTGTTCCCCAACTCCCTCCTGGAGCAGTTTTTGACTTCACTCACTCCCACACCATATCGCTTTATCACCTTCAAGCTCTGGATGACATAGACCGGGAGGTAACCATGCCAAATCTGAAAACTTTTCACATGGCCACCAGCTATCCATAGACTGAGGAAGGGAGACACCCATGGTCTGAATCCCTCTAACCACCGAGGGGGAGTATCCAAAAACATACTCCCAACATTAAATTTTATAAACGCTGTCACAAAAAAAGTCACAGGGTTTATCATATCTAAACCCCTGTCTTTCCTCGATTTGTAGGTAATACTTCTCTTAACTATGTTAGTCCTATTCCCCTACAACAGCAGAAAGAATAAGGAGTTCAATCTAGCCCACATAGATTGAGGCAGAAAGCACATGTAACTGACATACAAAAATATAGGGACCAGGTAAGCTTTGCCCAGGTAAACCTTTTCCCTAAAAGACAACTTCCATCTTTTCCAACACTCTACCTTCTTGGTATCATCTTCCAGCCTTTTAACCCAATTTAGAGTGGCATAATCACCATGATCAAATTTGATGCCTAGGATTTTAATCTGATCACTGACCTGGGGGAAGCTGTCCAGAAGGGAAAATTCATCACCTTCCTCCCCTATCCAAAAAACTTCACACTTTTCACGATTTACTCTGGAGCACGAGGCTTCAGAATACTCACAGATAAGATGCTCCATGTCACCGGCCTCCGCCTGAGAAGACAGAACCACTGTGACATCATCTGCGTAGGCTACTACCATCAAGGGACACACTGGACTCAGCTGCACCCCTCTCTCTACCCTTCTGATAAAAGGATTGATCACAAAAACATATAAAAGGGGGCTCAGGGGGCAACCCTGACGAACCCCAGAGCATACCTCAAAGGCAGGACCTACCCAACCGTTCACAAGTGGGAAGCTTTTAGCCAGTCGATATAGAGTCTTCAACCAATTGACCACCTGACCTGGAAGACCATACCATTCCAGTAAAGCCCAAAGGTACTTGTGGTTTACCCGGTCAAAAGCTTTAGACTGAACCAATGCCAGTAAGTACTTTCCCCACTTCTCAGCCCTGCACCGCACAATGGCTCCCCCGACACCAAGGACAGCACTAAATGTGCTTCGACCCTTCACAGTACAGTGCTGAGAAGATGAAAGCAGAAGCTCAGAAAATTCTGAGAGCCGACTGAAAAGCACTTTCGCCAAAATCTTTCTATCTGTATTAAGAAGGGCTATGGGGCGCCAATTCTCCATATGAGACGGGTCTTTTCCTTTGGATAATAAAATAAGTGCAGACAACCTCATGGAAGGAGGGAGAATTCCCTCATCCAGGCTCTCATTAAATACTTCCACAAGGCGAGGAATTAGGAGGTCTGAAAAGGTCTTATAAAACTCAGATGTTAAACCATCTGTTCCTGGTGATTTTTTGGAGTTCAACCCCACTATCGCTTTCCTAACTTCCTTTGCAGTTATATCACAAGCCAAAGAGTCAAGAGAAATACCCCGAGAATCCAGACCAGGAGTTCCCCTCAGAAATGACTCCATCCTCTCTCTAGTAAGTGGCTGCTCAGACAACAGATTAGAATAGTAGGACACAACTACATCCAGAAAGCCTTCTTTATCCTTACGAAGAGCACCCTGTTCGTCAACTAGACCTCTGACATGTTTGGCGTCAACTGATGCCTTACAGCTCTGGTAAGGATCTGGTGAGTGGTTTGAACCATAATCCCTTTCCAAAACCAAAGATGCCAATCGGTTATATTGAAATTCTCTCATCTGAGTTTTCACTCGGGAGATTTCCCCACAATCTCCCTCCTCAGAGATCAAGAAATCTAATTTCTTTCGCAGTCTATGGTAAACATTTCGCTTTATTAAGTGTCTCTTGGCTACAAGACCACGGAAAAACTTACAGATTCTCTTTTTTATTACCTCCCACCACTCCGACCTACTCCAACCAGCCTCCAGAAGTGTCACCTGAGATTGAAAGAAGACCTTGAAAGACTGCCTAACTCTCTCTTCCTCCAGAAGATCTGAGTTCAAACGCCAAAGGCCCCGCCCTTTCTGAGGGGTTTCTAAAGTATTCAAAGTTACTGAGAGAAAAAAGTGATCAGAGAACTCCACCAACCTCACCCCTAGGGATGGAGTTTTAGAAGTCTCTTTAACAAAAAACCTATCTATCCTAGACCTATGGCTACCACTAAAGAAAGTGAAACACGTGAGGTCTGGGGAATGACGAATATGTACATCCACCAGACCTGCCTGTCTAACCATAGTAACTAAAAAATTGGAATCATAGCACAGAGGTCTCTCCATGAGCCCCCTCTGTCTTTTGGCCTAATTATGGTATTAAAATCACCACCAAAGATAACCTGCTGGGCCGTAAAAAGATAAGGTTTTATCTCCATGAAGAGAAATTTCCTCTCCCATTGTGACTGAGGACCATAAATATTGATTAACCTAAGGTCCTGTCCCTTCATGTTAACATCCAAAATTATACATCTGCCTGTCTGCAAGTCTATAATCTTGCGTATAGTTACCATGCCAGTAAAAAGTACTGCCACCCCACCATACGGCTCGGCCACAAGAGACCAGTAAGAAGGACCCCTCCCCCACTCACGCTTCACTTTGTGAAGGAGATCCAATTTACTAATCCTAGTCACCTGCAAATACAAAAAATCAACCTCAACCGTGTTGAAAAAATCAAAGGCCATCATACGAGCACGTTCGGAAACTACGGAAGCCACATTAATCGTGGCGCATCGTATAGGGTGAGGATCCATATTTATAGATTATAAAAGAAACACGTCCTTGCTTACTTTTACTTCTCCACATGAAACCTCTAACCATGAAAAACACAACCAAGAAAACTTAACCCTGCATACCAGCCCCCACTGGGCCAGCAACTTCCACACCCGAAGTCAGGGGCACCTCCTGCATACCCCCTCCTCTATCCCCTTGAGACAATGTCTCCCCACCATCAGAAGGCTCTAAAATTGGGGGATTTGACTCAAGATTTTTACCTACAACCACACCATCCGCCACCTGACTAGAGTCCACAACTGATCCCAGAGATAAATCAATCACCTCCTCCTCCATCTCTAATCCCTGAGTCTCCTCCACCACCCTATCAATTTTTGAAACATTTTCCATTAACTCTTTTCCAACCGGGTCCCGTGTCAATCCATCCTGATCCTCTTCTGGAGATACCTCCTGTTCTGGCCCTTTTCTCTTTTTCCCCTTCCCTTTATCACCACTCTATACTTCAGCTTGCTTTGCCATCCTCCTTGCTTTCCTTCTACTAACTCCAGATACCAAGAACAACTCACCTCCCTCCCTCACTATCTCACCTTCCTCGTCAGACGTACAAACATCAAATTTATTTGACAATATATAAAGTCGTATCCTCCCCTTTCCTATTCTTCTTCCTCCCACCTTTAACTTTTTGAAAAGGTTCTTCCTCCACCTCTTCCCTTCACACCTCCTCCCTTCTCACCACCTCCACTCTGTTGCTCTGCTCTTCTCTTACCACTTCTACCACCGCACTCCTTTCACTTTCTGTATCTTTCCTTCCTCCACTGTCTTGACAAGGTTGCCTGGATTCTGTATTGTGGCATGCTTTCGGGCACCTACTATAGGGGTGCCCTTCTTCCCCACATAGGTTACATTTAACCACATGACATTCTTTAGAGACATGCCCAATTTTCCCACACAGTGAACACTTAACAACCGTACAATCACCACTCAGATGCCTAAAGTCTCCACATTTAAAGCATGTCCTCGGCTGCCCAGGGTAAAAGCACTGAACCCTATCTCGCCCTATGTAGGCAGCCGAGGGAACATGCACAAAACCGGCATCTGAGTGGCGCAACTTGATCAGCACCTCCCAAGCCCCCCCCCATACTCCCATTGTATGACCGGCCTTCACCATATGCGACTGCACATCACAAAACCTGGACAGCCAGAAACTTATATCATCAGGTGGTAATGACTCATTCCTGACCAATACAGTAGCCTTTACTCTATCCTGTTTTGTTACTAAATTTGCAACAAAATTATTGTATGGCTCCGATTTCTTATACGCTTGCCAATTCACCCAGAAGGCCTGTAATCCAAAATATGTCAGGCAACTCAGATCGTACTCTACAGACCTTGCTGGGTGAATACAAGCGTACAGATCACTTGCAGAAAAACCAAACTTGAATATAATTTTCAAAACATTTTCATTATTTGTTGCTTCTCCCTCCCCCACCCACTTGAATTGCACCAAATTCCTCCATTTTCCCACACCACCAGCATTCCCAACAAATACATTACTAGCCGGATTTACTCTTGCACCCTGTTTAGAGACCATGCTTACATATGAAGCCACCTTTGGCACAGATTTGTCCATGTTGTCCCCACTTCTCCCAGCTCTTTCAGCCCTTGCTATCACGTCTTTGACAATTGCTTCAGCAGCTGTTTTTGCCCGTATAGGGATTGCCATTTTGTCACCATACACAGTCTCTATGATTAGTCTCTCTTCGGATGACACAGTGCTCATATACAATATCGGCATACCCTGTGCCGTACGCTCCGAACCGACCGAACCACCTATACCACCTTCGCCCTGCACTTCACAGGACCGAACCCCTGGATTTATCTCGGGAGCAATGGGCCTAACCTGAAGGGCCCCCCCCATGCTTACCTCAGCTAGTGTTGCCGCCAACACAATTTCTGCATCAGTGACCTCTTTCTGCGCCCTAGGAACAGCCCCCGCTGCTCCACCCATCAGGTCACCAGCCTCTACTGTGGGTGACCCTGACTCACATGAGACAACCAGTACAGTAGGTGCAGCACCAACACCCACTGCGTTCCCGGTACCTCGTGAACCGTCACTTACCCGCAGTTCAGCCTCACCATGGAGAACCGCATCTCCCGCACTCGTATCACCGAAACCTGGGACTCTATCCTCCTTTCACCAAGCACCCCCAAATCAGGCTTCAATGCACCAGCTTTCTTTTCCATACTTGGCTCAGCTTCACAAACTTGCTGTCCAGCAGAACCATTTATATCCGCCACTGTCTGTGGTTCTGAAATCCCAGCCGACTCTACATCTTTTTCTTTCTTTATCCTTTTAATTATGGACAGATTTTTTTTTACTTTGTCCAATGTTGTAGTTAATGTTAGAATTTCATCTTCCACCGCAGGACGCTCCCATTTGAAACAAGTGTTCTTTTTGCGCATTTTGTAATGCAGTCTTGAGCTCAGCCTCCTTGCTTCCCTTTGCAGCTCTTCCATGCTGCACTGGGCATAGGCGTCCTCCTCACTCTCTGGGCCTGACTCAGCAGACCCTAGCATGCTGTTACTTATATCTAGTGACAGTGCTCCCCCTGCCTCACTGCCAGCGTGGTCTAACACACTGCCCTGAGTTGCCTCACTCAGGGATTCCCCTACCGGCAGTTTAGAGGGAGCCACTAGGCTAGAGGCCCCCTGGTCATGTAACACTGACTCAGTGTCTACCAGGACTCTCATTCCAGGAGCCTCAAAGTCCCTAGCCGAATCCACCGACCTCTCAGCACCCGCCAGTACCTTCACTGCCTGGAGCAGGGCTGATAAGCCAGAGGCCGCAGTGACAGGCGCAGGGACACTTCACTCACCGGGTCACTCTCCGCCGGGATACACGCTGCCGGGACGCCCGCTGACAGGACACACACTGCCGGGGACACCTCCTGTGAGTCCTTCAGGACCGCAGCTTCTTCCTGTATCAGACTTCCATCGGGGGTCTCCAGGTAAGATACACCCGCCGACTCCTCCATAGCCAGCGCTGACTGCACAAAGGGACCCTCCACCAGCGGCTGTGATACCACTTTAGCCACAATCGATCCACCAGCATTCACCATGTCACCAGGCTGTCCCGATGCCACAGGAGGCCGGGTTTTAGCTTTTGTAGGCATTGGCACTTCCCTTTGTGCCACGTCAATAATCCAGCAAAAACACTGGAATATCGCTGGGAGTTCATGTCTGTAAACAGCAGAAATAAGATGAAAAAGGAGGGGGATTTAACCCCCTATTGTACCTCAGCACACTGAATAATACCTGCAACAATATATGAAGACTATATGGTCATAGAAATTCAGAGATATTAGTTGCATGCATTTGCAAATACATGGGAGGCTGCTGGGCCACGTCACGGCTTCTCTGTTACCAGCAGTCCCTAACACTAAGGGGTTCACGTCCGGGGCGCAGTGCACCCCAAAAAACGTCCAGCCCAGGACCCCCCCAGGGCATCACACGAAAATGGAAAAAGAGTGACAGTGCAGTGTAAAGTATAGCTGTGGGTGAGTAATCATTAAGTGTGGAATGAGAGGTTAAAATATATGTGAAAAAATACATGAATAATAAACAAACATAAAAGGTGATGTGAAAAGCAACTATGTGTATTAAGTGGTGATGCCCTGAGGAGGCCCAGCCAGACCAGTCCCGGGGGCCCTACGCCCAAACGCTCACCCCAAATGTCATTCCACACTTAATGATTACTCACACACAGCTATACTTTACACTGCACTGTCACTCTTTTTCCATTTTCGTGTGATGCCCTGGGGGGTCCTGGGCTGGACGTTTTTTGGGGTGCACTGTGCCCCGGACGTGAACCCCTTAGTGTTAGGGACTGCTGGTAACAGAGAAGCCGTGACATGGCCCAGCAGCCTCCCATGTATTTGCAAATGCATGCAACTAATATCTCTGAATTTCTATGACCATATAGTCTTCATATATTGTTGCAGGTATTATTCAGTGTGCTGAGGTACAGTAGGGGGTTAAATCCCCCTCCTTTTTCTACTTAGTGTGACCCCTCCATTTCATGCACCTGATTAGTACTGCTGGATTGATTGAGCAGCTGCCATTTTTGTTTGTTTGTTATGAGTTGCATGAAGGAGCCAGCATTAGTAGGGCATGCTGGTTCTAGTAGTGCTAGTTGGAGTTCCCAGGGGTGACTCCCAGGTAAGCTGGCTCTCAATTTGGATGCATTTATGTATGTGCCTTTATCATGAGGCCTTATAATTGGTATATTTTACATTTGGGGTGAGCGTTTGGGCGTAGGGCCCCCGGGACTGGTCTGGCTGGGCCTCCTCAGGGCATCACCACTTAATACACATAGTTGCTTTTCACATCACCTTTTATGTTTGTTTATTATTTGTGTATTTTTTCACATATATTTTAACCTCTCATTCCACACTTAATGATTACTCACACACAGCTATATTTTACACTGCACTGTCACTCTTTTTCCATTTTCGTGTGATGCCCTGGGGGGGGTCCTGGGCTGGACGTTTTTTGGGGTGCACTGCGTCCCGGACATGAACCCCTTAGTGTTAGGGACTGCTGGTAACAGAGAAGCCGTGATGTGGCCCAGCAGCCTCCCATGTATTTGCAAATGCATGCAACTAATATCTCTGAATTTCTATGACCATATAGTCTTCATATATTGTTGCAGGTATTATTCAGTGTGCTGAGGTACAATAGGAGGTTAAATCCCCCTCCTTTTTCTACTTAGTGTGACCCCTCCCTTTCATGCACCTGATTAGTACTGCTGGATTGATTGAGCAGCTGCCATTTTTGTTTGTGAGCAGAAATAAGATGTATAGGCCGCACCTGGATCACAGCCACACTTTCCTAAACACTTCCCCCAGACAGAGGCAGCCTGCCTGGGGAAGCCTGCAGAGGAACCTCCATCTCTCACAGCCACAGAAATAAGCTATATAGGCCTCATCAGGATCACAGCCACACTTTCCTAAACACTTCCCCCAGGCAGAGGCATCCTGCCTGGGGAAGCCTGCAGGGGATCCTCCCTCTCACACAGCCATGGAAGTAGAGCATTAGCAACAGCACACACCCTTTCCTGATGGATGCACGCAGGTTATAGATATGATGTATGCACACAGGCTATAGATATGATGTATGCACGCAGGCTACAGATATGGTGTATGCATGCAGGCTATAGATATATGATGCATGCAGGCTATAGATATATGATGTATGCACGTTGGCTATAGATATATGATGTATGCACGTAGGCTATAGATATTTGATGTATGCACGTAGGCTATAAATATATGATGTATGCACGTAGGCTATAAATATATGATGTATGCACGCAGGCTATAGATATATGATGTATGCACGCAGGCTATAGATATATGATGTATGCATGCAGGCTATAGATATATGATGTATGCACGCAGGCTATAAATATATGATGTATGCACGCAGGCTATAGATATATGATGTATGCACGCAGGCTATAAATATATGATGTATGCACGCAGGCTATAGATATGATGTATGCACGCAGGCATATACTGTAGTGTGTTGTGCACACAGGCAGCTTTGCAACTGCATTTCTTGCAGATATGGTAATGCAGCCGGCATCACGCCTCCTGTGCATTACTTTTCCGATCTGCGTCGTCCAGCGCACTGCATCGGATAATCTGTGTAACATCGGCGGGCTGCGGTGACCCATGTGGTCACGCAGCCCACAGCCGCAGTTGAGAGGAGGAGGTCAGGAAATCTCCGTCAGTCGACGGAGACCCTGGCCTCTTCCCTCCCCCCCAATGGCGGTGACACGCCTCTGTTTCAGGAAACGAAGGCCATCGCCGCCCCCTCCCCGCCCGCAAACGGCAGCAGACTGTCAATCACTGACAGCCTGCTGCCAGTCTGCGAGCAGGATCGCATACTCGTTCTGCACATGCGCAGAACGGGTAATGCGCCTGTGCAGAATATCGGGAATCTGCGTTCAGCAGTGCAGTAGCGTTTACTACTGAATCAGGCCCTCAGGACACAACATCAGCCGAAATAAACGTAACAGCCACAATAGTGTGGTAACTTCAGGAGAACTTTGCATCGCACAAGTCTTAGAAATGTTCTGTTACTTTCCCCATTGCCAAGTTGCGGCTCTCGCTTGCCTGCGGCTCCTGTTGGCTGTCTTATCTATTTACCGAGTAACAAACTGAATATAAAAAATAATAGCTGAATATGTAAATACAATGGAGTTATGTAGTGAAAACAAATAAAAATCAAACTAATTTTCTTGTTTCCGTCTTCTTAAGAATCAGAGCGGATCTTGAGGGTGCAATTTAATGTGATATATTTAGATTTTACAGAAGCATTAGATACTGTTCTACATAGTATGGGTGATTAGCGTAATATTGTAAGTCCAGGGAAAAATCTTTTGGAGAAGAGTAGAAAACCAGTAGAATAACGTAGGGTTACTATCATTGCTGTTTTATTCAAGCTTGGTCCGGTTTTCTACTGAAGTTTTTGCATATGTAAATTTCATCATAAATGTTCGACTAAAACTGCTCCCTGTATATAGGGTGTATGGGGATGTGGGTGGTTGGGGAGCTTACCATCTGTCCAGGATCCATTCCCTACCTTCAAATAAAATGCTAAGAATTAATAGATTATTTGTGGTACTAACTTCTCTAGTGATCGGTCAACAGTAACAGGGTTCAGCTGCGCCTCGTGCCAGCATAAGTAAGTGGGTCCTGAGGACGCTCTAATCGGCTGCTCACACTGCAGGGTGTCTGTTTGTAGCATCCAAAGGATGCACCCTTTGCCCGGCGGGCCGAATGCCCAATTCTCTCAAATATTCTTGCTACCCTGTGGGTAGCGAGCACTTTTGAGCAAGATCCTGCTGCCATAAAGCGCGGTGGCTGCCGTGCAGATTCAGCCTGGTGACTGTGGGCCTGATTCAGAAAAAGGGGCCGGCTATTTAAATTGAGCGCTCGCTCTTTGCGGTCTGTTGACGCCTCTATGTCTGAGCGAGCGAACGAAATATGCGCTCGCTATTTTGTAAAGACACCCCCTGGCCGCTCGCATCATACGTCATCTCCGCTATTTATTTGATTAATCGAGTACATCGAAAGGCGTATGAACTGCTCGCAGTGCTTGTGGTTGGATTTTCCTACCGCAATCATGCGAACAGTTCAGGTTGAGAGACAACCAAGTGACGTGGCCGATGACGCTGCTTTGTTAATTATGCACACCCTTAAAACGCCCGTTTTGACCTTTTGGCACGCCTGCGTTCGGATCTCCACTCCCCGTTTTCAAGCACCTTCCCCTGTTACCACCCACAACTCATTCTGTCACTCAAATTAGCAGGCATTCGCTATTTTGCGAGCACACAATTTCCGACCGCAATGACTGGTTCGCGCATGCGTATTACAACCCATACGCGTGCGCAGTTGTGCGAACATCGCTCGGAACGAACGAGCGGCCGCTTACGAGCGGCTCTGAATCAGGCCCTGTATTTTCTCTTCACTGAATTCCCCCCTACCTGTCACTCTGAAGAGGACTCGAAGCTCTGCCTCACACACCCCGCTGAGTCCCTGGCAGCTCCACAGCCCTATAAACGGGACCAATTGCGTCACGTATTGAAATAATATGGGATGCAGCATGTTGTCTTCAATTACAGGACAACTCTATATTATACAAGACGGATGGCAACCTTAGCCTCACTGGACTGCGCACACTGCAGATTCTCACATCCCCCAGCTCTGTCTCTATCGTCACTCTCCAGATCTCTCTGCTAGCCTCTCTCTCTTTTGGTGTTAGATTGGCATCGTGGCAACTGCCATGGACCTGCCCTTATCCCCTGGCCGGGGGGTGCAGGAGCTCCCTCCCTGCTCCCCAGCTCTAAAATGTTTCTCTAAGACATGGATGGGCATAGAACATCGATGATTCATAATCATCAATGGTTTATGACCGATATTGAATGCTTTTACCATCGATGTGGGAGAACCAATTGTTTTCCTTCCATCGATGGTAAAGCATAGCCAATTTTTTATTTTTGCAAGGTGCTGGCACACGGAACATAGCTCCGCCCCCGACACCAGCAGAGCCACACCCCTGGTTCTGATTGGCCAAAAGGACAGTCGGTTAAAGACCAGGGATGACCATCGAACGGTGTAACCATCGATGGTCATCCATTGCATAGTTGGTTGCCATCGATGGCTACTTGCAAAAATGCCATCAATGGTAACCAGACCAATGGCCATCCCTACTCTAAGGTGCAGGGCTGTAACTTGGGTAGTGCGACCTGTGCCATGGCATAGGGCACCGCAGGGCAGGGGGCGCTGTTTGGTCCTGTCAATTTTCCATTTTATAATCATTCTCACTGGAGCTTCCTCTTCTTTTATCCCCAGCATCTCCTGGCCTCCCCTATCTCTTCCCTGGCCCTTCCCTATGAAGCCAGGGCCTTTTTCCAGGTGCACTATCTTATGTCCCTATTTAAAAAATGGAGGGGGTGCGCTAATGCTCTCTCTGACACTAGGGCACCAAAAATCTAGTTATGGCTCTGCTAAGGTGGTAACACCTCTCCCGTTTATAGGCTATGGTTCCACTCCACCTTTCATAATGTTTCCTGCTTGGACATGCCCCCATTTTGGGTTCTGAGATTTGGCCACTCCCTTTTTTGGGGGGGCAAAACCCTCCCAGGGTCACAGGTAGCAGCATTAACACTGAAAGGGGTTTCATTCTATTAATATGCCTTAGAGGGTGTTACATATACATAATGCACTATGGGACACCAGCACGCCCCATGGGGTCATGCCCATTCCCGTAACAGGGCCCCCCAGTTGTCTCCGTGGCCCTGGTTGCTAATAGTTACCTTTGTTAAGATTGTTAACATTTTTAGTGTCTGGTTCCTGTTTTACGTCTCCAGTTTCTCCAAATGTAGCCCAGCTGTATTGGTAATAAAATGCCAGTCACCAATGGTAATAAAATATAAAAAAAGGTGGGATAATGACCCACCAAATGGGTGCAGATTAGGTATTAATATAATACAACACAGATGCATCAAATTAAAATAAAAAGAAGAATATTTTTAATAATTCATAGAGAAAACTACATTAAAGAGAGATATTTATAAAACTAATGCAGACTAAATGTTACAGTTTTGCTAATTATTAATCAGTGATTTACCTTCCGAGTCCCCAGATAAGTACATCCAGGACCTCCACTTAGTATTAAGTGCAGGTGTACTCATGTAGGTAAATGAATATTCTATTAGGTGCCGTCTCTGTGAGTCAAATATAATGAGTCTTGTGTTCCAGATAAAAATGCAGGATAAATATGAATACCCAGGAATATAACCCTTAATAGGGGATTATTACACAACTTGACGATCTGGATCACTTTATTCACATGGATACGGTGGCTTCTGCAGATGGAATGGGGAGCACTTTTATAAGTGTAGTTACTGCGTCCCTTATTATGTCCGGTCCGCACACTGGGCCTGATTCAGAGCTGCTCACTAGATGCGATCGCTCGCACGATGTGTATGCAAATTGCGTAGGCAATACTACCGCACAGCAATGCATTTGCACACCCAGTATTTTTTAGAGAGCGATCACATAGTGTATGCAGACACCCACCAGCCTGTTTTAAAACGCCCACTTGTGCACGTCATGTTCAGGAAGTGTATGCCGCCATCGGTCCATCGGATGCTATCGCAGCGCTTGAGGTTGACCATACCCTGCCGCAAGCACTGCAAGCACTTCAGTGTAAAAACAAGCCAGATGATGTGTACTATGACGCTATCCTATAATTATGCACGCCTCTAAAACGCCGTTGAGATGGTCAGGCACGCCTGCGTTTGCACCTCCACTCCCCCGTTATTAATGGCCAGCCCGCTACTCATTGGGGAGCTGCGTTTACCATATAACTGTACAAGGCTTGACTTGAGTTACAGAGGTTTAATTTAGGAGCGCTCGGTTAAGAGTTACTTTGTTAACTCTAAACATTTTGTTAGACCAGTGGTCAGGGAACAGGGGTAATTTACCACACATGGGGTAAAAATTACATTCCTGGGGGTAATGGACGGACAGTCGGGCATGCATATGAATCATTCTATAATATAGAGCCGCAGGGAGACTCTAAGCTGGACGCCCCTGAGATGTTATTACCAGCGGGCGCCCGGCTCCTTCCCTGCAGCGCCGCGTTAGCCGGAGGCTGGAGCTCTCTTCTGAACTCCAGTTTCCGGCTCTCTCCATGCGCACTATGGGAAAGACGTCATGATGTCTCTCCCATAGTTCCAAGGAGCAGCCGAGCGGACAGGACGGCGGCGGATGCAAGAGCGGGGATTAAGGTATGTTTTTTTTTTAATGTACAAGCGGCACTACAGGGGCATTATTAGGGGGCACTATTACAGGGGCATTATATGGAGGCACTACTACAGGGGCACTGTATGGGGGCACTACTACAGGGGCATTACATGGGGGCACTACTACAGGAGCAGAACTATGCGGGCACTACTACAGGGGCATTATATGGGGGCACTACTACAGGGGCATAACTATGGGGGCACTACTACAGGATAATTATATGGGGGCACTACTACAGGGGCATTATATGAGGGCACTACTACAGGGGCATAACTATGGGGGCACTACTACAGGGGCATTATATGGGGGCACTACTACAGGGGCATTATATGGGGGCACTACTACAGGGGCATTATATGAGGGCACTACTACAGGGGCATAACTATAGGGGCACTACTACAGGGGCATTATATGGGGGCACTATTACAGGGGCACTACTACAGGGGCATTATATGGGGGCACTAGTACAGGGGCGTTATATGGGGGTACTACTATATGATTTCCTTCCTTTCAAATCAAGGGGGTAACGTCTGCGTATCTAAATATATTTTGGGGTAAAAGGTAAAAAAGTTCCCTGATCCCTGTGTTAGACCAATAGTAATAATGCTGCAGTCTTTCAGAAGCCGCACACACTTTGCCATTTTTATGCCCATGAGTGGGTGATTGCGTTCCGTTGCTGAGTGGTGGTGAGTCGCATTCCACTCCCCTGTCCACATGCAAAAATTAAATAAAAGGATGAGTAAATATGAACTTCAAGACAGAGGGGCCTATTCATTAACTCTAAAATAACATTTAAAGACATTTTCCTTAATTAACGTTATCTTAGTATTCATGAACACACTTAGCACAGGAGATGGGGATATGGAAATTATGTATTTTCGGAATTTGATGGTGTTACTATTCGCCACTGTGAGGTGGCATATAGTAGATAACACTTCCCTGCTTCCAGCTGTGCAGGTCCCCCGGCGTCTTCCTCCGGAATGGGTATGGCGGTTCGATTCCCGTCAGCGGCAGCCCGAAAAAAGCAGAGTTAGAAGCAGCGGAAGGCCGACAGCGCTGGAAACCCGATCGTGGATAGGTGAGTATATACTAACCTAACCCTCCTAACCCTAACACTCCTTAGGGGTGCCTAACCCTAACTTCCCCCCCAAGTGCCTAACCCTAATCCCCCCTCTAAGTGCCTAACCCTAATCACCCCCTTTCCCGCTGCCTAAACCTAAGTCCCCCGGGGGGTGCCTAACCCTAAGTCCCCCCCGGGGGTGCCTAACCCTAACCCTCCCTTCCCATAGCCTAACCCTAACCCTCCCGGGGGGGTGCCTAACCCTAAGTCCCCCCCCGGGAGCCCTAAACCTAACCCTCCCCCCCCGCGGCTGTCCGCTCACGGCGCCCGGCATCACTACGATCGGGATGCCGGGCGCCTGTCTCCCAGCGTCGGGGAAATGCGGGCGTCTACATCTAGACGCCCGGCATTTCACCCTTGCCGGGAAATGACAGTCAGGAAGGCGGCTGCCGGTATTTAGGCAGTTGGCTTCCCGATTGCTTAACCTTCCTCCGGCACTCTGGTCTCTCCTCTGGCTCTGTCTGCTATGCTGACATTGTGTTCTCATAGCAGAACACAATAAAGTTTAGAAGAAAAAAAAAGGTTTTTTTTCTAAACAGTCCTGCGCGGGCAGGTAAGTGCTGAACGGGGGAGGTGAGTGGAGGTGGGGGGGAGGTGAGTGGAGGGGGGGGCAGGTGAGCGGAGGGGGGGACACAGTGCAGGTGTAGGCAGTGCTGCACATGCGCTGGTTGTACAGATGTAACAGCTGCGATAATTTTTCCAGCTGCGATAAGTTAGTGTAGAGAGGGATAACTATCTATTTCCTGAAAAGCTGTCATCGCAGAAATGACAGCTTTACGGAATAGATAGTTATGAGGAGGAGGAATGATGAATTCCTCCGGTAATTAGGTAGAACTCCATGCCAGCTCTAAACCTAATTACCTCCAGAGAAACTTTAGGTATGATGAATAGGCCCCACAAAGAGGAAGTCATATAGTATTTGCATACGTGTTCTTATTTATTATTGTGTGCAGCATACTTGCCGACATTCAGCTCACTCCTTCCGTGAGGGAGCTGAATGCCTGCATACAGCGGTGGCCGTGGCCGGGCAATAGGTCCGTATTGGGGGGTGGGGCCACATGATCGCGTCATTGTGGCCCCGCCCCCTCCTCACAATGCAGAAAATAACGGCATTGTGAAGCAGGGGGCAGAGTCACAATGACGCGATTCAGCGCAAATCGCGTCATCGGGCCGCACTTGCTGCCGGGGTTTTTACTAGTAGTCCGGGTGGGGAGGGGGGGTGCAGGTAGCAGCTGGGAGGCTTGCCTGCCTTTCCAGGGGGTCGGGAGCGGCACCCGATATTCGAGAGGCTCCCGACCAAATCGGGAGGGTAGGCAAGCCTGGTGTGCAGTGCCCTTTCACCCTCTGCCAGCCAATCCCTCCCACAGAAGAGGGGGCAGGCAATGCAAACCTAGTACAGGTGGCACAAGACTGTGACAGTGCCGCACCCCTCAGCCTTGCTCCCTGGGTAACGGGACCACTTGTACACCCCTAATTACAGCCAGAGTCGTTGAGAGCTCTGATGGGCCCGGGTACTGTTGGTGGGCATGGCTGCTGCAGCAGCCGTCTCACTGCCTTATGTGCAGCTGTGGATGTGCTGTTATACAGGCGCGGCCAGCAGCAGTGGGGATAGTCGCTGACCCCAGTCCCCACCAAGTCACTCCAACCGGTTGAGGCCCGGGTATATAGTATCCACTCCCCCCCTCGATACACCTGGTTATGGCCAATGCCTCAGCTGGTAAACCAAAAATATGAGATATGGTAAGAACTTACCCTTGTTATCTCTATTTCCACGAAGTCCATAGGGTTCCACAGGATACCTTGGGGTATAGGTGTGACGTCAGTCGCTGGGCACCATAGAGTTAAGCTTTTCAGCCTCCCAGGATGCACTAGGGTCCCCCTCCTATACCCCGCCCCCGAGCCAAGGCACCTCAGTTAGTTATCAAGCCATAGGCCGGAGGAGGAGAAGGAAGAGAGAGAAAAAAGATCTGGACACATACAAGAATCACATTCTCACCAGAGGGAGACGGAAAACCGGTGACCAGAGCAAAGCCCATCTGCAGCACAGGTGCGACAGGGCGGGAGTCCTGTGGAACCCTATGGACTTCGTAGAAATAGAGATAACAAGGGTAAGTTCTTACCATATCTCATATTTTCTACTTCAGGGTCCATAGGGTATCCACAGGATACCTTGGGGATGTCCCAAAGCAGTATCCTTTAAGGGTGGGGACGCTCCTGTGCAGAAAGGAGAATCCGCCGCCCGAAGGAAGCATCCTGAGAGGCGAAGGTGTCAAACCTGTAATACCTCACGAAGGTATGGACAGAGGACCACGTAGCAGCCTGGCAGATCTGAACTGCCGAGGCACCACGTCGAGCTGCCCACGAAGGACCCACAGACCTAGTGGAATGAGCCTTCAGAGAAGGAGGGACCGGTAGGCCTTCATGAAGATAAGCTTCAGAAATAGCCATACGGATCCAGGCTGCCAAAGTTTGCTTTGAAGCAGGCCAACCCTTTTTACGGAAGCCATAGAGGACAAACAAAGCGTCCGACTTCCTAAACGAAGAAGTGCGGTCAACATAAGTCCTTAAGGCCCGCACAACATCCAAAGAGGCCTCACCCACGGAAAGACCCGGTGAGTTAAAGGCCGGAACAACTATTTCCTCGTTAACATGAAACTGGGAAACAACTTTGGGAAGAAACTCGGGCCGAGTGCGGAGCACTGCCCTGTTCCCATAAAAAACCAAGAAAGGGGGTCTACAAGAAAGAGCCCCTAACTCAGAAACACGTCTGGCCGAAGCAATGGCCAGAAGGAAAACAGTCTTAGCTGTTAGCCATTTAAGATCCACTGAGCCCAGTGGTTCAAACGGCGGTCCTTGGAGAGCCCTCAGGACCACAGCCAAATCCCAAGGCGCCACAGGTGGAACAAAGGGCGGCTGAATGCGGAGAACACCCTGCATAAAGGTGCGCACATCCGGGATTGTAGCAATCCTACGGTGAAACCAGACAGATAGGGCCGAAACCTGTACCTTCAAAGAAGCAAGGCGAAGCCCATGATCTAGTCCCGCTCGCAGGAAGGCGAGAATCCGAGACAGACGAAACTCCCGCGGTGCATAACCTCTCGGTCGACACCACTGGAAGAACGTATGCCACACGCGATGGTATATCCTCGCGGAAGACGGTTTCCGAGCTCGTAACATGGTACGCACCACAGAGCTGGAAAACCCCCGGGACCTCAGCATGGCCGTCTCAACAGCCACGCCGTCAAAGACAGCCGAGTCAGGTCCGGGTGAAGGCAAGGACCCTGAGACAGAAGGTCCGGTCGTAGCGGCAACCGCAGAGGACTGTCCACGGACAGACCCTGAAGGTCTGAGAACCAGTGCCGTCTGGGCCACGCGGGAGCTATCAACAGGAACGTCCCTCCTTCCTGTTTGAATTTCCGGATTACCCGTGGAAGAAGGGAGACCGGAGGGAACAGGTATGCGAACCGGAACGTCCACCGGACAGAGCATCCACCAGAGACGCCCCTTCGTCTCTTGTGCGAGACCCGTACACCGGCAACTTGTTGTTGTGCCGGGACGCCATGAGGTAGATTTCTGGAAGACCCCACCTGTCCACCAGTAGTTGAAAAACGTCCGGGTGCAGGGACCATTCCCCCGGATGAACGTCCTGGCGACTTAGAAAGTCCGCCTCCCAATTTAGCACTCCCGGGATGAAGACCGCTGATATGGCCGGAAGATTGCGCTCCGCCCAAACCAGGATCCGAGAGACCTCTACGAGAGCCGCCCGACTGCGAGTTCCTCCTTGCCTGTTTATGTAGGCCACGGTGGTAGCGTTGTCCAACTGGACCTGCACCGGGCGACCCTGGAGAAACCGCTGTGCCTGCTGGAGAGCATTGAAGACCGCACGGAGTTCCAAGATATTTATTGGAAGCTCCGCTTCTGTCGGCGTCCACCTGCCCTGGAACAAGTGTGGACCCGAAACTGCTCCCCAGCCCCGAAGACTGGCGTCCGTTGTCAACAGGACCCAATTTGGAACCCAGAACGGACGTCCCTTGTTGAGGTGGGTCGTCTGTAACCACCACGCAAGGGACAGGCGAACCTCCTGGGTGAGCACAATCGTCTGGGACTTCAGAGACTGAGGCAGCCCGTTCCACTTGGACAGGATCAGGTGCTGCAGAGGTCTGGAGTGAAACTGGGCGTATTCCACCATGTCGAACACCGACACCATGGAGCCCAGTAACCTCATCGCCGAGTGTAAGGACACCCGGCGGCTGTGCAGGCAACTGCGCACCCTTGACTGTAAAGCAGAGATCTTGTCCTCCGTCACGAAGATCCTTTGCTGTCCCGAGTCCAATAAGGCTCCAAGATGCAGAATCCTCCGAGACGGGATTAGAGTGGACTTCTGCCAGTTGATTAGCCAGCCGTGCCGTTGCAGCAGTGCAATGGTCAGGTCCAAGTGGCGTAACAGGAGCTCTGGAGATCCTGCCACCAATAACAGGTCGTCCAAATACGGCAACATGCGGACTCCCTGCAGCCGCAGAGAAGCCGCCATGACCGCCATCACCTTGGTGAAAACACGTGGTGCTGTTGCCAGGCCAAAAGGTAACGCCCGAAACTGGAAGTGGTCGCTGCGGATTGCAAACCTGAGGAACTGTTGATGGCGCAAAAGAATAGGGACATGCAGGTAAGCGTCCTGTATGTCCAATGACACCAAGTAGTCCCCAGGTTCCAGCGCCAGAATGATGGACCGTAGGGTCTCCATCCGAAACTTCGGGACCCGCAAAGACTTGTTGAGTGCTTTGAGGTTGAGAATCGGACGATATGACCCATTGGGTTTCTGTACCAAAAATAGATTTGAATAGAAACCCTGGCCCCTCTGGGAGAATGGAACAGGCACTATAACTCCAGCCTGGAGCATAGTGTGCAATACTTTCCGCAGCTCCGTAGCCTTGTTCCGGTCTGATGGGAGACCCGTGGTGAAGAAGCGAGCCGGGGGTCTGTGCCGGAAGGAGAGGGCGTATCCGTGGGAAACCACCTCCAGAACCCAAGTGTCTGTCGTAGTGGTCGACCAACACTGGGCGAACTGTAGCAGGCGGCCTCCCACCCTGGGATCCCCCAAAGGGAGGCCCGGACTGTCAGGCCGCAGGCTTGTCATCTGGCTTGGGGGCCGGACGTCTGGTACTCCATGCCTGCTTCCGGGGCTTGACCGATTTCTTAGGGCCAGCCTGTCGAGGAAACGACTGTGGTTTGGGCCTGCCCTGGGCCCTAGATGACCGAAAGGACGATGGTCCCGAACCAGAAGGAGCAGCGGCCGACGGGAGACAAGCAGATTTGGCTGCCGCCAGCGTGGCCACAATCTTATCCAGATCCGGACCGAAGAGAACTTCTCCGGTAAACGGCAACGCTTCCAGACCTTTCTTGGAATCTGCGTCCGCCTTCCAGGATCGCAGCCACAAGGTGCGACGAGCAGCTACCGCTGCTGAAGAAATTCTAGACACCAGAGTACTAATGTCTAGAGCCGCCTCGTTGATGTAGGTGGCCGAATCACGGAGATTGCCAATCAACTCTGCCTGTTCGGCCGGACAGTCGGATTCAAAAGAAGCCTCTAATGAATCCGCCCAGCGCTCCATCGCTCTGGCAACCCAGCAAATGGCCATAGCCGGCCATGCTGCCCCCCCTGCAAGGGAATAAGCGGACTTCAGGCAGATTTCTACCTTGCGGTCCGTAGCATCCTTAAGGGAGGACATGGATGGCATCGGCAATGTGGCACTACGGACAAGACGGGTCACGTGAGAATCCACCTGTGGAGGGGATTCCCACTTAGCAAAATAATTATCCGCGAACGGATAAGCCACCGCCAGGCGTCTCTGCGGCTGGTATCTTTTGCCAGGTTGTTTCCACGCCTCCTCTAAATGGTCCACCAACTGACCCGAAAGAGGAAAGACTGTGGCATCGCCCTTCACATCTTTGAAAAAGGCATACTTAGATTTAGCCACTGGGGGAACTTCGTCCTCAATCACCAAGGCTGTGCGGACCGCCCGAATAAGTCCAGGAATATATACTTTGGACTTAGCATCAGCGTCCTTAGTATGGAGAGGTTCCTGATCGTAAGGATCCAGAATCTCCCCATCATCAGACGTCCCTTCGTCATCCTCATAAGGAGCGGACAGAGACGCCACCGGCCTTTTATGAGGCCGCATCACAGACTCCCCTTGCAACACATCCGACAAGTGCTGTACAGAACTCGTCAGGGAGTTAACCCACGCTGGCTCCTGAGAACCCGGGAGCGGGGAAATAGGGAGACTGTGGGGTACCACCAATTGTCGTGGGAACCCCTGCATGGGTGACGACACCACAGACTGCTGGGACAAACCCATCGGAGTAAACGCGGGCTGCGGAGCTAACTGGCCCACTAAAGCTGTTAACGCCTGAGCGAAACAAGCCCAGGGCGGCTCCTGTACCGGTGCTGTAACCGTAATAGGCCGCGCCATGGACAAACACTGCCGGCAAAGGCCCTCCGCGCTACCCTCCCCCTCCGCTAACGGTACTTTGCACGTGGTACACTGTAGCCGGAGGGGAAAATCACTTTCAGACATGATGGCACCACGTATGTGACCTCTCTCACCAATTAAGTATTAAATAGGCGAGAGACCACCCTGCAGCACCGCACCGCAAGGGCTTTAGCAGAAGAACAGGGACAGTAATAAAGCTGACAGTTTAGAGAAGAAAAGTTACAGGCAGCGCTAGCACAGTCACATACAATGCAGAGAAATAACAATTCCTGCACTAACAGCGCTGATCACTCAACTACACAGACACAGGGCCTGGTAGGACACAGCGCTGCATACACAGACCTGAGCCACAGCGGAGAAGAGGTATGCGGGGAGACCCAGACCACGATGCTTCTGTCCAGCGCTTCCAGCAGCGTTCACCATGCGTTCTGGAGAAGATGGCCGCCGAGGAGCAGAGAGGAGGTTGGCCTGGGGGAGGAGCGCTGCCACAGGACCAGTCGGCAGCATGCAGAGAGGGCTGTGTGCAGCGGGGGAGGCGCCGGCTGTGAGACAGGGAAGGCGCGCTCCCCTGGCATGCATTTAACCCCTGGGACGCCGCAGCGCTACCGCTCTGCTGCGGTCCGCTGTCCCAGGGGGTAGTGGAAAGCGCAGGTTGGTTGTCTGGCTCCACGCTGCAGCCAGTCCCCAGGGAGCCCCCTGCCTGGGGACTTAGGACCATGTGACCAGCGGGGACCCACCGCGGGACCCCGCTGCTTACCTTTGTCCCCCTTGGATCCGGCCATGGTCCGGAACATCTGGGGTCACCGCTAGCTGTGACCCCAGATGCTCACCAGCATCCCCGGATCGGTACCGGCATTCTGGTACCGGCGGGGGTGTAGGGAAGACAGCATGGACGTCAGGACTGACTGTCCATGCTGTACATCCAGATGTGCAGCCACAGCTGCACTGAAGAAAGCTTCAGGGGTTCTTCTAGCCCCCCACTCCGACAGGTGCACCCGACGCCGGCCGGGCACCAAACTAAACTGAGGTGCCTTGGCTCGGGGGCGGGGTATAGGAGGGGGACCCTAGTGCATCCTGGGAGACTGAAAAGCTTAACTCTATGGTGCCCAGCGACTGACGTCACACCTATACCCCAAGGTATCCTGTGGATACCCTATGGACCCTGAAGTAGAAACTTACTTTTTAAATACATGCATATACAAAGTCATTTTCACTCAGGGCCTGATCCAGAGGTGGACGCTATTGCAATTCGCACGCAGACTGAGCGATTGTTTGCCATTGCGCATGCATCGCAGTGCGCGAAGGCAGCTGTGCGATCCTGCAGCGATCGCCGTGTGAGGCTGCACACCACGGAGGCCCATTGCAGATTGATTGACAGGGAGTGACCATTTGGGGGTGTTGACAGTGGGTAGTTAAGGAAATGCAGGCGTGTCTGGGCGTTTGAATGCCGTAATGTGGGCGTGCATAAATTAGCCACTGCAAGTGCATACGCAGCCCCGCGTAGCAGAAGAATTCCCTAGGCTGACCTGCCACAAGGGTAAAATGGCCGTCGATGTCCTTCGATGTTACCTATATTTATGCATGCATGCGATTGCGCATGCAAGTACGAAGGCAGCAGTGGGCGTCTGTATGCTTGGGTGATCTTTGCTAACATTAGCATATGTTCATAGCTGCGAGCGTGGGAATGTGCGGCTGCGTACGCATTAGCGTCCACCTCTGACTCAGGGGGTCATTCAGACCCACTCGCAAGCGGCAGTACGCTCGCAAGTGGGTTGATGTTCCCCACTGCGCATGCGCACGACGGAGGGAGCTCCGTCGTGCGCATGCGCGAGATCCGGACTGCGACAGCCAAGCTGTCGCTCCGGGTCTCGCACCAAAGGGGGCGTGCTGTCGATGGTGACTGACAGCACGCCCCTTTTGGTGGGCGTGCCGGGGGCGTGCCTGCCAGACGGAGGCGTTCCCATGGGAACGCCTACTGTCTGAAGCCGGCCCCACTGACATCACTAGTGATGTCAGTGGGAGTGATTTTGGCTCTGATAGAGCCAAAATCACTCCAGGGCTTGTGGCTGGGAAACCCTACCGCAGGGTTTCCGTCGCAAGTACGATGGTCGCGATGGTCAAGACCATCGCGACCATCTTTTTGGACGCTCTTATATGCTGTGGGTGGTCACCCACAGCTATACGAGCGTCCAGGAGGACGCTCCATTTTAATGGAGGAGGGCACTGATTCAGAGCGAGCGCTCTGGTCAGAGCGTCCGGCTCTGAATCAGGCCCTCAGGCCCTTAGGGCTCGATTGAGACCTGATCGCATCATTTGCATACCCGGCCCCTTTTAGCTGCGAGAGAGCGCAGCTTAGCGACCGGGTCAGAATGGGCTCCTCAGTCTCCTAGCTCTATGCAATGTTTCAAATAGCTCCTTGAAATAGGATCCTGCATCTCCTTCCTCTGATGAAGCTGATTCACTTTTCTTCTCTCTTGAAATTATCTTTCATTGTTCGGCAGCTCAGCTCCATCGCGTACACTAGAAATAATACATTGATCATTTGACATTCTGGCCCTCATTCAGAGCCACTCGCTAGCGGCAGTACGCTCGTTCCGAGCGATGTTCGCACATCTGCGCATGCGTACGGTTTTTAGTACGCATGCGCGAACCAGTCAGTGCGGCCGAAAATCGTTGGTACGCAATATAGCGAGGGCCTGCTATTTTGAGTGACAGAATGAGGCATATGTGGGTGGTAACAGGGGAAGGTGCTTGAAAACGGGGAGTGGAGATCCGAACGCAGGCATGCTTAAAGGTCAAAACGGGCATTTTAAGGGAGTGCATAATTAATACAGCAGCGTCATTGACCACGTCACTTGGTTTTTTTTAACTCAGAACTGCTCGCAAAATAGCGGTTGAAAACACCAACCACAGAATAGCGAGCAGTTCATACGCTGTACGATGTACTCGATTAATCTAATAAATAGCGGACATGACGTATGGTGCGTGCGGCCAGGGGGGCGTTTTTATCAAATAAACGAGCGTATGTTTTGCTCGCTTGTTCAGACTTAGAGGTGGGAACAGACTGCAATTTGCGAACGGATCATTTGAATAGCCACACCTTGTTTTTGAACGAACGACCACAAATAGCGAACGGCTCTGAATCAGGCCCTCTGTTCGCAATTTAGAACATTGTTTTACTTTAGAGATGTCAGCAGACGTGTTGGAGAATTTCATGTTCATAAACCTCTAATCCGTGTAAAAGGAAATATATATCCTGCACCATATAGTGCATGGAAGTAATCTGCAGCTAATGGGAAAAATACAAAATAAATCTACAAAATAATAGAACTATGAATAAAATGTCTAAATTCAATAAATGTGTAAAAATAGGCACCATAAGATAAAACAAATAATACTATAGAATAATAATAGAACAAACAAAAAGACATAAGTATAAAAAATGATATGCAACCTTTGCAGCTGTGTGCTCGGACTGATTCAGCAGCGTTCGCTGCAAACGCAATAAGACCATGGGCGCAAAGAGAAATCCATCGCACAGTGAGTGACAAGCTGTGAGCGTTTGGGGATGGTGACTTGGGAGTGGTCGTAGAAATGGGAGTGTCTTTTGCGAACGCCTTTTCATGGGAGCGCATAAATTAGCCACTGTGATTGCATACACTGCTCGAGTACTTACTGCGTGCCTCCCCCCTACTCCAGCCTCCCCTGCACTGTGCCTCTCCCCTACTCCAGCCTTCCCAGCTCTGTGCCTCTCCCCTACTCCAGCCTTCCCACCTCTGTGCCTCTCCCCTACTCCAGCCTTCCCAGCTCTGTGCCTCTCCCCTACTCCAGCCTTCCCTGCTCTGTGCCTCCCCCCTAATCCAGCCTTCCCTGCTCTGTGCCTCCCCTTACTACAGCCTTCCGTGCTCTGTGCCTCCCCCCTACTCCAGCCATCCCTGCCTGTGCCTCCCCCTACTCCTGCTTCCCTGCTCTGTGCCTCTCCCCTACTCCAGCCATCCCTGCCTGTGCCTCTCCCGTACTCCAGCCATCCCTGCCTGTGCCTCACCCCTACTCCAGCCATCCCTGCCTGTGCCTCCCCCCTACTCCTGCTTCCCTGCTCTGTGCCTCCCCCCTACTCCAGCCTTCCCTGCTCTGTGCCTCTACCCTACTCCAGCCATCCCTGCCTGTGCCTCCCCCCTACTCCAGCCTACCCTGCTCTGTGCCTCTACCCTACTCCAACCATCCCTGCCCTGTGACTCTCCCCTACTCCAGACTTCCCTGCCCTGTGCCTCTCCCCTACTCCAACCTTCCCTGCCTGTGTCTCTCCCGTATTCCAGCCTTCCCTGCCGTGTGCCTCTCCCATACTCCAGCCTTCACTGCTCTGTGCCTCCCCCCTACTCCAGCCTTCCCTGCTCTGTGCCTTTCCCCTACTCCAGCCTTCCCTGTTTTGTACCTCTCTCCTGCTCCAGCCATCCATGCCTGTGCCTCCCCCCTACTGCAGCCTTCCCTGCTCTGTGCCTCCCCCTACTCCAGCCATCCCTGCCTATGCCTCTCCCGTTCTCCAGCCATCCCTGCTCTGTGCCTCCCCCTTTCTCCAGCTTTCCCTGCTCTGTGCCTCCCCCCTACTCCAGCCTTCCTTGCTCTGTGCCTTTCCCCTACCCCAGCCTTCCCTGCCTGTGCCTCCCCCTACTCCAGCCATCCCTGCCTATGCCTCTCCCGTACTCCAGCCATCCCTGCCTGTGCCTCCCCCCTTCTCCTTCTTCACTGCTCTGTGCCTCCCCCCTACTCAAGCCTTCCTTGTTCTCTGCCTGGTGAGTACACCCCCCTCCCATGTCTGCCTCTGCTCAGTGCCTCCCCCTACTACAGCCTTCCCTGCTCTGTGCCTCCCCCCATCTCCAGCCTTCCCTGCTCTGTGCCTCTCCCCTACTCCAGCCATCCCTGCCTGTGCTTCCCCCCTTCTCCAGCCTTCCCTTCTCTGTGCCTCCCCCCTACTCCAGCCTTCCCTGCTCTGTGCCTCTCCCCTAATCCAGCATTCCCTGCTCTGTGCCTCCCCCCGACTCCAGCCTTCCCTGCTCTGTGCCTCTCCCCTACTCCAGCCATCCCTGCCTGTGCTTCCCCCCTTCTCCAGCCTCCCCTTCTCTGTGCCTCCCCCTACTCCAGCCTTCCCTGCTCTGTGCCTCTCCCCTACTCCAGCCATCCCTGCCTGTGCTTCCTGCCTTCTCCAGCCTTCTCTTCTCTGTGCCTCTCCCGTACTCCAGCCATCCCTGCCTGTGCCTCACCCCTACTCCAGCCATCCCTGCCTGTGCATCCCCCCTACTCCTGCTTCCCTGCTCTGTGCCTCCCCCCTACTCCAGCCTTCCCTGCTCTGTGCCTCTACCCTACTCCAGCCATCCCTGCCTGTGCCTCCCCCCTACTCCAGCCTACCCTGCTCTGTGCCTCTACCCTACTCCAACCATCCCTGCCCTGTGACTCTCCCCTACTCCAGACTTCCCTGCCCTGTGCCTCTCCCCTACTCCAACCTTCCCTGCCTGTGTCTCTCCCGTATTCCAGCCTTCCCTGCCGTGTGCCTCTCCCATACTCCAGCCTTCACTGCTCTGTGCCTCCCCCCTACTCCAGCCTTCCCTGCTCTGTGCCTTTCCCCTACTCCAGCCTTCCCTGTTTTGTACCTCTCTCCTGCTCCAGCCATCCATGCCTGTGCCTCCCCCCTACTGCAGCCTTCCCTGCTCTGTGCCTCCCCCTACTCCAGCCATCCCTGCCTATGCCTCTCCCGTTCTCCAGCCATCCCTGCTCTGTGCCTCCCCCTTTCTCCAGCTTTCCCTGCTCTGTGCCTCCCCCCTACTCCAGCCTTCCTTGCTCTGTGCCTTTCCCCTACCCCAGCCTTCCCTGCCTGTGCCTCCCCCTACTCCAGCCATCCCTGCCTATGCCTCTCCCGTACTCCAGCCATCCCTGCCTGTGCCTCCCCCCTTCTCCTTCTTCACTGCTCTGTGCCTCCCCCCTACTCCAGCCTTCCTTGTTCTCTGCCTGGTGAGTACACCCCCCTCCCATGTCTGCCTCTGCTCAGTGCCTCCCCCTACTACAGCCTTCCCTGCTCTGTGCCTCCCCCCATCTCCAGCCTTCCCTGCTCTGTGCCTCTCCCCTACTCCAGCCATCCCTGCCTGTGCTTCCCCCCTTCTCCAGCCTTCCCTTCTCTGTGCCTCCCCCCTACTCCAGCCTTCCCTGCTCTGTGCCTCTCCCCTAATCCAGCATTCCCTGCTCTGTGCCTCCCCCCGACTCCAGCCTTCCCTGCTCTGTGCCTCTCCCCTACTCCAGCCATCCCTGCCTGTGCTTCCCCCCTTCTCCAGCCTCCCCTTCTCTGTGCCTCCCCCTACTCCAGCCTTCCCTGCTCTGTGCCTCTCCCCTACTCCAGCCATCCCTGCCTGTGCTTCCTGCCTTCTCCAGCCTTCTCTTCTCTGTGCCTCCCCCTACTCCAGCCTTCCTTGCTCTGTGCCTCTCCCCTACTCCAGCCTTCCCTGCTCTGTGCCTCCCCCCTACTCCAGCCTTCCCTGTCTGTGCCTCTCCCCTACTCCAGCCTTCCCAGCTCTGTGCCTCTCCCCTACTCCAGCCTTCCCTGCTCTGTGCCTCCCCCCCTACTCCAGCCTTCCCTGCTCTGTGCCTCCCCCTACTACAGCCATCCCTGCCTGTGCCTCCCCCCTACTCCTGCTTCCCTGCTCTGTGCCTCCCCCCTACTCCAGCCTTCCTTGTTCTGTGCCTGGTGAGTACACCCCCCCCTCCCATATCTGCCTCTGCTCTGTGCCTCCCCCTACTACAGCCTTCCCTGCTCTGTGCCTCTCCCCTACTCCAGCATTCCCTGCTCTGTGCCTCCCCCTTACTCCAGCCTTCCCTGCTCTGTGCCTCTCCCCTACTCCAGCCATCTCTGCCTGTGCTTCCCCCCTTCTCCAGCCTTCCCTTCTCTGTGCCTCCCCCTACTCCAGCCTTCCGTGCTCTGTGCCGATCCCCTACTCCAGACTTCCCTGCTCTTTGCCTCCCCCCTACTCCAGCCTTCCCTGCACAGTGCCTCTCCCCTACTCCAGCCATCCCTGCCTGTGCCTCCCCCCTACTCCAGCCTTCCCTGCTCTGTGCCTCTCCCCTACTCCATGCATCCCTGCCTGTGCCTCTCCCATACTCGAGCCATCCCTGCCTGTGCCTCCCCCTATGCCTGCTTCCCTGCTCTGTGCCTCCCCCCTACTCCAGCCTTCCCTGCTCTGTGCCTGTCCCCTACTCAAGCCTTCCCTGCTCTGTGCCTCTCCCCTACTCCAGCCATCCCTGTCTGTGCCTCTCCCCTACTCCAGCCTTCCCTGCTCTGTGTCTCACCCCTACTCCAGCCTTCCCTGCTCTGTGCCTCTCCCCTACTCCAGCCATCCCTGTCTGTGCCTCCTCCCTACTCCAGACTTCCCTGCCGTGTGCCTCTCCCCTACTCCAGCCTTCCCTGCTCTGTGCCATTCCCCTTCTCCAGCCTTCCCTGCTCTGTGCCTCCCCCTTACTCCAGCATTCCCTGCTCTGTGCTTCCCCCCTACTCCAGCCTTCCCTGCTCTGTGCCTTTCCCCTACTCCAGCCATCCCTGCCTATGCCTCCCCCGTACTCCAGCCATCCCTGCCTGTGCCTCTCCCGTACTCGAGCCATCCCTGCCTGTGCCTCTCCCGTACTCCAGCCATCCCTGCCTGTGCCTCCCCCCTACTCCTGCTTCCCTGCTCTGTGCCTCCCCCCTACTCCAGCCTTCCCTGCTCTGTGCCTCTCCCCTACTCCAGCCATCCCTGCCTGTGCATCCCCCCTACTCCAGCCTTCCCTGCTCTGTGCCTCTCCCCTACTCCAGCCATCCCTGCCTGTGCCTCTCCCATACTCGAGCCATCCCTGCCTGTGCCTCCCCCTACTCCAGCCTTCCCTGCTCTGTGCCTCTCCCCTACTCCAGCCATCCCTGTCTGTGCCTCTCCCCTACTCCAGCCTTCCCTACCTGTGCCTCTCCCCTATTCCAGCCTTCCCTGCTCTGTGCCTCACCCCTACTCCAGCCTTCCCTGCTCTGTGCCACTCCCTACTACAGCCATCCCTGTCTGTGCCTCCCCCCTACTTCAGCATTCTCTGCTCTGTGCCTCCCCCTACTCCAGCCTTCCCTGCTCTGTGCCTTTCCCCTACTCCAGCCATCCCTGCCTGTGCCTCCCCCTACTCCAGCCTTCCCTGCTCTGTGCCTCTCCCGTACTCCAGCCATCCCTGCCTGTGCCTCCCCCCTACTCCTGCTTCCCTGCTCTGTGCCTCCCCCCTACTCCAGCCTTCCCTGCTCTGTGCCTCTCCCCTACTCCAGCCATCCCTGCCTGTGCCTCCCCCCTACTCCAGCCTTCCCTGCTCTGTGCCTCTCCCCTACTCCAGCCATCCCTGCCTGTGCCTCCCCCCTACTCCAGCCATCCCTTCTCTGTGCCTCCCCCTACTCCAGCCTTCCGTGCTCTGTGCCGATCCCCTACTCCAGCCATCCCTGCCTGTGCCTCCCCCCTACTCCAGCCTTCCCTGCTCTGTGCCTCTCCCCTACTCCATGCATCCCTGCCTGTGCCTCTCCCATACTCGAGCCATCCCTGCCTGTGCCTCCCCCTATGCCTGCTTCCCTGCTCTGTGCCTCCCCCCTACTCCAGCCTTCCCTGCTCTGTGCCTGTCCCCTACTCAAGACTTCCCTGCTCTGTGCCTCTCCCCTACTCCAGCCATCCCTGTCTGTGCCTCTCCCCTACTCCAGCCTTCCCTGCTCTGTGTCTCACCCCTACTCCAGCCTTCCCTGCTCTGTGCCTCTCCCCTACTCCAGCCATCCCTGTCTGTGCCTCCCCCCTACTCCAGACTTCCCTGCCGTGTGCCTATCCCCTACTCCAGCCTTCCCTGCTCTGTGCCATTCCCCTACTCCAGCCTTCCCTGCTCTGTGCCTCCCCCTTACTCCAGCATTCCCTGCTCTGTGCTTCCCCCCTACTCCAGCCTTCACTGCTCTGTGCCTTTCCCCTACTCCAGCCATCCCTGCCTGTGCCTCCCCCCTACTCCAGCCATCCCTGCCTATGCCTCCCCCGTACTCCAGCCATCCCTGCCTGTGCCTCTCCCGTACTCGAGCCATCCCTGCCTGTGCCTCTCCCATACTCCAGCCATCCCTGCCTGTGCCTCCCCCCTACTCCTGCTTCCCTGCTCTGTGCCTCCCCCCTACTCCAGCCTTCCCTGCTCTGTGCCTCTCCCCTACTCCAGCCATCCCTGCCTGTGCATCCCCCCTACTCCAGCCTTCCCTGCTCTGTGCCTCTCCCCTACTCCAGCCATCCCTGCCTGTGCCTCTCCCATACTCGAGCCATCCCTGCCTGTGCCTCCCCCTACTCCAGCCTTCCCTGCTCTGTGCCTCTCCCCTACTCCAGCCATCCCTGTCTGTGCCTCTCCCCTACTCCAGCCTTCCCTACCTGTGCCTCTCCCCTATTCCAGCCTTCCCTGCTCTGTGCCTCACCCCTACTCCAGCCTTCCCTGCTCTGTGCCACTCCCTACTACAGCCATCCCTGTCTGTGCCTCCCCCCTACTTCAGCATTCTCTGCTCTGTGCCTCCCCCTACTCCAGCCTTCCCTGCTCTGTGCCTTTCCCCTACTCCAGCCATCCCTGACTGTGCCTCCCCCTACTCCAGCCTTCCCTGCTCTGTGCCTCTCCCGTACTCCAGCCATCCCTGCCTGTGCCTCCCCCCTACTCCTGCTTCCCTGCTCTGTGCCTCCCCCTACTCCAGCCTTCCCTGCTCTGTGCCTCTCCCCTACTCCAGCCATCCCTGCCTGTGCCTCCCCCCTACTCCAGCCTTCCCTGCTCTGTGCCTCTCCCCTACTCCAGCCATCCCTGCCTGTGCCTCCCCCCTACTCCAGCCATCCCTGCCTATGCCTCCCCCGTACTCCAGCCATCCCTGCCTGTGCCTCTCCCGTACTCGAGCCATCCCTGTCTGTGCCTCTCCCGAACTCCAGCCATCCCTGCCTGTGCCTCCCCCCTACTCCTGCTTCCCTGCTCTGTGCCTCCCCCCTACTCCAGCCTTCCCTGCTCTGTGCCTCTCCCCTACTCCAGCCATCCCTGCCTGTGCGTCCCCCCTACTCCAGCCTTCCCTGCTCTGTGCCTCTCCCCTACTCCAGCCATCCCTGCCTGTGCCTCCCCCCTACTCCAGCCATCCCTGCCTATGCCTCCCCCGTACTCCAGCCATCCCTGCCTGTGCCTCTCCCGTACTCGAGCCATCCCTGCCTGTGCCTCTCCCATACTCGAGCCATCCCTGCCTGTGCCTCCCCCTATGCCTGCTTCCCTGCTCTGTGCCTCCCCCCTACTCCAGCCTTCCCTGCTCTGTGCCTGTCCCCTACTCAAGCCTTCCCTGCTCTGTGCCTCTCCCCTACTCCAGCCATCCCTGTCTGTGCCTCTCCCCTACTCCAGCCTTCCCTGCTCTGTGTCTCACCCCTACTCCAGCCTTCCCTGCTCTGTGCCTCTCCCCTACTCCAGCCATCCCTGTCTGTGCCTCCCCCCTACTCCAGACTTCCCTGCCGTGTGCCTCTCCCCTACTCCAGCCTTCCCTGCTCTGTGCCATTCCCCTACTCCAGCCTTCCCTGCTCTGTGCCTCCCCCTTACTCCAGCATTCCCTGCTCTGTGCTTCCCCCCTACTCCAGCCTTCCCTGCTCTGTGCCTTTCCCCTACTCCAGCCATCCCTGCCTGTGCCTCCCCCCTACTCCAGCCATCCCTGCCTATGCCTCCCCCGTACTCCAGCCATCCCTGCCTGTGCCTCTCCCGTACTCGAGCCATCCCTGCCTGTGCCTCTCCCGTACTCCAGCCATCCCTGCCTGTGCCTCCCCCTACTCCTGCTTCCCTGCTCTGTGCCTCCCCCCTACTCCAGCCTTCCCTGCTCTGTGCCTCTCCCCTACTCCAGCCATCCCTGCCTGTGCATCCCCCCTACTCCAGCCTTCCCTGCTCTGTGCCTCTCCCCTACTCCAGCCATCCCTGCCTGTGCCTCTCCCATACTCGAGCCATCCCTGCCTGTGCCTCCCCCTACTCCAGCCTTCCCGGCTCTGTGCCTCTCCCCTACTCCAGCCATCCCTGTCTGTGCCTCTCCCCTACTCCAGCCTTCCCTACCTGTGCCTCTCCCCTATTCCAGCCTTCCCTGCTCTGTGCCTCACCCCTACTCCAGCCTTCCCTGCTCTGTGCCACTCCCTACTACAGCCATCCCTGTCTGTGCCTCCCCCCTACTTCAGCATTCTCTGCTCTGTGCCTCCCCCTACTCCAGCCTTCCCTGCTCTGTGCCTTTCCCCTACTCCAGCCATCCCTGCCTGTGCCTCCCCCTACTCCAGCCTTCCCTGCTCTGTGCCTCTCCCGTACTCCAGCCATCCCTGCCTGTGCCTCCCCCCTACTCCTGCTTCCCTGCTCTGTGCCTCCCCCCTACTCCAGCCTTCCCTGCTCTGTGCCTCTCCCCTACTCCAGCCATCCCTGCCTGTGCCTCCCCCCTACTCCAGCCTTCCCTGCTCTGTGCCTCTCCCCCTACTCCAGAAATCCCTGCCTGTGCCTCCCCCCTACTCCAGCCATCCCTGCCTATGCCTCCCCCGTACTCCAGCCATCCCTGCCTGTGCCTCTCCCGTACTCGAGCCATCCCTGCCTGTGCCTCTCCCGAACTCCAGCCATCCCTGCCTGTGCCTCCCCCCTACTCCTGCTTCCCTGCTCTGTGCCTCCCCCCTACTCCAGCCTTCCCTGCTCTGTGCCTCTCCCCTACTCCAGCCATCCCTGCCTGTGCATCCCCCCTACTCCAGCCTTCCCTGCTCTGTGCCTCTCCCCTACTCCAGCCATCCCTGCCTGTGCCTCTCCTATACTCGAGCCATCCCTGCCTGTGCCTCCCCCTACTCCAGCCTTCCCTGCTCTGTGCCTCTACCCTACTCCAGCCATCCCTGTCTGTGCCTCTCCCCTACTCCAGCCTTCCCTACCTGTGCCTCTCCCCTATTCCAGCCTTCACTGCTCTGTGCCTCACCCCTACTCCAGCCTTCCCTGCTCTGTGCCACTCCCCTTCTCCAGCCATCCCTGTCTGTGCCTCCCCCCTACTTCAGCATTCCCTGCTCTGTGCCTCCCCCTACTCCAGCCTTCCCTGCCTGTGCCTCCCCCCTACTCCAGCCTTCCCTGCTCTGTGCCTCTCCCCTACTCCAGCCATCCCTGCCTGTGCCTCTCCCATACTCGAGCCATCCCTGCCTGTGCCTCCCCCTACTCCAGCCTTCCCTGTCTGTGCCTCTCCCCTACTCCAGCCTTCCCTACCTGTGCCTCTCCCCTATTCCAGCCTTCCCTGCTCTGTGCCTCTCCCCTACTCCAGCCATCCCTGTCTGTGCCTCTCCCCTACTCCAGCCTTCCCTACCTGTGCCTCTCCCCTATTCCAGCCTTCCCTGCTCTGTGCCTCACCCCTACTCCAGCCTTCCCTGCTCTGTGCCACTCCCCTTCTCCAGCCATCCCTGTCTGTGCCTCCCCCCTACTTCAGCATTCCCTGCTCTGTGCCTCCCCCTACTCCAGCCTTCCCTGCTCTGTGCCTTTCCCCTACTCCAGCCATCCCTGCCTGTGCCTCCCCCTACTCCAGCCTTCCCTGCTCTGTGCCTCTCCCATACTCCAGCCATCCCTGCCTGTGCCTCCCCCCTACTCCTGCTTCCCTGTTCTGTGCCTCCCCCCTACTCCAGCCTTCCCTGCTCTGTGCCTCTCCCCTACTCCAGCCATCCCTGCCTGTGCCTCCCCCCTACTCCAGCCTTCCCTGCTCTGTGCCTCTCCCCTACTCCAGCCATCCCTGCCTGTGCCTCTCCCGTACTCGAGCCATCCCTGCCTGTGCCTCCCCCTACTCCAGCCTTCCCTGCTCTGTGCCTCTCCCCTACTCCAGCCATCCCTGTCTGTGCCTCTCCCTTACTCCAGCCTTCCCTACCTGTGCCTCTCCCCTATTCCAGCCTTCCCTGCTCTGTGCCTCACCCCTACTCCAGCCTTCCCTGCTCTGTGCCTCTCCCCTTCTCCAGCCATCCCTGTCTGTGCCTCCCCCCTACTCCAGACTTCCCTGCTGTGTGCCTCTCCCCTACTCCAGCTTTCACTGCTCTGTGCCTCCCCCTACTCCAGCCTTCCCTGCTCTGTGCCTCCCCCTTACTCCAGCATTCCCTGCTCTGTGCCTCCCCCTACCCCAGCCTTCCCTGCTCTGTGCCTTTCCCCTACTCCAGCCATCCCTGCCTGTGCCTCCCCCCTACTCCAGCCTTCCCTGCTCTGTGCCTCTCCCGTACTCCAGCCATCCCTGCCTGTGCCTCCCCCCTACTCCTGCTTCCCTACTCTGTGCCTCCCCCCTACTCCAGCCTTCCTTGTTCTGTGCCTCTCCCGTATTCCAGCCTTCCCTGCCATGTGCTGCCTCCCTACTCCAGCATTCCCTGCCTGTGCCTCCCCCTACTCCAGCCAGCCATCCCTCCCCTGTGCCTCTCCCCTACTCTAGCCAGACTTCCCTCCCCTGCACCGCCCCCCTACTCCAGCCTTCCCTCCTCTGTGCCGCCCCCCTACTCCAGCACTACTTGCCGGTGCCTCCCCCCTTCTCCAGCCAGCCTTCCCTCCCCTGTGCCTCAGGGGAGTTTCCTAAGGGAAACTGCAAAGTGCATAAACAGAGGATAGATGAGACTGAGCCCTAAAACCTACTTTGCACAACTTGGAAATGGGATCTTTCTCAGGGGTGGTTTAAGAGAGGAGAGTGCGGCTTGTGCCATCTCTGGGCTTGATTCATTCCCACTCGCTACTACATGCGTTTGCATATACCCAGCGTATGCAAATCCAGCCAACCCACAACAAGGCAGGTGAACGCACAGCAAGGCATTAGCACGCCCACTGTGTCTTGGCGTGCGATCGCTTTGTGTATGCTGATGCCGACTAGCCTGTCTTAAGATGCCCACTTGCGCACATCTTCTCCAGGAAGTGTATGCAACCATCTGTAACATCGGGTACCATCGGATGCGATTGCAGCGCTTGTGGATGACCATACCCTACCGCAAGCACTTCAGTGTAAAAACCAGCCAGGTGACGTGTACTATGACGCTGTCTATAAATTATGCACGCCTCTGAGACGCTCAGGCACGCCTGCGTTCGCATCTCCACTCCCCCCGTTATTAATGTCCAGCAATTGTCACCACCCACAAACGGCCTCTCCTGTCACTCACTCTGCTGGGCTGTTTATGCGCAACGCTTCCGGATCTCTCTCATTGGTTCACGCACGTGCACTGCAATGCGTATGCATGCGCACAATGCGAATTTTGGCCAGCTACGAGCGACCGCATCCTAGCGAGCGGGTCTGAATCAGGTCCTCTGTGTGGGCACGCGCTCTCTCATCGGCACATGCACAAAATAGACTCAGACCATGACAGAGTCTACTCTGCATGCACAAATTGCGTGGCTGTCATTTTACCAGTGATTTCTCTGCTGCATTTGCGCAGGTCTGTGGAAAAATGGCTCAATTTTCCTGGCGATTACACCAGGTTACAGAGGCCTGGCAGAGAGGTCAGTATTTGTTATGAGCGCAGGATGTGTGTTTTGGGCCCTTGTACACTGCACGCCCTGCGCCCATTATAGATATGCCTATGATCTTTTTCTCATCCTGTATTTCAACAACATAAAACCTTTACATCCCTTGTTTGTGCACACATTTTATAATCATACGGCCGCTTTGCCGGTGCAGAGAACTAATGCATATTCATGTGATTGCATAATTATAATGTGTAAAACCTGGAATATATTTTTTTCCTCCCCAGCTCTGCTGTAATTAACAGGCAGAATGTCCTTCCTTAGGGTGTAAAAGTGTCATATCTGTTCTGACAGGAGCTAACGACTGAACAGTTCTCAAGTAAATATCTCTACCTGATGCCAAGTATTCTGCCAGCTCATCCTTTGCCATTGTGTCTACAGCGGGATTCTGTCTGTATGTGTAAGGCTCATCCAGCATTTGACTCACACAGGCAACGTCTCACTGATAATAAAAGTGTCTAGATATCATCTTCCCCACTGATTTACAAGTAACTTTGTAAGGAGCGAAGGAACGCATAAGCAAAGAGAAGGGTTCTGTAAATATATACTGTAAATCGGATGTAATTATTGAGTATTATCATCGTCGGGGCACAGTGAAAGAACACTCTTTGAATATGAATTGCACATTAGCGGTTGATCTTTTTTTTGGCAAACAAATTAGTATTAAAATTTGAGCAAATGTTATTGTAGTGAGGTAACAAATTGTTATGAATGCTTTTCATATTGTTTAAATGTGTCTAAAGTTCAATATGTCTACTCATTGCCATCAGCTGACTTTATAAATGTAGCTTTACATTAGGGGAGAGCGGGTTCGGATTTCTGAAATCCGAACCCCCCCGAGCCCCCCCGATCCGAGTCCGATCCGAGTCAGGCTCGACTTTTCCCGCCTGACTCGGATCTGAAATCGAGGCAAAACGTCATCATCCCGCCTTCCGAGTCTCGCGGGTTTTGGATCCTATATAAGGTACGCGCGTCGGCGCCATTTTCTCACTCGGCTGTGGACAGTGAAGAGGGAGGGTGGGAGTTAGGGCTGTGTAGTGTAGTGTAGTGTAGTGCTGCTGTTGTCCACTACTTCAAAGTCCATAGGGGCTGGCTGTGTTGTGCTGTGCTGCTGTTGTTAATAGGGGCTGTGTCCACTACTTCAAGGTCCATAGGGGCTGGCTGGACTGTGTTGTGCAGTCAGTTCTCCATAGGGGCTGTGTCCACTCCAAAGTCCTGTGCAGTGTCCCAGTCCTAAAGGGGTGCTGTAGTGTTATCCAGGGGGTGCTCTGTCCATCAGGGGTGCTCCCCCCAAGTGCTAAAAAAATAATATATTTTCTGTGTTTGTGAATTGTGTGCGCAGTAGCCGCACGTGCATCAACAAAGTAGTGCCAAGCGTGCGCCTGTGTCATAAGTAAAGGGCCGGCTGGCTTGACCGTTAAAGGGTGCTGTAACCCCCAAAGTACACTCCAGTCCAAACCAAAAAAAAAAATATTTTCTGTGTTTGTGAATTGTGTGCGCAGTAGCCGCATGTGCATCAACAAAGTAGTGCCAAGCGTGCGCCTGTGTCATAAGTAAAGGGCCGGCTGGCTTGACCGTTAAAGGGTGCTGTAACCCCCAAAGTACACTCCAGTCCAAACCAAAAAAAAAATTATTTTCTGTGTTTAGCCGCACGTATATATCAAATCGATATAACATAAATGGAGGACCAAACTTTCTCCGATAAAAATAAAATAGAGAAAGATCAAGAACCACTTCCTCCTAGTGCTGAAGCTGCTGCCACTAGTCATGACATAGACGATAACATGCCATCAACGTCGTCTGCCAAGGCCGATGCCCAATGTCATAGTAGAGGGCACATACAATCCCAAATGGCAAAGTTCAGGAAAATGACCTTGAAAAAGACATTTAAATCAGCTGAAGAGAAACGTAAACTTGCCAATATGCCATTTACGACACGGAGTGGCAAGGAACGGCTAAGGTCGATCCCTAGTATGTTCATGACTAGTGGTTCAGCTTCACATGACGATGGAAGCCCTCCTCCCACTAAAAAAATCAAAAGAGTTAAGCTGGCAAAAGCACAGCGAAGAACTGTGCTTTCTAAGAAAATATCACAAATCCCCAAGGAGAGTCCAAGTGTGGTGGTGGTTGCGATGCCTGACCTTCCCAGCACTGGACGGGAAGAGGTGGCTCTTTCCACCATTTGCACGCCCCCTGCAAGTGCTGAAAGGAGCACCCACAGTCCACTTGCTGATATGCAAATTGAAGATGTCACTGTTGAAGTACAACAGGATGAGGATACTGGTGTAGCTGGCGCTGAGGAGGAAGTTGGCGAGGAGGATTCTGATGGTGATGTGGTTTGTTTAAATCAGGCTCCGGGGGAGACAGTTGTTGTCCGTGGGATGAAAAAGCCCATCACGGTCATGCCTGGGCAGAAGACCAAACATTCCACCTCTTTGGTCTGGCAATATTTCTATCCAAATCCGGACAACAACTGTCTTGCCATATGTACCATATGTAAAGGTGAAATAAGTAGGGGTAGGGACGTCAACCACCTAGGAACATCCTCCCTTATACGGCACCTGCAGCGCGTTCATAAAAAGTTACTGTCAAGTTCAGAAACTTTGGCTAAGACCGTAAGCAGTCCAGGGACACCTAAATCCCGTTGTCCTGTTGTATCCAAGCGCCTGCAAACCACACCGTCAACTCCCTCCTCATCAATTTCCTCCTTAGTCAGGATCGGAAGTAGTCCTGCAGGCCATGTCACTGGCATGACTGACTCTCCTATCCGGGATTCCTCCGGAGGATCCTGCATTGCTACGCCTACTGCTGCCGCTGCTGCTGTTGCTGCTGCTGGGAGTCGTTCATCATCCCAGAGAGGAAGTAGGAACACCACTACTTTTACTAAACAATTGACCCTCCAACAGTCCTTAGCGAGGAGGATGAAGTACGACAGCAGTCATCCTGAAGCAAAACGTATAACTGAGGCCTTGACTGCTATGTTGGTGTTAGACGTGCGTCCGGTATCCGCCATTAGTGCAGTGGGATTTAGACAATTGATGGAGGTAGTGTGTCCCCGGTTCCAAATCCCGTCTAGATTCCACTTCACTAGGCAGGCGATACCGAGACTGTGCAGAAACGTCAGAAAAAGTGTCCTCAGTGTCCTGAAAAATGCCGTTGTACACAATGTCCACTTAACCACGGACATGTGGACAAGTGGAACAGGGCAGACTAAGGACTATATGACTGTGACAGCCCACTGGGTAGATGTATCACCTTACGCAGCAACAGCAGCAGCGTCACCAGTAGCAGCATCTCAGAAACGCCAGCTTGTTACAAGGCAGGCTACGCTGTGTATCACCGGTTTCAGTAAGAGGCACACCGCCAACAACCTCTTAGAGAAACTGAGGGAAATTATCGCCCAGTGGCTTACCCCACTTAGACTCTCCTGGGGATTTGTGATATCTGACAACGCCACCAATATTGTGCGGGCATTACATCTGGGCAAATTCCAGCACGTCCCATGTTTTGCTCACACAATAAACTTGGTGGTGCAGAATTTTCTGAAAAGCGACAGGGGTGTGCAGGAGACGCTTTGGGTGGCCCGAAAAATTTCTGCCCACTTTCGCCATTCAGCAACTGCGTGCCGAAGACTGGAGCACCAGCAAACACTCTTGAACCTGCCCCGCCATCACCTGAAGCAAGAGGTTGTGACGCGGTGGAACTCAACCCTCTATATGCTTCAGAGGATGGAGGAGCAGCAAAAGGCCATACAAGCCTATACATCCACCTATGACATAGGCAAAGGAGGGGGTATGCACCTGACTCAAGCGCAGTGGAGAATGATTTCCGTGTTGTGCAAGGTTCTCCAGCCCTTCGAACTTGCCACACGTGAAGTCAGTTCAGACACTGCCAGCTTGAGTCAGGTCATTCCCCTCATCAGGCTTTTGCAGAAGCAGCTGGAGAAAGTGAAGGAGGAGCTAAGACGGAGCGATTCCGCTCGGCATGTGGGACTTGTGGATGAAGCCCTTCATTCACTTTGCAAGGATTCCAGGGTGGTCAACCTGTTGAAATCAGACCACTACATTTTGGCCACCGTGCTCGATCCTAGGTTTAAAGCCTATGTGGTGTCTCTCTTTCCGGCCGACACAAGCCTGCAGAGGTGCAAAGACCTGCTGGTGAACACACTGTCAGCTGAAGCGAAACGTGACACGTCAACGGCTCCTTCTTCATTTTCTCCCGCAACTGGGGCTGCCAGGAAAAAACTTAGGTATCCTAAGCAACCCGCTGGCGGTGATGCAGGGCAGGCAGGACCAAGTTTGGACATCTGGTCCGGACTGAAGGACCTGGCAACAATTTCTGACATGTCTACTGTCACTGCATATGATACTGTCACCATTGACAGAATGGTGGAGGATTACATCGGTGACAGCATCCAAGTAGGCATGTCAGACAGTCCATACCTGTACTGGCAGGGAAAAGAGGCAATTTGGAGGCCCCTGTACAAACTGGCTCTATTTTACCTGAGTTGCCCCCCCTCCAGTGTGTACTCCGAAAGAGTGTTTAGTGCAGCCGGGAACCTTGTCAGCGAAAGGCGTAGGAGGTTGCTTCCACAGAATGTGGAGAAGATGATGTTCATCAAAATGAATTATCAGCTCTTCCAGGGAGACCAGCCTCCAGAAGGTACAGAGGGACCTGTGGTGGTGGATTCAAGTGGGGACGAGTTAATACTTTGTGAGGATGAGGATGTACACACTGAAGAGGGTGAGGATTTGGTGGATGAGGAGGATGAGGATGACATCTTGCCTCCGTAGAGCCAGTTTGTGCAGGGACACATTAATTGCCAGCTTGTTTTGTGGGGGCCCAAACGAACCAATCATTTCAGCCACAGTTGTGTGGCAGACCCTGGCACTGAAATGATTGATTTGTTAAAGTGTGCATGTCCTGTTTATACAACATAAGGGTGGATGGGAGGGCCCAAGGACAATTCCATCTTGCACCTCTTTTTTTTCTTTGCATTATGTACAGTTTGGGGCCTAGTTTTTCTAACTGCCATCCTGTCTGCCACTGCAGTGTCACTCCTAGATGGGTCACGTGTTTGTGCCGCCCACTCGTGTCGCTTAGCATAGTCATCCAGCTACCTCGGTGCAACCTTTTGGACATAAAAACACTATTGTGAGGTGTGAGGTGTTCAGAATAGACTGGAAATGAGTGGAAATTAAGGTTATTGAGGTTAATAATAGCATAGGAGCAGAAAAACCTACAAATTCTGTGATTTTAGCTGTTTTTATGCTTTTTTAAAAAAAAATACAGATCCAAAACACAAAACCCAGAACCCAAAACACGGAAGGGTGGTTTTGGCAAAACCAATCCAGATCCAAAACACGAAGAAAGATCCAGATCCAAAACCAAAACACAAAACACGAAAAGTGGCCGGTGCACACCCCTACTTTACATACATATATATATAAAAATAAAAACAGAAAACTCAGCACTCACCATTGTTAAATCACTCACAATAATACATAAAAAATGGGGTTTTGGTTCATGGATTGATCAATGCATTTAAGCCTGCAGCCCACATCACGGGGAATCGGTATGGAATCCCAGCTGCCGCATGGTCGGCAGCTCGATTCCCGGCAGCGGCAGCCCGACAGGTCAGCAGAGTCCGGCAGCGGAAGCCCGACAGCACTGGAAATCCCGATCGTCCCTAAGGTAAGTATAAACTAGCTTAACCTAGCCCCCTAAGGAGGGTTAGGGTGCCTAACCCTAACCTCCCCCCCAAGTGCCTAACCCTAATCCCCCCTCTAAATGCCTAACCCTAACCCCCCCCTTCCCCGCTGCCTAAACCTTAGTCCCCCGGGGGGGGTGCCTAACCCTAACCTCCCCCGGGGGTGCCTAACCCTAACCCCCCCTTCCCCTAACCCTAAGTCCACCCGGGTGCCCTAAACCTAACCCCCCCGCGGCTGTCTGCTCGCTGCGCCCGGCATCCCTTCGATCGGGATGACGGACGCCGGTCTCCCAGCGTCGGGTAAATGACCGGCATCGAGATATAGATGCCGGTCATTTATCCCATGCCGGGATAAAGCAGCCGGGAAGCCGGCTGTCGGTATTAAGGCAGCCGGTTTCCCGACTGCATACCCGTCACGGGACCCCATTCCTCTGCAGGTCCTGCACTATCTGTCATACTTATTGAAACCTGGCAGCTGCTATCACAGAATTTAAACTGAAAAAAATGTTACCTGGCTTAAAGCTCACCTGCCAACTAACTTATAGCTTTTGAAGGTAAGGCAGTCACCAAACATAGCTTCTATCATACTCCCTCAAAGCTATATTTATATTAAAGTTGTAATGGTTGTGTCTGTACATAGAAAGTTTTTGGGAGAAATGGAATCCTTGGGACTGTGAGGATTCAATTAGGTGAGAGTTTTCAAAACTCTAACACTTCGACTTATAAATCGTTCACTTCGCCTTTGTGCGCACACCCGAGTTATGCGCAATTCAGTGACAGTGTGCGAATTTTGTCCAAAAAGTAAACAGCAAAAATAGTAACAAAAAGTTGTGAGACCATCCTGGATCCCCAAAAAATTAAAACTTTGTTAGCAGAATCATGTAGAAGACTGTTAGTAGCCATAAGGGAAGTACGGTATGCTTTTAAAAGGTGTCAAATGGCTGATTTGTACATTTAACAAAAAAAAAAAAGCTAAATAAATGTAAAAAGCTGTTGAATTTCCTTTACAAAGGACTTAGACGGAAAATGCAAGAAAAGTAGAAACAAAAAATTATGATTTTGGGGTAACTTTATAAAATGTAAAAAAAATATAAAAATCAATTACTTTTCATTGAAATAAATACTTTAATTAAATTTAGGGTGTATTATTTAGCTGAAAAAGCTTATTTTGGGGTAATTTGAAGCCATTTATTTATTTTCTTTACCCCAAAAATTACCGGTACATGTAATTGTTAGCAGAATCATGTAGAAGACTGTTAGTGGCCATAAGGAAAGTACTGTATGCTTTTAAAAGGTGTCAAATGGCTGATTTGTGCATATAAAAAAAAAAAAGCTAAATAAATCTAAAAAGCTGTTGAATTTTGTTTAATTACATGGAAAATGTAGGAAAAAAGATGGTTTTGGGGTAATTTGAGGCAACTTTATAAAATGTAAAAAAATTATAGAAATCTATTATTTTTCCTTGAAATAAATACTTTAATTAAACTTAGGGTGCATTATTAGCTAATAAAAAGCTTATTTTGGGGTAATTTGATGCCATTTATTTATTTACCCAAAAAAGTACTACTACTGGGGGCAGTGCACATAGCGGGGACTACTACTGGGGGCAGTGCACATAGCGGGCACTACTACTGGGGGTACTGCACCTAGAGGGGACTACTACTGGGGGCACTGCACCTAGAGGGCACTACTACTGGAGGCACTGCACATAGGGGGAACTACTACTGGGGGCACTGCACATAGTGGGGACTAGTACTGGGGGCACTGCATAGCGGGGGACTACTACTACTAGGGGCACTATATAAGGGGCACTATAGAAGGGGCACTACTGGGGGCACTGCATAGGGGTACCACTACATAGGGCACTGCATAGGGGGACCCAAAGCATATTCTTGCACCTGGGCCCACCACTCGGAATGGGTATGATATACCGCCAGCCGATTCCCGTCAGCGACAGCCCGACAGAAGCAGAGTGCGACACAGCGGAAGCCTGACAGCGCTGAAAATCACGATCGTGGATAGGTAAGAATCCACTAACCTAACCCCCCTTACCCTCCTTAGGGGTGCCTAACCCTAACTTCCCCCCCAAGTGCCTAACCCTAATCCCCCCTCTAAGTGCCTAACCCTAACCACCCCCTTCCCCGCTACCTAAACCTAAGTCCCCTGGGGGGGTGCCTAACCCTAAGTCCCCCCCGGGGGGGTGCCTAACCCTAACCCTCCCTCCCCCTAGCCTAACCCTCCCGGGGGGGTGCCTCACCCTAAGTCCCCCCCGGGAGCCCTAAACCTAACCCTCCTCCCCCGCGGCTGTCCGCTCGCGGTGCCCGGCATCACTACAATCGTGATGCCGGGCACCGGTCTCCCGGCGTCGGGGAAATGCGGGCGTCTACATCTAGACGCCCGGCATTTCACCCATGCCAGGATAAGACAGTCGGGAAGCCGGCTGCCGGTATATAGGCAGTCGGCTTCCCGATTGCTTCCCCACCACTCCCTAGTTCTGCCACCGAACTGAGGTATGTATTATCTCAATGTGACAGGAGCAATAAATGAAAAAGCAGATGATTGACACTTGGTGCGTGCAGTGTGCAGGCTCCTCAAGCCAAAAATGACTACATGTATATAAATATAATTTTTGGGGACAAATATACTTTTAGGGACTGTTTCTGAACTATGGAGACAAAATTTGCACAGGCTACTCAAGTCCAAAATTACTATGGGCCTGATTCAGAGCTGGATGCAATGGCGATTACGGATGCAGATCGAGCAATTGTTCGCCATTGCGCATAAGCCACACTGGGCATGCGCAGCGATCTCATTGTGACAACGGACGCACACAGGGATGCATCGCAAAGTGAGTGACAGGCTGTCAGCATTTGGGGGTGGTGACGGGGGGTAGTCTGAATTACGCAGGCGTGCCTGTTTATTTGAATGCCATTTCATGGGTGTGCATAAATTATCCCTTGTAATCTCTTATGCAGCTCTGCATGTCAGGAGAACTACCAAGGCTGCGGCAATTCAGACCTAAAGCAAGGGCAAGATGGCTGCTCGATGTGCGTCGATGTTACCAATATGTACGTACATAAGCAATGTTGTACGCATATGAGAAGGCAGCAGTGGGAGTCCTTATGCTCGGGTAAGCTTTGCAACCATTAGCATATTTTCACAGCAGCGATGCGTATGAAATCGCAGCTGCGATTGCATTAGTATCCATCTCTGAATCAGGCCCTATATGTATATAAATATATTTATATACATAATATATACATATATTGCACACCTTGAACGCCAACAGTTATATATGTATCCATATATAAATACATATATATATATATATATATATATATATATATATATATATATTAAGATCTATTTTGCAGGAAAAACAAACTATATATTAAGCACTAACCAGGCAGCTTATCTTGACTCATGAAGTTGCAGTATACATGGCCATCCAATAGATGGTGCACCAAGACAAATACTACATATCATAGAGTCGCTGCTCATGATACTTGTTACTGTACTGTAGAGTAAGTGGCTTGCTCACAAGTTAGTAGCCCCAAGCATCTTTTTGTGTTAATCCCTGAAGGAAAACCTGCAAATATTGTTTACAAAGACATTTTGCGATCAATGTCTACAATATAAAATATACATCACAATATGAGATGCCACTACTGTATTTGTAAAATTTGTTCCGCTGAGCAATAACAGACATACACATAATCAAAGTTGCGGGCAAACGCTAGTACATAATAAAATTAATTTATCTGAGTTTACAAACGGGATCATTTGCAGTCACATTTATACCCCTTTCTCACCAAAATCCTGGATCCAACCCGGGACACTGAGGATGGACTGAGCGCAGGTTAATTTGAATAAGGTGGTAAAGGTTTGCTACAGTATTATATTGTTGAATGTTGAAGAATTTGTAATTGTTGTTTGCTAATACATATTGTTATATTATTAAGCAGTTAACTGACTATTTTTTTCCCCAAAAGGCGGTCAGAAATAGTTTTTTTTTTCGTTTTAACATTTAATTAGGTTTAGAATGTCCTTTTTAAAAATATATTTAAATATTTAATGAAATAGATAATTACCAGGGGGTGTTTTGCATCCACTGTGCCCATAATTGTAAAACTCACATCCCACCCGCTGTGGAAATAGCACCCCCTCGTGGCAAAAGATCCCCAGTAGTATCACTCTTCCAGCCCCCTAACGGTAATAGATCCCAGTGGCTGAGCCCAACCCCCCCCCCAGTGTCAATGAACCAACACTGCATTGGTACCCCGCTCCCCAAAATCCTTTTTGTTGGGCAAAACCTAGCCCCCTCAGTGCCAAAATATCCCCCCCCTCATTATCCCCTCTCCCCATGTGGCATAGTCTCGCCCTATTGCAAAGTGCAGCAGAGTGTGCAGCATGGGGGACTGATCACTGCTTCTTGAGATGGGGATAGCAAAAGGGACTTGTTTTGTAGCAATAGTGTAGTTATGGGCATGTTTGCCTCATAGTGGGCAAAAATCACAATTGTGGGATAATACCTCCCCACATAAATCGAGACGCCCTGATTATGGGCAGAGGCATAGCAAGAGGCCATGGCTTTCAGGGCAACAGCACCCTTCCCCCAGAACTGAACAGGCTAGGAGCTGTGGCCAGCAGGTTGAATTGAATGTAATGGTAAGGGCCCAGAAAATAGACTCTGGCAGCCCGCAAGGTGTTTAGCTAACACGTGTCAGTATATTGTGTCCGGCGCTCCTCACTAAGACTCACTGCATCGCCAAGTACTATTCCCACTGCTGAAGCTCCACACATTTGGATGCATCACTGTAAGCCCCATGCCTGGTGCTTTACTATTACAGCACTGCAGCCTGGGACTAAACCTACCTGGTGCTGCAGGGTAGGGTCGTAACTAACAGGTCAAAATGCACCATATGCCGGCCCCACTCGCTGAGCGAGCATGACGTAACATCACACCAAGGGGGGCAGGGATAGCAGCACCAGTAAGTGCAGCAATGACCGGGCATCCTGAGGACTCCTGGTTGACTGCACAGACTGTAGAGGGCCCAATCTCGAGCATCCACGAGACACTCCGGAAAGCATTTCACAAGCGATCCTGGCTGCAGGGTGCCGTTCCAGGCACTGGGCTAGCCAGAAGTGAAGTTTCCTGCTCAAAGACCAGTATACTGCTTGAACAAATTCTGGAGTGAGTCCTACTGTATGTGGTTGATCTAATTAGCTGCAAAAGTTGACGTACTGGGATCCAGTGGCTTTAGAGGGTTAACCACATAAGGCAGATTCTGCTCCCAGCCTATGGAGGTGCAAGCAGAACCTGCCCACCGTAATAGCCTGAACAATGTGCTATAACAATTTAGGTAAATACGAAATACTCATTACAGAATACTATAAGGATACATATGGAGGGCTAGTTAAATACTGTAACAAATTAGACAATTATCTCCGATATAAAATATGGTTTGCGTTGCGAGAAATATCTCTTTTTATCCAAATTGAAATAAATTGGTAGAATATAAAGTTTAAAAATAGATACAATTAATTAGACAAACTTAATTTATCTAGGGCAGCACAGACGGTGTAATGGTTAGCATTAATTACTGCCTCACAGCACTGAGGTCATGGGTTCGATTCCCACCACGGCCCTACCTGTGCGGAGTTTTTATATTCTCCCTGTGCATGCGTGGGTTTCCTCCGGGTACTCTGGTTTCCTCCCACTCCAAAATATACTGGTAGCTTAATTGGCTCCCAGCACAAATTAACCCTAGTGTGTATGTATGTGAGCATGTGATAGGGAATATAGGGGGTCATTCAGACCCACTCGCGAGCGGCAGTACGCTCGCAAGTGGGTCGATGGTCCCCACTGCGCATGCGCACGACGGAGGGAGCTCCGTCGTGCACATGCGCGAGACCGTACCTATTGAGACCATTTAAAGACCCAAAATACCTTCAGCAGGGTTATTCGGGGGTACCCATAGTGAACCCCCATGTCACACCATCTTTAGGGGAGTGTCAGGCTGTTTCCCCAATACTGACAGCACTTTTCGTTCACTTCGATTTTGAATGGAATACGGGGATACGTAGGGACGAGCGCAATACTTTTTTGCACCCAAAAACTCAGATGTAAAATACACATTCTTCACATATCTTCCATGACGTTAATATTGTCAGATAGCTCAGGCTGCATTAGAATCATTACTACAGTGTCACAGCTCTTCCCCCCCATCAGCGATTGCTGCCATGCTTCCGTGGACGTTAAACCAGAGTCGGGTACTGCCGTGTGTGCATTGTAGGGTGAAACAATACGACCCAGTACATAAGAACAGAGTTTGCAGAATTGCCTTTGCTTAACATTTCATTGCTTTTATCTCATTCCGATCCTGCCTAGCACAGCACAACTGCATCTGTCCTTGCTTCGTAGATCTGGAGGTAATGTAGTGGATCTGGTTTCTAATCACGTCAAAACAAAAGAGTCTGAGTTTTAAAGAGGTAACATGACTGTAAACTGTCTCTATAGCAGTCACTTCCAGCAATCCTACAGTATTACTGTCCTCAGGTGTATGTTGTATACATATATAGGGCGGGATGTACTAAAAGGAAAAATGTGATGAACCTCCCGAAAATGGTGCTTTCGACTCTTGCAGGGTTTTTTACAGCATTTGCCATAGGTACCAAGCACCGGAGCGCGATGCATTCCGGTGCTTCGTCCCGGTGGGTAATGACATCATCAGGTGGTGTTACCCAATAGAATCATATGGACTTCTTATAGGCACGCTTCTCCTGAGAGAAGGATGACGCAGAAGGATGACAGAGGGACTTCTGGATGTTAAACCCGGAACTCCCTCTATTCGGGGGCATCTCAAAGGACAGATCTTATCAGGAGAGCTGTCCTTCACGATGTACAACCCATTTCTAGGTACATACCGTGGCAATCAACCGCGGTATGTACCCAAAGAGAGGCGGGATGTACATCAGGCCCATATTGTGGCCATAGGAGCAGTATGCTGCAGAGGAACCAGGGGTAGTTCGCTGTTAAGCCCTGAGAAGTGACTTACATTGCTTACATGCATTTGGAGGATAGAAATTGTGGCCCCCATTTATCATCGAGCATAACCCCTTTACTGCTCGCTAAAGGGGTTATGCATACTTGCCTATTTTTGAAAAAAGCATTTCAGGGAGATTGTGAGAGCAGCACCTATGAGCGCGTGTTACAGTGGGCGTGTACTGATAAATCTGAGAGGCGTGTCATACATGTGATGGGCGTGTACTGATAAATCTGAGAGGCGTGTCCTAAACCTGACTTACATCCAAATGTAAACCAGCCCAAAAGCAGTTAGTAAGATCTGTTTGTTGATGAAAACACACTGATACTTTGCAGAAATTCATAGGGATCATTGTGCCTTATAATAACCAATGCAAGGAAATGACACTAATGATCCAATTTGAATGTATATATCTCTGTTTTTTAATATAACAGCTTCATAATGGGGGTAAGGATAAAATGAGGGCGATTGCTAGACTCTTCAGGGAGACAGGGAGATTGCTACTATTTCAGGGAGTCTCCCTGACAATGAGGGAGAGTTGGCAAGTATGGAGTTATGCCACCTTTCTGGATTTAACAAATAGCAGTAATCTAAGATCACCACTGTCTGTCACAGCATCACTATCTTTTAGATGGTGAGAGCGATGCGGACCCCATTGCTGGCAATGGAAACCCGGTGGTGCCTTTTCCGGCTTCAGCGAAGCCTTGCAGACACTGCCGGGTCCCCGAGTCACGCACATGCGCAGATGGACCGTCACACATGCGCATTACACTGAGCCCCATCACTGGCAGCGTTAGGCTGCCCTGAACCCAGCGGAGGACCTCACCAAGGACCTCGCAGGAGGATCTCACCGAGGACCTCGCAGGACCTTGCCGGAAGTGTAAGTATTGGTAAATACCAGAGGGTTTTTCATTAGTATTACAGTGATACTAAATGAAAAATTGTGCTGGTATTTACTAGAGATGAGTGGGTTCGGATCTCAGAGAACCAAACCCACTCCAACTTAGGGAATACGAGTCAGATCCGAGTCGGTTCAGGTTTTCCCGCCTGACTCGGATCTCAAAACGAGGCAAAACATCATCATCCCGCTGTCAGATTCTCGCAGGTTTTGGATTCTATAAAGGTCCCGCGATCGCCGCCATATTTCATTCCGGCTGTGGAGGGTGAAGAGGGAGGGAGCTGGGAGCTGGCTGCTGTTGTACATAATTGAGGTTGTCCTGTCGATAGGGGCTGGCTGGCTGTTATCCATAGGGGCTGGCTGGCTGTTGCTGGCTGTTGTCCTGTCCATAGGGGCTGGCTGGCTGTTGTCCATATTAATCCATATAGGGGCTGGCTGGCTGTTGTCCTGTCCATAGGGGTTGGCTGGCTGTAGTCCATAGGGGCTGGCTGGCTGTTGTCCATAGGGGCTGGCTGGCTGTTCTGCTTTGTTGTCCAGGGAGTGCTCTGTCCATCAGGGGTGCTCTTCACCCAGTGTAAAAAAAATAAAAACTATTTTTTGTGTGTGCGTGTTAGCCTGCCACACCACCAGTGTGAAAATTAAAAACAATTTTTGGTGTGTGCGTGTTAGCCTGCCACACCACCAGTGCGTTTGCCACATTTATTAGCATTGTAGGTTCGCAGGGGTGCTGTTCTGCCTGTGTCATTTATCAAGAGGCTGCTACCTTGTTTGAGTCCCTCCCAAGTGCCCCCCAAAAATTAATCAAATCAATCAATCTGTTGTGTGTGTGTGTATGTGTGCGTTAGCCATGGCATCACAAAACGCCTCTGCTGAGATTTGTATAAACATTTTCAAAGGTGAAATTAGAGGATATGGTTTAAAAAATGGAATAAAGCAACTGCGTTCTCCGATTATAGTGTCCCTACCCATGGCCCCTCTACCTGAATTTCAGCGAGGCAAATGGGCAACTCCATGCAACCGTATTCCAGAGTGCAGCTGCTCCTCCTGTAGCCCAGGTTAGAAGATGTGTAGGGGCTGTGGTGATGATATGGACTAAAGTGGACAATGAATCCCCAATCTAGCAGGGTGCGCAGATGTCATTTATACACAGCACAGGATAGGATGACAATATAGGCTTGGGTGATGGTATAATCTGGGATGATGTATACATCATCTTCTTCACACAATATTAATTTGTCCCCGATGGAATCCATCATTACAGGTGCCTCTGTAATTTTTTCATGTACTTGACAGTAAAGGTCTTTCTCGTAGAATTTGTAGTTAATTTTGATGGACATCATCTTTTCCACATTTTGGGGAAGTAGTCTCAGGCCGATCACTGATAAGGTGAAAACTCTTTCTGAGTTCACACTGGAAGGTGAGCAGCAAAGGCAGTTTTGTGTAAGGGCCTTCAAATTGCCTTTTTTTCCTGTCAGTAGTTATTTACATCTCTTCAGATCTGTGTCCGTTGGGAAGAAAAAACAATGTCTTCCAATCCACTCCCAGCAGCAGGCATGGCGCTCAAGATACAACGTAAGACTTAAACCTTAAATCTTAAATGTTGCATTTGCTACTCTGTTCTGCTTGTCCACAATATGTGCTCCAGTTAAGTGGACAGTGAGTACATTGGCAGTTGAACTGAAGGCCACTAACTAACAATGTTTGTTTTTAATGTCCCTGTACAGGTTGGGAAATAGTTTTTCAGAAGGTTTGCAAAGGATTGTTTAACAGTCAATTATCTTTGGAAAGCACTCTTCCTGGTCCCCTTCTGGGATGAAAATCCACTCCTAGCTGCAGAAGCAGGTGCAGGATTCTCAAGAAAGACACAATTTAAGGCCTTAAATCAAGGGTAGACAACCTCGGTCCACGAGAGCTACTAACAGTTCACGTTTTCCAGAACATCTAGCAGGTACACAGGTGTATTCATTACTCAGTACCACATCTGAAAAGATCCACAGGTTGAGTTAATTATTACAGTTGTGATTCTGTGAGGAGACCTGGAAAACATGCACTGTTGGTAGCTCTCGAGGACCAGAGTTGGCTACCCCTGCCTTAAATCATAGATCTTACACTTGTCCAGATATCTGTGCTGGTTAAGTGGCACTTTGAGGCCACTAACTAACTATGGGCCTGATTCAGACCCACTCGCGAGCGGCTGTCCGCTCGCAAGTGGGTCGATGTTATGCACTGAGCATGCGCATGACGGAGGGAGCTCCGTCATGCACATGCGCCAGACGTGACGAGCGAAGGAAAGTCCTTCGCTCATTGTGTCTGATCAAAGGGGGCGTGCTGTCAATGTTGATTGACAGCACGCCCCCTTTGGTGGGCGTGCCGGGGGCGTGCCTCCCTGACGGGGGCATTCCCACGGGAACGCCTCCCGTCAGAAGCCGGCCCGATGACATCACTAGTGATGTCAGTGGGAGTGATTTTGGCTCTGATAGAGCCAAAATCACTCCGGAGCTTGCGGTTGAAAACCTCAACCGCAGGCTCCGGCTCGCAATTTCGATGGTCGCGATGGTCTCGACCATCACAAAGCACGCTCGTATAGCCTGTGGGTGGTGACCCACAGCTATACGAGCGTCCAGGAGGACGCTCCATGAAAATGGAGCCCGGCCCTCATTCAGAGCATGCGCTCTGCTCAGAGCGTATGGCTCTGAATGAGGGCCTATGTTTTTTTTATGTCCCTTTTCAGGTTGGGAAATGTTCAATGTGGAAGCTTTGCAAAGGATTATTTTACAGTCAATTGTTTTGGAAATCAGTCTTCTTGGTCCCCTTCTGGGATGAAAATCCACTATTAGCAGCAGAAGTTGGCACAGGATTCACAAGAAAGACACAACATAAGACCTTAAGGGGTTAATTTAATTTACTAATGTGAGAGTTTTTAGAAGTGATGTTGCTTGCACATAAACAATAATCAGATTCTAGCTATTATCTTCTAGAAAGTGATGTTAAGTAGAATCTGATTGGTTGTTATGGGCAACATCACTTCTAAAACGCACTTCTAAAAGCTCTCACTTTAGTAAATTAAATTTACCCCTTAATATCTTTGTGCTGGTTAAATGGAAGTTTGGAGGCCACTAACTGACTATGTTTTTTTAATGTCCCTGTATGGGTTGGAAGATGCTTTTTCATGTGGAAAGCACTACTAGAAGTCTTCCTGGTCCTCTTCTGGGATGAGAAAATCCACTCCCAGCAGCAGGCATGGCGCTCAAGGATTCTACTTTGTCAAGACCATAACATTTTTGTCTTGGATCATTGCTGTAATGCTGGACAAAAATAATATGGTCTTGACAGTAGTCCATGCAAGACCAAAATGTTGCTATACAGTATATACAGTGGCGGCTCCTACCTGTGTATCCCGGGGGGTCTGTGGTCTCTGCATTTGCGCTGCACTCCCTCTTGCCAGTAACTGAAGAGAATCTAGCTTATGAGAGAGCGATCAGGTCTGGGGGTGGTGATATTTCGGGCACAGTGTCAGGTCTTGGGGTAATGGTGCTTGCCTCTGTGCATAGTGTCAGGTCCGTGGGAGGCTGTGCTTGCCTCCGAGCACAGTATCAGGACCGGGGGTGGTGTTACTTGCCTTATGGCACAGCATCAGGACTGGGGGTGGCGGTGCTTGCCTCCATGCACAGTGGCAGGTCTGGGGGTGGCGGTGCTTGCCTTCAGGCACAGTGTCAGGTCCGGGGGTGGTGGTACTTGCCTTTGGGCACAGTGGCAGGTCTGGGGGTGGCGGTACTTGCCTTTGGGCACAGTGGCAAGTCTTGGGATGGCGGTGCTTGCCTTCGGGCAAAGTGTCAGGTCTGGGGGTGGCAGTACTTGCCTTTGGGCACAGTGTCAGGTCTGGCGGTGGCTGTGCCTGCCTCCGGGCACAGTGTTAGGTCTGTGGGTGGTGGTGCTTGCCTCTAGGCACAGTGGCAGGTCTGGGGGTGGAGGTGCTTGCCAATGGGCACTGTGTCAGGTCCGTGGGTGGAGGTGCCTACCTCTGGGCACAGTGTCAGGTCTGTAGGTCATGTTACTTGCCTCCAGGCACAGTGGCAGGTCTGAGGGTGGTGGTACTTGCCTTCAGGCACAGTGTCAGGTCCGTGGGTGGCAGTGCCTGCCTCCGGACACAGTGTCAGGTCTGTGGCTGGCAGTGCCTGCCTCCGGGCACAGTGTCAGGTCCTTGGGTGGTGTTGCTTGCCTTCGGGCACAGTGTCAGGGTGGAAAAGCCTGCCTCCAGTTCCATACCACTGGGTCTGGCCATCTGAATGTGCAAATATGCAGGTTCCCATGCATGCGCACAAATCATCAAGCACTGACAAGAAGGGTAGGGGCTGCGTCGGCTTCAGCCCCTAGAAGTCAGATAGGGCGGCCATTATAGCAGGGTAATGGCTTTCCATTAGATTGCTAATTACAGTCAAGACTGTTAATCACCGGGGGAGAAAAGAAAACACCTCCCCCTCGGACTACTTGTTTGACTGTGATTAGTATGGAGCGCTTCCAATAGACAAAGAAGGTACTGCTAGTCTTTCACTGGGGTGGCAGATTTTTACTTGGGGGGGGAGGGGTGCCCTGTATGTATATTGTATATATGTATTAAGAAGCGATGTTGGCCCCCTCCCCTCTAAAAAACAATAAAGCACAAGCATGGGGTCCCCCCATCCTATTCAGCCTGGAGTAGGATTCCTTAGGGAATGACAGCCTCATGGTGAATTAACTCCTGCCATTCTCCCTACTGCTGGGAGTTGGGATAATAAAATGGCAATTGTAAGAAATCAGTATTGTTATGTAGCACTACTGGTTCCAGCAGAGCATATTGTACAAATAAAAAAAATAATGTCATCCTCATCTAGGAATGCTTAGACATACTGTGGGCTGGGGGAGAGACACAGGGTGTGGCCAAATTCTAGGAGGTGTGTCCAAGTCCCTTCAGGTAAAAAAATATTTAATGCAAGCTGCGGAGGGGGCATTACTGCCTCACAGCACTGAGGCCGAGGGTTTGATTCCCCCTATGGCCCTAATTGTGTGGAGTTTGTATATTCTCCCTGTGCTTCTGTGGGTTTTCTCCAAGTACTCCAGTTTCCTCCCACTCTCCAAAAATATACTAGTAGGTTAATTAGCCCCCAACAAAAATTAACCTTAGTGTGTATGTATGTGTGTACATGTGGTAGGGAATATAGGGCAGGATGTGTTAAGCATCGCTTTGCGGTACATTTCCCATGACTTTGGGTACATATCGTGGTTCATTATCATCGGGATTAAGATAGGCATCAGTATTTCGACGCCTATCTTAAGTCCCATGTCGGGCTTTAGCCGTCGGGATTTAGACCAGCGGCATCCAGCAAACTAGTCCAGAAAACTACTCATTATACTTTGAAGGTTTCCCTTTGTTACTCCTCATGAAACTCCTGTTCCTTAAATGGTTATCAGCGTTAATGTCTCATTCTCAGACACACTTTCAGATGCAGGCATGTATAGCATCACAAATCTCTGTGGCTGTACAATACGCTGTTGTCTTTAGCAGATATGATCCTATGAAACGCAATGTCCCTTGACAGTATAAGTTTTTTGTAGTTAGGGTTCCATAGACGGCAACTTTTGCTCTGTTTAAAGTATCCTAGTATGATGCACTCTATGGATTTAGAATCAATTTTGTGTCTTCTCTCTAGGTCAGGGGTCTTCAACCTTGGCCCTCCAGCTGGTGTGGAACTACACATCCCAGCATGCCCTGCCACCATTTTGATATAACAGCATGCTAAACCTGTGGCAGGGCATCATGGCATCTGTAGTTCCACAGCAGCTGGAGGGCCAAAGGTTGAAGACCCATGCTTTAGGTACACGAACATAAGCTCTGCTTCCAAATACACATATATGACTGATGTTTGGTTCTTTTACCAGTCCACGCCTCCATTTGTGTCTTGTTTTTGACTGTCACTGTAGGTGGTTGTCTTTTGAGGTATGCAGCTGTTTGCACAGCTTCAGCCCAAAATTTTTTGTCAAGACCTGCATCATTCAACATTCACCGCCTGACAGGGTAAGAGTGACTAAGTTCTCCTGCTGGCGGCCCCACTCCCGCGTGTGACCTCATTTGGTTAGGGGCGGGCCTGGCACGGGGCCTTGCTCCAGCGCTGCAATCATCGGGCTACATTATGCAAAGTGCTCCTAGTTTAAATAATTAATATGTAATTTTTTTGAACAATTAAAATAATAACACAAATGATGGGTCATGGGTGCTGTCATGGCAACAAAACTGCCCCACTTCCAGGTCTGTGTGGCTTTTTGACCAAAAAAAATTAAAAACAGGTGTGTGCCATACAGTACATACCAATGACCCTGATTGGAACGGAATCGGTATGGAATCCCGGCTGCCGCATGGCCGACAGTTCGATTCCCGGCAGCGGCAGCCCAACAGATCAGAAGAGCCTGGCAGCAGAAGCCCGACAGCGCTGGAAATCCCGTTCGTCCCTAAGGTAAGTATAGACTAACCTAACCTAAGCCCCTAACCCTAACCCTCCTTAGGGGTGCCTAACCCTAACCTCCCCCCCAAGTGCCTAACCCTAATCCCCCCTCTAAGTGCCTAACCTTAACCCCCCCTTCCCCGCTGCCTAAACCTAAGTCCCCCGGGGAGGTGCCTAACCCTAACCTCCCCCCGGGGGTGCGTAACCATAACCCTCCCTTCCCCTAGCCTAACCCTAACCCTCCCAGGGGGGGTGCCTAACTCTAAGTCCCCCCGGGTGCCCTAAACCTAAACCTCCCCCCTCCGCAGCTGTCCGCTCGCGGCGCCCGGCATCTCTTCGATCGGGATGCCGTCGCCGGTCTCCCGGCGTCGGGTAAATGACAGGCGTCTAGATATAGATGCCAGTCATTTATCCCACGCCGGGTTAAAGCAGACGGGAAGCCGGCTGTCAGTATTAAGGCAGCCGGTTTCCCGACTGCATACCGATTGGGACACATTTAGCCACGTACTATCCCAGGCCTTGTTCGGATGTATTGAAACAGCATACTTACAACAAGTGAACAAACTCCGTATACAATATGGGAACGCCATTTTTTTCACAGCCGAAATCAAGACTGTCCTGTGAAAAGGGGGTCTGGTAGGGGCTAATGATACTTGTATTAGCATATAACTTATTGTATTCCATTACAACCAATCAGATATTTGCTTTAATTTTTACAAGATACAGTACAATCTGACTGGTGGCACATTATTACACCAATACCTGTGAATTGAGTCCCTATCTGTGTCAGAGCAGCAATAAAAACCATAATTCACAATATAACATGCAAAGCCAGGTCCACACCAAGATACCACATAAGCCCTTTTTTGTTTTGATAAATCAAAGAAGGAGCCATTCCAGAACAAAGACAATCAGGAGATAATTAGTACGCAGAACACACATCTTTTAGAATTAAAGTCCTATTGACATAAAAATCCGTTTAATGTCTGTGTATACATGATAAAAAAAAAGAAAGCAAAAACACCCTCAAACAAAATGTGCTTTATGGGTTGTATCACAGTTTAAATGAAATCATTACAACACTAAAGCAAAGTAATTGCATTTATTTAGCTTTTTTTTTTTTAGCTTTTGGCAATTTATTGACAAGATTTGTAAGCCCATTCATCATGAAACGCGGAAGATAAAAGCCCCAGTGATCTCTGGATTACAAAACAAATAAACTGGGGTAGGTAATGCAATAAAGCCCCAAGACGCCCACTGTTGTCTGCAATGCATTTCACTGTGATATAATGTTGGCGCTACCTGTAGCAAAGGGTCACTAGATCAGGTTGTGCAATATTTGCTTCCACTCAATATATCCTCCGGCAAAGATCAATCCGACTCGATGATTTTAAATGCTTATAGTGAAAATGAAAAACAAAGAGAGGAATCTTAACGTAGCCGGTGATTTACACAACAGCTTCATGTGCTATAAAACGACAGTATTCATTCTGGAAGCAGTAAAGCTGCATAACACCAGATGTATTTAAGACCAATTTCTCATTTTTGCTAATAGCCTGTCAGGGGATTTTGCTAAATGTTGACCTAGAACTTGATCTATCGCTAATAATAATACTAAGAGACTATAGCATTTTCTGATGAGCAGACATGGCAAGCGGGGGCAGTCTGACAACTTCAGCCAGGCAAGCAGGTGCAGGCTGTCAACTTTAGCCAGGCAAGCAGGGGCAGGCTGTCAACTTTAGCTGGGCAAGCAGGGGCAAGCTGGCAACTTTGGCCAGGTGAATAGTCCAATCAGGGGCCCAGTGTCCGCCATCACCAGAGGATGAGTGACCAAGCTTTAGAGGCTCCCAGTACATGACCGCCCCACAACCTCCACCCTCTCCATTCACCAGTCAGAAGAAAATGTTCTGCATCCGCATACACGCCTGGCAACACCCACTTAAATGTACCCTCGCCGTCTGTTACCATTCATTTCAATTATCTCTTCCCTCCAAATGTACTTTTTGCATGTAGACATTACGAGAGCCGATACACCCAGCTCAACCCTTTAGAACATGCTATATGCTGCACCAGCATGTCATTTTCATATGTAAGCTCCAAGGACCTCATTCAGAGTCGGTCGTAGCGGCCGCACGGTCGTACGGGCTACGGCCACAAAATCATAAACGGAAGCGATCGTACGGCTGGCCGATCGTAAACAAAGTGACGCCCATTCGTTAGCACTGCACCTCCTCTAGCTACCGACTGATCTGATCGAACGAACAAGACAGTCGTAGTCAGGCGCTGTCAGTCGCCGTATGCTAATTATGTTGTGATGGTTGCGGCCGTATGTGTTGTATTGATGGTCACATGTCATGTTTACATGGACTATAAAACACCTTGTTATTAGCTTGTTGTCAATTATCTAATTAAGAGTGTTTAACTCTTGCTGTTCTTTTTATTCGGCTTTTTTTGTGTCAATAAACTTTATTGTTTTTTTTGTGGGGTTTTCCCCGTTCTCGTTTTTTAAAAAAAATTCCAAAACAAAGTAATGTTTATTATCTGTGAATGTACTGTTGCTAATTGTGTTAACTTTAAAAATGCATGTGCATTTTGCGTTAGGATCATTTGCACTCTTATGTTTGCAATTGCACACTGCGTGTTTTATCCAATCAAATCTAACCTTATTTTTTGGATCACATGATTAAAGGATTGTCCAATAGTGTTTTTTTTTTAGGAAACTGAGTAAATATTTTAGCCAATCATCTTTATTTTACCCCATGTATATTTCATGTTTTCTGTAAAATCGGCCATTGCCATCATGAGAGCCGCAGCCTTTACCCGTCGGGAATTATCGATCCTGGTAAATATTTTGGACAGGCGGCTTACAAACGCCCAGCCTCCCATTTCCAACCGCTTAAAGCGTGTGGCCTATGCGGAGGTGAGGAGAGCCCTTCGCCGTGCGGGATTTCGGCGCAATATAGCGCAACTAGAGAGGCGGTGGTCCGATTGGCTAATTTGCGGGCGCGATTATGCAGACGTAAGTTTGCATTTGTATAAATGTTAAAACTAGTGGACTGTTAAAATTGCCTGTTCCTTTTCCAATTATTTTATTAAATATAAACAAACCCTCCTGTATGTTGTCCCTATTGTCCTGAATGTGTAAAGTGTACTTGTAGCCGAAAGTGTAAACTAAACTTAGATTTTTTTAATATCTTTACATTTTAGAACCACAGCGGAGACAGAGAAGGGCCCGCAGATTTGGCTGCAATGCAGGTCCCAACCTGCAGCCCTCCCCCTCACCTTCCCCATCCGCTCAACCCAGCCCTCCCTCCCCACCACCATACTCCCCCAGTAACCCTCCCTCTTCCAAAACTCCCCTAGTATTCCTCCCTCCCCTGCCCACTCATCCCAAATCACCACTCCCGTGACCGAGTCCTCAACCCAAATATCCCTTCCTTTGGATTTTTTCCTGTCCATTTCCCCTCCCACCATTCCACCAACTCCAACTTTCTCGCCATCTCCAGCACCATCTCCATCGGGTGCTTCCTTGCCACGCTCTGATGGTATGGTTACTTCCTTGCCACACTCTGATGGTATGTGTTTTTTTAATATTATGTTTTTTTTTTTTTGAGTGTTGTTGTTATCCATGTTTTTTTTTTTTATATTTTGGCTGTGTGTTTGTTTTCATTTTTACAGTATGGGTGTCATAATCATTGCGCAGCAATCCTGTTACTCAATATTTTGTGGTTATGTTTTGTGCCTGGGCCCTTTTTTTGGGGGGGTGCCCAAAAATGTATGCCTTTTGGAGTTTACAAAATGCTTTTTTTTGGTGTAAAAATTGATTACATTTTGATTTGTATTTTAGATTTAAATAAAACATGTCACAGAACTTGGGAAGGTGACAGGAACCAGACTAACCTTGTTAATGTTGTGTACACTGTGTTTAAAATCTACTAATATGTAACTTCATTAGGAAAAGTGATGTTAGCCATAGCAAACAAACACATTGTAGTTTTGGATTATCAAGAACATTCTAGAAGTGAATACGTGCAGTGTGTTTTAAGGATATGGCCATCATGACTTAAGAATACACCTCCCAATTGTTTATAAATCATCCTAGGGTAGTTTTGATTATGCCACATAGGGTTTCAAAGTGTTTTTACACCATAAAAGTTTAGACATAATAATAATGTTGTGTGGAGTAAACTTTAAAACACACCCTAACATCATTATGTCTACCCCCTGTTTGGGACATTGAATAATGTTTAATGTTAAAATGTGGGTCATTTTTTAGATGTTTTTAACCTACAAACACATTTTTCTGTCCACAGATCTAACCAACATACTTGTTGGAATACGAGAGAAGCTCACTCGAACAAGTGGCCATCTATTGGAGGCCTACTGCTGCCTACAGCGGATTGTGGGGAGTCTGGAGCAGTTTTAGTTTTTTTTTACCCTTTGTACATTTCAAAATGTTTACAATTCCAGTAAAGTTTTTGTTCTAAAAACATTTGTCCTCTTTTTTCATAAAAATTAAATGGTGTAATTCTGCATTTCAAATACTTTGTTAACAAAGCTGGGTGCCTTTCCATAGTGTAACTAATACAAAAATATTTATTTTAACCTTAAGAACATTTGCAGTAATGTTTTTTTTTTGTTTGGGGTTGCCCTGCATTATCCACCTCAAAATGGGTTTCAAAATACATTTACACCAAACCTTTTTTTTTGGTAAAACATTTATTAAATAACAAACATGTTACCAACATGCTTTTAATTGTAAAAAGCATTTAATCACAGAATCACACAAAAAATGGCCAAAGGTTTTTATAAACTAAAATATCTTGCTTAGTCAGACATAAACAACAAAAGCTAAACTCAAACATAATATTTCTTTTTTAACAGACAAAATAAAAATGTTTTATCAAAATTAACTAAGCATGTGGTGGTATATCCAGAAAAATTATGTTATTTGTCCAAAAACAGTACAGGGTATTGCCAATGGGTTCCATTAGTTTTTCAGTTTCAGAAAGTGTTTGGATTTTTGAGAAAAATAAAAAATAAAAAAATTAGGTTCACCTTAAAATACATTTGCTCTAAGTGTAAAATTAAAAATAAAGTAAAAAATGATTACCTAAAAAATCTTGAAACCACAGAATTGCGTCTGGCCCCCCCTGACAGCATCACAACACCTTCCTCCGGGGGGCCATCCTCTGGCAAGGCATCCTCTGGCTGCATGGGTACTCGACTCCTTATTGCAATGTTGTGTAAAATCCCACACAGGACCACAATACGAGAAACCATATCCGGCGAGTACATTAGTGCACCACCAGAGTGATGGAGACACCAGAACCGGCCCTTTAAAAGGCAGATACAGTGCTCCACCACCTGCCTGGTGGCAGTAAACGCGGCATTATATTGAGTTTGTGACCCTGGTGTGGGATTCAAATAAGGAGTCAGCAGCCAAGGTGTGCAAGGATATCCACTGTCACCTGATGGAAATGGGACACAAAAAGATCCATAAATTGTCAATGAAACATGTTTACACTATTACTATAGCTACATACTGGATTTATACTTACCAAGAAGCCATACGTCACCAGCTTGCAGTGTGCTTAATTTTGGCCAAATCCCTGAATGCTGGATCACGTATGCATCATGGCTGCATCCTGGAAATTTGGCATTCAGGGAGAGTATCTGGAGGGAGGCATCACATAGCACCATTACATTTAGCGAATGGAAATGTTTACGGTTCCTATAGATTTGTTCCCTGCATGCAGGGGGCTGAAGTGCTATGTGAGTGCCATCCACTACCCCTATGAAGTGTGGAAAGCCTGCAATCTCCAAAAACTTCTGCTTTACCACATCAAGGGCTTCCATATCCAAAGGCATACTAATAAAATGTGCTATATGATTGAAGAATGCATCTAGCACATGCCTCAGGATCCGTGATAATGAGGGCTGGGAGAGGCCACCCACCAGCCCCACAGTGGTTTGGAAGGACCCTGAGGCGCAGAAATGTAACATCGCCAAAAACTGTGTAAGTGGTGTGATTGCTGTAGGAATGTTAATCTGACTTTCTAGATCATTCTTTATTATTGAAAGAGTGTCTAGGATAATATTTGGAGGCAGGCGATAAGTGGTTACAACCACATCATCAGGCATTCCAAAAAGGGTGACATGTGTTCTGTATATCTTGGCCCTTGCACGCCTCCTATGCCTACACCCAGGAGGAGGCTGAGGAAGGTTGGTGGGGGGCAACATGGCCACTATTAGCTGGCCCACATCGCTCTGTAAAGTTAGAATTTTAAAAAATAAGTGGTGTTGAGAAAGAATTTTCAATATTTTTCAAAAAATACTTAGCTTAGTAATAATGGTGCATATTCTTACAAGGTCGGGCTGTGCCATCTTTGGGAACCCCTACAGGTGTTGTTTGTGTACAGGTTTTTATTTTATGGAAGAAAAAGAAAATAATATTTTGAAAAAAAAACACGTCTATTACTACTATTATTGTTAAAACAATCCTTAACTTTGAATTTGGGCAATATAAAAAATTTCAAACATAATTATTGTTTTATCAATAAAAACCACAAATGCATTATTAAATGTAAAAAAGACAGCATAAAACACTTTATTATTAAATACGACAAACTTTTAGGTTTTTAAAAATAGACACTTACCTGAATCCAGTACAAACTGGACTGTTAAACACCTAACACAAAATAATAGAACATGACAATAATTGTTTGAATAATATCCTTATTTTGGTTTTAAATTCCTAAAAATAAAAAACAGCTTGCAGTAGGCTGGCACACTTACTGGAGTCTGCAAAGAACGTTGTTATTTTGTTCCTTCAAAAACATGTCCACCCAAACACACAAAGTAACCGGGTTTGTTAAATTTATGGACAAACAAAAATTAAAAAACAACCCAACCCCCCCCCCAAAAAAAAAAAACACAACAAAAAATGGAACCCCCAAAAATAAACAATAAACCCCCCCCCAAAAAAAAAACCTAAAAAAATGGAACACCAAAAAAAAAAACCCCACCCCCCCAAAAAAATAATAATAAATAAAAAAAACAAGCACCACTCAAACAACACACACAAGCACCACTCAAACAACACACACAAGCACCACTCAAACAACTCGAAACACTGTAAACACTAGCAATCCCTTCCTGGACCACAAATCACTCCAACTATAACCCACAAGTAAGGGAACATTTGGCTTTGCCTTAAATAAGGACAAAAAAACCACAATGATTGAATATTGCAGGCAAGGTGTGCATTGTACGTAGGCAAATAGGGATGCACGGGTAACCAATCTAGGGATGCGCTCACATCTCGGACAACCCAAGCAGTGATTACGGAATGCAGACAAGGTGTGCATTGTACGTAGGCAAATAGGGATGCACGGGTAACCAATCCAGGGATGCACTCACATCTATAAAATAGTCATCAAAAGCACTATTCTTAATGCTCTCTCACAAGTTTTGAAAATGGCAAGCGAGGAGCATGGTGGGCAGAGGACAAATGAGGCAGGTAAGTGTTAAACACATTTTTTTAAAAACACAATAACAGTTCATATCTTCCAAAAATGCATTTTTTAAATTATCAAAATTAAAAAATATTGTAGGTGCTGGGAATCCACTACCACCACCAGAGGAGGGGGAGGCGGGGCCAAGCAGGCCAAGGCCCAGAAATCCACCATTTTCAAGGCTAGAGCTTGAGACATTGGTGACCATGACAATGGATAACCTTGTCCATGCCCCAAGAAATATGGGGGCTGGAGCCAAAGACAGGATTTGGGAGGAGATATCCAGGGCTGTTAATGCTGTGGGGACAACCCACAGAACCATGAAAGTCGTCAAAAAAAGGTAAAAAAATGATATTGTGAATGTACTGAAGTCAAAAGCGAGATCTTAATTAAATAAACTAACCCTTAAAAAATGCCAAATCACATTGTCAGATGGACTGATTTCAAATACCAGCTGAAGAGGAGGCTATGGAGTAGGGTGGACCATGCTGCGGGGACAGGTGGTGGTCCCATCCCTGAGGAGCTGACCTTGACGAGATTGGAGACGTTGGCTCAGGGATGTGTGATGGAAGAGGAGATAGTCGGCGTGTCCACTATGGACACTGACATGGCCGACTTCAACGCTCCACATGTGCAAGAATGTAAATATTTTTTGGACTCAAAAAAGTATAAAGCTAAAACGTGTTTGCGTTTTTTTTTAATAAAAAATACAAATGTTTTTTTTTTTTTTTCCAGACTCAGAAGAGGTAGTGCCTGCTCCTGAGGTCAGGTCTGGGTCCAGCACAGATGGAGACTCTGTAGGGGAGGATCCAAGTGCTCCATCTGGGGACCCTGTGGAGTCTACTCCAGGGCAACCATCGGAACGAGCAGTGCCTCTCCTCACCAGGTTGGTCTCCCAAACTCAGGAGAACAGATGTGTTCTTCTGAGGATGGAGACCACTCTGGTGAGGGTGGCGGTGGCCCTGGAGACCATTGCTGGGGCCATAGATCGTTGGGCCAATACCCAGGAGCAGGCAAACCCACCTGCCATGATAGAGCGAGACTCCCTTCCTCCCAGGACCACCAGCTCTGGCAGCCCAACAGCCACCCCCGCAAGTATGCCTAGGCCTGAGGAAATATCATCTACCTCTGGCCAGGCCAGTCGGCGGGTTACACGCCAGTCGGCTGTCCGTAGCTTACCTCTTCCTCGAGCTGGCCCAAACGACGCAAGTAGCCCTGGATATCTCCTCCCTCACCTCTTGTCCAGTCCCCATATTTCTTGTCACCAATGTCTCAAGCTCTTTTTTTTTTTTTTTTGAATTTTAGAATTGTGTTTTTTATTTTTTATTTTTATTTATAGGCAAATGTTGCCCTAACAATTGTAACTAAAATTGTGATTAAAGGCTAATTTCCTAAAAAAAAAAAAATTTATTAACAAAATGTCTAAATTTAACTATATCAATGTATACATGGTTTAAAAAGTATGGTATCTGAAAAGGCTGCTACGCAAAACACAATGCTATATGTTTTAAAAAATGCCCGAAAAAAAAAAGTTAAAAAAGCACAAATAAACAGTTGTGTTACGAATTCCCTAATGCACACGCAAGTGAAATCATTTAACAAGGTAATTAGCAGTGGTAATAGTTACAATGCACCAATCTTAGCTGCTTTTTTTGTGTGGTTCCAATTAGAAACATCACAAGTAACATCGGATTAACGATTGTACTGTTGTGGCTTACGGACGCTTCTTGCCTACCTTAGCCTGGACGATCATCCTGTTCGTAGAGTGACGTTGTCATGCATCCGCAATTCATGGTCGTACGAAGCAGATAATTTATGCACTCCCCTAAAACGCCTGGAAACGCTGAAGTACGCCTCCGTTTGCAGACCACCACCACTGTATACACCCACAAACGGACTTTCCTGTCAATCAACTTTCGCAAGCCACTTCCGTTTCGGAAGCCCTATGACCGACAGTATTTTGCATTGGTAAAGCTCGTACACACATGCGCACAGCTAGCCGTGCGCAGGCGCAGAAAGAAATACATCGGATGCGTACGACCGTGCTGCCGCTACGACCGACTCTGAATGAGGTCCCATGTGTTTTAAGCAAAATTGAGTTCATCCATTTAAAATTGAAGAAACATGACAGTACTGTATGAAACATGAAGGGCCTGATTCTGAGTTACAGACTGCTGCTTGTTCTGCTTTAGAGACTTTTAGGAACCGGATGACTGCAATATGAGTGAGGTGAGTTAAATGTCTAGAATGGGGGCTGCTTGTGCGTGTACCACATGTTGCCTCTGGCCTATTGTGTCCATAGTGGTTTGTGTTAGTAGTTGATTTAAGGCTCTGGCTGTGTGGGCCCCATGCTTGGTGCAGAATCTTCGTCAGAGTATTGCCTACAATGTGAGAGATCAAAGGGCTTATGTAATAGGGTGCAACTTGCATTGTGTTCCCATATTTTTAAAGCGGCTATCATTTAAGCTGGTGCACGTGCTTGCCATTTATTTACCTGCTGCTCTGCTATGCAGCGCAGAGCTGACAGTGCTCTTCTCAACTTCCCCCCACCGCGGGACACTGCGTCCCACGAGTGGGACATCGAGACAGTCCCTGAAAAGCTGACTGTCTGGATTTCAGCGGTACAGCATACTTGCCAACTCTCCCTCATTGTCAGGGAGACTCCCTGAAATAGTAGCAATCTCCCTGTCTCCCCGAAGAGTCTAGCAATCTCCCTCATTTCATCCTTACACCCATTATGAAGCTGTTATATTAAAAAACAGAGATGTATACATACAAATGGGATCATTAGTGTCATTTCCTTGTATTTTTTATTATAAGGCACAATGATCCCTATGAATTTCTGAAAAGTATTAGTGTGTTTTCATCAACAAACAGATCTTACTAACTGCTTTTGGGCTGGTTACATTTGGATGTAAGTCAGGTTTAGGACACGCCTCTCAGATTTATCAGTACACGCCCATCACATGTAGGACACGCCTCTCAGATTTATCAGTACACGCCCACTGTAACACCCGCTCATAGGTGCTGCTTTCACAATCTCCCTGCAATGCTTTTTCAAAAGTAGTCAAGTATGCGGTACAGTCCCCTGAAAGCAGACTGTCCCGCCGAAAGTGAGACAGTTAGGTGGTATGTAGTTCTGGATAATAACATTTTATAGGTTGAATATAGAGGTAAATCTATTTACACCTCTGGTCACTGCAGTTAATCCAATCTGCTCAAATATTATGCACATTACTCAGCCTGCAATCTGTGCACAACTCACATCATTTACAATTAGCACATAATGAATCACCGAGCTCGTTAGGGCAAGATGTACGGAGATCATCTGTATTGCAGGCAGTGATAGACTGATACACTTTCAGTCTTTGAAACAGACATTTATTAGTCGCAGAAGAGATGACTTAAGCATAATAAGTAACAAGTAGTCTTCGGAAAATCAATGTCCCCCATAATGCTCTGCGTCCTGGCCGCAGAATGTGCCATAGCGTTCGTCGCTGTCTGCTACATCAGTATCAAGCATATCAATAGCAGTTTTGCTGAGGCATGTTAACTAGTAAACTACTCAATGCACTTACAGTAAGGCTCGTCTCTTACTGACAACATTCCGCTTTGTAATCTCCCAGTTTGTTTTTTATTTTTTATTTTACTCCTTGGAAAGCACTGTATAAGCTTAATTCTATAGGGCAAAGATCAATACCAGAAGCTGAGGCTAGCTCATTTTCTCTGTACAGTCAGCACAAACGCTTAAAATAAATTAATTCTCTTGCTTTGAGCTACTTCAGATCTCTCTTTCTTGAAAATTACAAAACACTTTTGGAACAAAAAAAAAAAAAGGTACGTTAATTCCTATATCTGCGGTGTCACGGGTAACAGCTGGTTAGGGGGGCTAAAGGAGCACTGCCAGGTTCTGTAGGATGGGTGCAGTGTTCCATTTTATTCTCTCCATTGCAACTCTGTATAAAATAAAAGGGTCTATTTTTCAACAGATCCCCAGTTTGTTTTTTTTTTTTTTTTACATTGTTGCGGAAATTAAATAATAAAGAAGAAAACAAAATCACTTAACGCTGTAATTTAGCAATAAGAGGCCTATATTTTTCAAATAATATTTGAAAGATATCCAGCGAAAAAGCAGATTTTCGGGGGGGTTTCCAAAAATATTAAGGATCTCTAGGATTTTTATTTGAGGGGCTGCAGCAGATATCTCCATTATCTGCCGTGGACCCTCTATTCTTAACCGCAGAGCAACGACCATAGGTTTCTATGAGGGATGTTATGCAGTGGGATTTACCAAGCTCGGTCCCAGTAGCTGACACCATATGCAGTAGCTGGCAGCTGCGTAAGCGCAGTACGCACTCTGAAGCCCAACCAGGAAGCTGAGTGATAGCATATCCGAGCCCGTCTCCTGGCAAGGAGTTTTTATTAGATTTGCATGGAAATATTAATTTTCATATTGCGAATTTAGGCAAAACATATTCATCATATCTACATAAAAAATGCGGCTTGTAATAAATATGCCCCTAATGGTGCATACACTCAGGACGATCGTCAATGATAACGATATCGTTGAACGATGTTCCAGGTATGCTGGATGATCGATATTGATCTTCCTGCACACTACAAACCCACCAACGATGGCCAGCGATCGCGGGTCCCTATAGTAACCTGGTTGATATCGACCAAGTTGGCCTGCATGCACGGGCAATGGAAGATATTGGTATCGTTCATACGTGCCCGTGCATCGCAGGTCAAAAAATGGACGATATGAACGAGAGGGGGAGTAGAAGAAAAGAGGGACATAGTGTAGATGAGGGAATTGGGGTTTTAGGAAAAACGGCAGTAGTAGTGATGAGCATGAGATACAGGAACAGTAAAGTTAAAATGTCTAAAAATCAGGTAAAAGGAAGAACAGTAAATGCACAACTACAATAGTATATTATAAACAAAATGAGTTTGGAGCTGTTAAAGTTGCAGGACTTTAAAGTTAAGGTAAAGTATTCTTAAAAATGTATAGATGTGAAACAATGATAGATATTACAGTGGTATAGAGATAAATGGACAGTGGTACAGGAATTATTTAAACAATTTAGAGTAGAAAAACATAGATACCGTACAAAAAAATAAAAGTGCAGCAAACTAACTGGTAGCAGGATTTTGGCAAAAAGTGTGTCTAGGTTATAATGAAAGCAGGTGGCTGAGTTGCAGGGTATCCACAGCTCAGAAGATCTTTTTTACTTGTTTACAAGTTGTAGAAAGTTATTTTTATATGTTGTCCTCCTGTGTTCCTCCTGTTTAAATGCTGTCTAAGGGGCCTATTTATCAACACTAAAATAACAGTTTTAAGTACATTTTCCTTAATTACTGGTCTTTTAGTATTCAGAAATACACTTAACACAAGAGATATCACTGATACTTGGTAACGAAGGCTAAACTAATGTCTCTTTTTAGGTCCTACATCAAAACAAGACCTATCCTTCTGTCCAAATAGAAATACAGTGATAAGTGTACGGAGGGGATTTGCAGGGACAGAGCTTTATCACAAGCTCTGGCCCTGCAAGGGATTTTTAGTAAATCCCTGTGATATTGCCTGAATTTGCAATGCAAATTCAGTTGGTAATATCACACTACAATGTGCATTCAACATGCGGATTGTAGTAAATAGAGCCCTTGGAGGAAGAAGGCGGTTGCTACTAAATATTTGCACCGTGGTAGCATAGTGCTCGCGAGCGGGTCAATGGTCGGCCAGTGCACACGCGCGACGTGTGCAATGCGTGTGCGTGAGCCCCGGAGCGAGTGAGAACTTCACTCGCTCCGGGGCTCGCTACAAAACAGAACGCCTGCCTTTTGTGGACATCTGTGATGTCAGTAGTGAACTTCTTGCTCTATTAGAGCAGGAAGTTTACTCGGGCTTGCGGGAACCGAGACCCTACTCGCAAAAGCTGTGGGTGGTCACCCACAGGTATGCGAGCGGCATGGAGGCGAATTTTTTATTTTTTTTAAATCCGCCCTGATTCAGAGCGAGCGTTTGCAAATATCAAGCGCCTCTGAATCAGACACTAAGCCTTTTACAGGCTGTGTTTGAAAATTGACAGTTAGGAGCCGATTGGTTGGTTAGTAATCTCCATCCTCTATGTCTCTCTTCAAGGCTTAGTACAGTACATAGACCCCTACGTCAGTTATGGAAGAATAACAATCCCAAACATCAGCCTTTATGTATCAAATGGAATCATAGACTCTATTCAGGTTCAGGCATTAGAAATGTTAAGATGCTTTAAAATAGCACTGATCAGATTTTGGACAGAAGAATAGGACTTGTTTTGATGTAGGACCTAAAAGGGGACATTAGTTTAGCCTTCATTACCAAGTTTAATGAATGTTGCCATAGAATTAAAAATATTATTTGATCTAATTTTCCTATTCTGTAAGTCACCATAGGGATGGATGCCCAAGACCTTTTGGTAAACATGCACAATACACATCTGCAATACACAAGTGCAATAGAAAAACATTTATGCCCAAGTATACATGAGCGGTTAATTTAAACAAAGTACTATATTAACGTGTTAGTTTTCTTTAGATGTTAAGATAGTTGTCTATGAAAAATTAATTAAAAACTGAACAATAGGTCACAACTCATCCTAAAGGCACACAAACACCTACCAAATCTACACCTTTCTTACATATATCTAAGCACCTCTGGTGTAAGTAATGTCAGCAATTTTCCCTATGGTATAAAGTATGCAGACGTTTAATTCATGTTTGAACAAAGTCAAATGGATGAGGGGGTTTAGAATCAAGCAAGGATTATAGGCAACTTTACCGTAGACAATCGAGCCAAATACTCTTCAACAAATACATTTGCTACATGCTTTATAGTATTACTGAGAGGGCGCAGAACCCATCTTAAATATTTGCCATTGTTCCACAAGGGAGTAGATGCAGAAGCAAAGACGTGACTTTTATACCCAGGAACCTAATAATCAAACAGTACTGAATCCATAGCAACAAAACTTAAAGATTAACTACATCCAAAAGTATGTTATGCGTTATTAAAGAGTTGGTGTAGCTGTTATTGTGTTCTGTTACTAAATATTTGTCACGACTGGCTCAGGGGAATCTAAGGAGCTGAAAGCTGAGGTCCCAGGTTGTGGAAGCTGACAACCACCACGCTACCATTGGGTAAAGGGTAATCAAGTGATGAAGACTGTCATGGCTGCGTCCATGACGGCAACTGCAGCAGCCAAGACACAGAGCAGCTCATGGATGTCTACGTGGTCCCTGGGCATAATCCTCAGCACGTCACTTGCCGCCAGCCACACCTGACTTCTGACCGCTCAAGAGGTCAGGGGAAGCCGGCGCTGGGGTGAGTAACCTGACAGTACCCCTCCCTTTCAGGGTGGACTCCTGACACCCACAAGGCTTATCAGGAAATCTTCTGTGAAAAGCTCGAACAAGTTGAGGAGCATGGATGTCAGAGGTCTTAATCCATGTTCATTCTAATGGTCCATATCCTTTCCAATCAATAAGATACTGAAGACAAGCCTGATGCCAAGAGTCATAGATTTTCTCAACCTCAAATTCGATTCCCAGTTGAGTTTGAACTTGAGGAGTCTTGGGTAGAAAATGCTGAAATTGATTAAGAACCAATGGTCGTAACAAAGAAACATGAAATGTGTTGGAGATTCTCAACTGCGAAGGGACAGTCAGAGGACGCAACAGACCAACAACCTTGTTACGGATGTTTTTTTGCTGGGCACCCTTGGCACAGGACACAATAAAGTTTCATAGTGGGCCACCAGTAGGATCACTGTAAAAACTTGTCTTGAGAATGCTCGAGTGACCACCAAAAAGAGAAGCATGGGCCCATGTCAATAAGTTTTTATGCACTGAGGTACCACAAAGATCTTGCCAGGAGGAGGAGAGTGGGAGCAAAGACAAGAGGATCCAAAATCGGCTGAAATTGAGGTTGATCTTCCTCCTCTTGTGGAGACAAAAAGGATCGAGAAAGAGCATCGGCTTTCTTATTCAGGATCCCAGGACAAAATTGAAGTCAAATCTAGAGAAGTGGAGGGACCAGCGAGCTTGTCTGGCATTTAACCGGTGAGCTGTTTGGAGATAAACAACGTTCTTATGATCCGTGATAATGGTAACAGGGAATCTAGCACCTTCCAAAAGATGTCTCCACTCCTCCAGTGCCAAACGCATAGCCAATAACTCTTGCTCTCCGATGGCATAATTCTTCTCGGCTGGAGAGAATTTGCGAGAAAATAACCCACATGGATGATTCTTCCCATCTTCAGCAGTTTGAGAAAGCACAGCTCCTACACCTAAAGAGGAGGCGTCTACTTCCAAGATAAAAAGTTTCTCGAGTTGTGGTTGGTAAAGAATTGGAGCTGTGGAAAATGCTGTTTTGAGATCTTGGAAGGCCCCTACTGCTGTAGGAGACCAACGAGACGGGCTAGACCCTTTCTTAGTGAGAGCCGTGATGAAGGCAACCAGCGTAGAAAAGTTCAAAATAAATCTCTGATAATAATTGGAAAAGCCAAGGAATCATTGAATGGCTTTCAAAGAATTTGGCTGGGCCATTCCCGAATGGCTTTTAGTTTGTCTGGATCTATTTGTAGGGAATTTCCAGAAATAATGTGCCCTAAGAATGGCACCAAGGATTGTTCGAAGAGACATTTGGAGATCTTCCCATATAGACAGTGGTCACGAAGGAGGGACAGAACCTCTCTGACATGAAGTTGGTGGGACTGTAAGTTCTCAGAAAAAATTAGAATGTCATCAAGATAGACTACAACATATTTGTAGAGGACATCTCTAAAGATCTTGCTTGAATAATCGCTGGAGCAATACATAAGCCAAAAGGCATCACCAAATATTCAAAATGGGTGTCCCGAGTGTTGAACGCAGTTTTCCACTCATCCCCCGCCTTGATACGAATCAAATTGTAGGCCCCACAGAGAATCAATTTTGTGAAAAAGTGAGCCCCACAAACATTGTCAAAAAGTTCAGAGATGAGTGGCAGAGGGTATCGGTTTTTGATAGTAATAAGATTGAGTCGTCTGTAAAATATGCAGGATCTGAGCCCACTGTCTTTTTTTTTGACAAAGAAAATTCCAGCCCCAGCAGGAGAAGAGGACGGTCTGATGAACTCCTAGGCTTAGTTTTCATTATTGTAATCAGATATGGCTGCTGTTTCCAGAACCGAAAGAGGGTAAATTTGGCCATGAGGTGGCATTTTCCCAGGAATGAGATCAATGCCACAGTCCCAAAAACGATGAGGAGGTAATTTGTCCACAGCCTGTTCATTAAAAACATCAGCAAAATTCTGGCATGGTTCCGGCAGATGGGGATCTAGGAGAACTTTCAATTGATCAGGAGTAGGAAACTTAAGAGAAGGTCTGGTAGAAACTTGATGGGTATGCATGGGAAGCACACAGGACAGACATTGATGAAAACAACTTGGACGCCAAGCAAGGATAGTAGACCAATTCAGCATAGGATTGTGTTTTTTAAGCCAAGGCAGACCTAAAACTAGTTCGTAAGAGGTTTTAGGTAGAACTAGGAATTCCAACATTTCTTGATGGAGGCATCCTACTCGCTGAGACACCGGGTGGGTAACAAAGGAAATAGAATCTCCCAGAATGACGTTGCAGTCTACCCATGAGAGAGCTAGCTTGCTGGGTAGAGGAGAGACCAGTATACCCAGGGTACATGCCAAGGACTCAGAAATAAAATTTCCGGAGGCTCCAGAATCTACCAAGGCTTTCAAATCTTTTGTCCTCGACCTGTAGGAAAGGGACACCGATAAACGACTATCCATTACATGGGATGGCTTGATCAATACCCCCAACTGGACGCTCCCAGAAGCAGTTAGGGTCTCACATTTCCCGCAAGAAGAGGACAATTCTTGAGAACATGGTCCGGAGCTGCACAATAAAGGCAGAGCTTGTTCTGGAAGTGACATGTTCACTCAGCCGTGGTTAGCCGAGAGTTATTAACCTGCATAGGTTCTTCTTTATTCGTTGCCGGAGATGAAGAATGTGTATCCAATAACAACCGATCCTGAAATCGATCCTCTCGCTCTCTACTAGCCAATTGCTCTCTATGGTGTAAGTCGATCTTTATACACAGGGAGATTTGGAGAAGGACTCTGGAAGATCCCGAGAGGCTAACTCATCTTTCATTTTTCCTGAAAGTCCAGAGGCAGCCTTGAGCGCCTCTTCATTCCATTTTAGTTTAGAAGAAATTGTTTGAAATTGTACCACGTACTGTCCCACGGTATGGCTCCCTTGATGGACTCAAAGAAGATCGGAGGAGGCCGAGGAAGTGCGGCCCAGCTCGTCAAAGATTCTTTTGAAAGAAGAAATAAAGTTCTCATAGTTTGACACTAGAGGATCTGCTTGTTCCCATAATTGGGAGACTCAATCCAAGGCGATTGCAGTCTGCAGTGAAATAATATAAGCCACTTTTGACCTAGACGTAGGGAAGTTCTGTGGCAGGCATTCTAACTGAATTTCACACTGATTGATTAAACCTCGGCAACGTCTTGGGTTTCCATCAAAGAGTTCAGGCGATGCCAATTGAAGACAAGACATCTGAGTCACTGGAACTGGAGGATGGACTGGTGGACGAAGGAGCGGACACAGTGGGAGGAGGAAGTAACGTAGCCAAGGTTGACTGGATGGCAAGTAGTTGACCAGAGAGCTCTTGTAAATATTGAGCCACTTGATGATGTGCTGCCTCCTGATTATCCATGCGAGAGGCGAGATCTTGCAACGCCCCTGCACGCTCGGATCCTGAAGCTTCCATTTGGCTTGAACAAACTGTCATGGCAGGCTCAGGTGAATCTTCTACTGAGGAGCTGAAAGCTGAGGTCCCGGGTTGCGGAAGGAATTGGAGGTGAGGGCCTGGATGTATGTTCTCCTCATCCACAAGTATCGGATGTTGGCAAGACCTAAACAAAGGCCAGGTCTAACCTGCTGGGAGGTGCTCACCAGTGACCCCTCCAAGCAGGATATGGGTTTAAGCTGCACCCAGCAAGCAGGTTGCTGCCCTTTGGCCAGGTATCCGATACAGGTGGGAAATGGAGGGAGATAACAGCGATAAGGATATGCTACTGAGTACGCGGGCATGGAATCAGTCACACCTCTGGAACAGGAGAGTGACACTGTGGCTGTACTCGGAGAATGTACAGAGTACGCGGGCAAGGTATCCAGTCACACCGCTGGCACAGGAGAGTAACTAGAGATGACTCGAGAGTAAACAGCAAGGGAACCTGGATCGGAGTGATGGCAAGCATACACTAGCACTAATGATGTTGTACAGGCAACTTCCTGCTGTCTGGAGCCTAGTTATATACACTAAGGTACAGTAGCAGTTCATTGGCGGGTAGCGTCAGCTGACAACCACCACGCTACCATTGGGTAAAGGGTAATCAGGTGATGAAGACTGTCATGGCTGTGTCCATGATGGCAACCGCAGCAACCAAGACATGGAGCATCTCATGAATGTCTACGTGGTCCCTAGGCCTAATCCTCAGCGCGTCACCCACCGCTGCACCTGACGTTTGACCACTCGAGAGGTCAGGGGAAGCTGGCGCTGGGGTGAGTAACGGCCGATCCAAGGCCACAACCTGACTATATTGCTGTGTAATAGCTGCATGCATTCTCTCCTTGGCATCCCAGCTTGAAATTGTCTTGCAAAGTAGAATCAGAATCAGACTTTATTTCGTCAGGTATAAAACATATACATGGAATTTGACTCCGGAACCACTGACCAAGTACTCAATTTACACACCAATGACAAATCACAATACATACATTGCTACATTTAAATGAAATAACTCCATGAGGTGTAAATTAAGCTGGATGCACATTAGCAGATAAATTCTGCAGATCTGACAAACGCTCTGAGATTAGTAAGGTTGCGGTGACTGGCGGAATGGTCACTGCAACTTTAGTACATCCCGCCCCTTATCTTTCCTCCTATCTCCCTCTGTTCGTCCCCATTTCCTCCTGTGTCACCCTATCTTCTCCCCCTTTTCTCCTATTTCCCTCTATTTTTCACCTGTTTTTTTTTACCTGTGACATTTCAAGTGGGGTCCAGAGACACCTACTGTAATTCTATGCAGAGGATTGTTTGAGGGAGGGGGCCCCAAACCTATATCTGCGTAGGGCCCCATCAGGTCTTAATCCGGCTCTGCGTCTAGGTCATGCATGCGCACAGGTAGTGAGGAGGTGGCGGATGGATCCACTCAATCTCTCTTCCCATCCCTGGTGCTCCTTCCCATCAGAAGGAGCGGGGATCCAAGAACAAGCTCCGTCTAAACACGGCGCTTGTTCTCGGCAGCAAACTCTGAAAACTTTCAGTTTTCGGATTTTGCTGAATATCAGGGGGTCCATTTGGGACCCTTGATGATGAATAGCATTTCCGCATGGTTACCGGGCCATTTATCGTTTCATGAATAGGTCCCTGAGACTCTTGGCGGATATGGCTGGGCAGGTCTAATGTGAGTATCCACCCATATTATGAGTCACAGGGATCTCTGTGACAGCACCGACCCAACTCTCCGTCCGCTGGAGCAGCGGTCGTCACTGTTATCAGCACTTACACCTACTCTATGGTAGATGCAAGAAATACCACTGAAATAGGCGTCCGGTCGTCAAGCGCACGGCTCAGAATATGGTGTAATTCTGGAAACTATCACACAACACCCCAGGAGACGGTACGTCCAGTTGTCTCCCTGTTGCCACCCAGCCTCCCCATTGCCACACAGGGTCTGTGCAGTGTGTAAATCAGCCAATGGATGCAGCAGGCAGAGGAGGCGAGAAGCATAGAAGAGAAGTAGAGGTGGGGGCGGGCCTTGCATGCGAGGAGGGGACGGGGCCTTGCCTGTGAGGTGGGTACGGGGCCTTGCCTGTGAGGCAGGGGCAGGGCCTTGCATGTGGGTTGGGGTCGGGGCCTTGCCTGTGAGGTGGGGACGGGGCCTTGCATGCGAGGTGGAGACTGGGCCTTGCCTGTGAGGTGGGGGCAGGGCCTTGCATGTGAGGTGGGGGTGGGGCCTTGCATGCGAGGTGGAGACGGGGCCTTGCATGTGAGGTGGGGGCGGGGCCTTGCATGGGAGGTGGGGGCGGGGCCTTGCATGCGCACAGTAAAGTGCTTTGCCTGTGAAAAGGAAATGGCCTCACAGTCACATAAGGCAGCAAGTGGACCATACTGCATTACACTTACAGATCCCCACAGTTGGCCCAAGGCAATGAAAATGCCAATAGAAAATGGGGTCATCCCTGGGGACAACTGACATCCAGCCCAGCCTGAGCCTAGCTGCACAGTAAGTCATGCCACAAAATATTCTTATATACTCAATACACTCAAACACACAAGTATTCACAGATAAACTAACCAGAGACATGCTACTGTATAACACAGCAAGCGCTTTCCACTTAATCCTTAGTCATTGTGTATTTTACTGCGTCCCTGGTATCAATTTTTTAGTGACAGTGTAAAGACACTCAGATGGTGGTAATGGTTGCCAGCGCTAGCTAGCAGCTGCTGATTGGCTGATTGCAGATTCAATCAGATAAGTACTTTCATCATTATTCGAGCATTATTGTATGATTTTGTGGATGTATTTTAAAAATTTTTTTTGCTACTTTCAGTCGTATACGAGGAGGATGATTACACGCTGCTGTGTTATTTTAATAATAAATAAATAAAACCTAACGAATGCTAATTATCTATCGTTTATTAGTAGTGCTGTCACGCCTGTGATATACATTGTTAATTTGGTGATTAGTGATGACGCTCCAGTCACACGACTCATTATAGCATCACACCAGGATGTACATTTACAGCTCATAATGACTTAGATCTATTGATGAATTTCAGTATTATTATTTATTGCTTTTCCCCCCCTATTCCTTCTTATTGTCTTTCTAGTTTGGCTTTGATTTAATCTCACATCAGCGCTGGGAGGGTAATAAATAGATGCAATGCAGATTGGCGTATACAATAAGGAGAGTAGGCTGCTCGGCTCCAGATTTCCTTTGTCATGGAAAATTCACTTTGAACAGCTTTGTGTTTTCTGTGCAGAGCAGTTTCCAGCTTGTAAAATATGCAGCAGCAGCAATCTAATGTTCCACGCCAGACGCTCGGCAAAGTATTCAGAGTTTTGTGTCTGCTACAAACATGACGGCTTCTCACCGACACTTTAATGTCTCTGAATCTAAACTTTCACCCCACCAAAGGGCCTATTTATCAATTAATATTTGCGGATTATCCCATTAAAATTTAATTTTTCAGCAGAAGTGGAGCTTAGGGCGAGAGCCCCCTTTGGTGCCCTGAGCTCCAGGGGGGGCGTGGCTATGGCTTTCCGGAAAAAAAAGGAAATAGTAATTGCGCCATTTGCCGGGGGGAGATGGTCTGGTCTTACCTGGTGAATGCAGGCGAGTCCCTCTTCCTTGTTCTGCTCCTCAGACCTCCATCTTCCGCGGACACTCCCAGAATGCCATGCTTGACAACGTCACGCCAGGCACTTGCATTCTGGGAGGGTTGCTTGGAGGCTGGGACTCCTGAGTCAGAGTCCCAGCTGTGGGCAAGAGCGGGCAAGGTGGCTGCGGCCATACCCTCAGGCCACAGAGCCCTGCTTGCCCGCCCCTAAAACCGCCACTGGCTATGGGATATTTTCTGCAAAATGGTACCGCTCACCACTCGCGTATGCGTGGTCAGCAGACAGCACATTTGTAGAATGGTGCTGGGGTCCCGGAGGAGAGATGAAGGGATTGCATTAGCCATCTCTTCCCTTCTAACACAGCGCAGGGAGTCAGGGACGATAAGAAGTTATAATTATCAATTGTAGAACCTGATAATTGATAAATATGTCCCCAAGGGTGTCCAGAGTGACTTTGTGCCGTGCTTGCTGACTTATAAATTCTCCTCCCCGGTAGAAGCCTGGGGAGGAGAAGCAGATGGGCGGAGTTGGGGGCGGGACTGGCCGGATTGCGTCATGATGCCCCACCCCTCGTAGGAATTCGCCACGAATGCCGGATATTTTCAAATATGTAACCCCATCTAAAAATGTTTGTTTAACAGACCATATTCCATTGCAAAACATGCATAGGAATATGCATGTTTTGCCGACTCCCTCCATCGCTCTGGTCGCTTCTCTGGCTCCGTCTGCTATGCTGACACTTTGTTCTCCCGGCAGAACACAGTAAAGTTTAGAAAAAAAAAAAATTTTCTCTAAACTTTACTGAGTTCTGCTGAGCAAACACAGTGTCAGCGCAGCAGATGGAGCCGGAGGTGGCTGCAGCGGCCAGGTAAGAGGGGGACAGGGGGGAGGTGAGAGGTGAGTGGAGGAGGGAGGGGGTGGTTGGGGCGATGTAATTACTGGTGTCCGTCAGCCAGTGTGTACCAGCGATATGTCTGTGAACGACGTCGTTCACAGACATATCGCGTTGGCTCTACTGCACAGCCGATGGACAGATATGTCTACAGACATATCTGTTCATCGGCAAGTGTGTACGGGCGGTCTGCAGACCACTCGTACACATGCAGCGGCAGCCGCGGGGACGTGGACAGACACGCCCCCTTCCCTCCCCCTGGCCAGCGGGTCCTGCGGATGCCTGGAAGATGATGGCCGTTCAGTGTGCATAAACGACCATCATCTACAGATCAGTCGATCTGCAGATATATCTGTTCAGTGTGTACCCAGCATAAGGGGTCTATGTACTAAGCCTTGGAGAGTGATAAAGTATATGGAAATAAAATACCAACCAATCAGTTCCTAAATGTCATTTTTCAAACATAGGGCCTGCTTCACTACCAATCACATCTGTAAATGCAATAGCGATTAAGCAACGCAGTTCAACTGCGATAGTATGCTAATCCATTGCGATCGCTATGCCGCCGCTGCTCTACACAAGGACACCCACGTTACCTTACACCACTGGCGTCACAAGGGGGTTGCGGGCCACACCAAGTTGTCACCAGCCGACGGGTGACACCGCGCGCAGTAAAAGCTTCTCGGCCCTGTCCACACCAGGTGCAAACTGAGGTAAGGACACCACTGCTTTACACACATCCGTAATGTTTAGCAAGACTGAGATACCACCAGTAACATGGAGTACCATCGCAGCCTCACACACACTTACACAGGCTCTGACCTTACTCAGGAATTACTAACCTCATCACACACAGTGATTACACAAGACTGAGATACCATAAGTAACATGGAGTACCATCACAGCCTCACACACTTACACAGGCTCTGACCTTACTCAGGAATTACTAACCTCATCACACACAGTGATTACACAAGACTGAGAGACCATCAGTAACATGGAGTACCATCGCAGCCTCACACACACTTACACAGGCTCTGACCTTACTCAGGAATTACTAACCTCATCACACGTAGTGATTACACAAGACTGAGATACCACCAGTAACATGGAGTACCATCGCAGCCTCACACACACTTACACAGGCTCTGACCTTACTCAGGAATTACTAACCTCATCACACGTAGTGATTACACAAGACTGAGATACCATCGGTAACATGGAGTACCATCGCAGCCTCACACACACTTACACAGGCTCTGACCTTACTCAGGAATTACTAACCTCATCACACACACAGTGATTACACAAGACTGAGAAACCATCGGTAACATGGAGTACCATCGCAGCCTCACACACACTTACACAGGCTCTGACCTTACTCAGGAATTACTAACCTCATCACACGCAGTGATTACACAAGACTGAGAAACCATCAGTAACATGGAGTACCATCACAGCCTCACACACACTTACACAGGGTCTGACCTTACTCAGGAATTACTAACCTCATCACACACAGTGATTACACAATACTGAGATACCATCAGTAACATGGAGTACCATCACATCCTCACACACACTTACACAGGCTCTGACCTTACTCAGGAATTACTAACCTCATCACACGCAGTGATTACACAAGACTGAGATACCATAAGTAACATGGAGTACCATCACAGCCTCACACACTTACACAGGCTCTGACCTTACTCAGGAATTACTAACCTCATCACACACAGTGATTACACAAGACTGAGAGACCATCAGTAACATGGAGTACCATCGCAGCCTCACACACACTTACACAGGCTCTGACCTTACTCAGGAATTACTAACCTCATCACACGTAGTGATTACACAAGACTGAGATACTATCAGAAACATGGAGTACCATCACAGCCTCACACACACTTACACAGGCTCTGACCTTACTCAGGAATTACTAACCTCATCACACACAGTGATTACACAAGACTGAGATACCATCAGTAACATGGAGTACCATCACAGCCTCACACACACTTACACAGGCTCTGACCTTACTCAGGAATTACTAACCTCATCACACGCAGTGATTACACAAGACTGAGATACCATCAGTAACATGGAGTACCATCACAGCCTCACACACTTACACAGGCTCTGACCTTACTCAGGAATTACTAACCTCATCACACACAGTGAGTACACAAGACTGAGATACCATCAGTAACATGGAGTACCATCACATCATCACACACACTTACACAGGCTCTGACCTTACTCAGGAATTACTAACCTCATCACATGCAGTGATTACACAAGACTGAGATACCATCAGCAACATGGAGTACCATCACAGCCTCACACACACTTACACAGGCTCTGACCTTACTCAGGAATTACTAACCTCATCACACACAGTGATTACACAAGACTGAGAAACCATCGGTAACATGGAGTACCATCGCAGCCTCACACACACTTACACAGGCTCTGACCTTACTCAGGAATTACTAACCTCATCACACGCAGTGATTACACAAGACTGAGAAACCATCGGTAACATGAAGTACCATCACAGCCTCACACACACTTACACAGGCTCTGACCTTACTCAGGAATTACTAACCTCATCACACGCAGTGATTACACAAGACTGAGAAACCATCAGTAACATGGAGTACCATCACATCCTCACACACACTTACACAGGCTCTGACCTTACTCAGGAATTACTAACCTCATCACACACACAGTGATTACACAAGACTGAGAAACCATCGGTAACATGGAGTACCATCGCAGCCTCACACACACTTACAGTACACAGGCTCTGACCTTACTCAGAAATTACTAACCTCATCACACACAGTGATTACACAAGACTGAGAAACCATCGGTAACATGGAGTACCATCGCAGCCTCACACACACTTACACAGGCTCTGACCTTACTCAGGAATTACTAACCTCATCACACACACAGTGATTACACAAGACTGAGAAACCATCGGTAACATGGAGTACCATCGCAGCCTCACACACACTTACACAGGCTCTGACCTTACTCAGGAATTACTAACCTCATCACACACAGTGATTACACAAGACTGAGAAACCATCAGTAACATGGAGTACCATCACAGCCTCACACACACTTACACAGGCTCTGACCTTACTCAGGAATTACTAACCTCATCACACACAGTGATTACACAAGACTGAGAAACCATCAGTAACATGGAGTACCATCGCAGCCTCACACACACTTACACAGGCTCTGACCTTACTCAGGAATTACTAACCTCATCACACGCAGTGATTACACAAGAATGAGAGACCATCAGTAACATGGAGTACCATCGCAGCCTCACACACACTTACACAGGCTCTGACCTTACTCAGGAATTACTAACCTCATCACACACACAGTGATTACACAAGACTGAGAAACCATCGGTAACATGGAGTACCATCACAGCCTCACACACACTTACACAGGCTCTGACCTTACTCAGGAATTACTAACCTCATCACACACAGTGATTACACAAGACTGAGATACTATCAGAAACATGGAGTACCATCACAGCCTCACACACACTTACACAGGCTCTGACCTTACTCAGGAATTACTAACCTCATCACACACAGTGATTACACAAGACTGAGATACCATCAGTAACATGGAGTACCATCACAGCCTCACACACACTTACACAGGCTCTGACCTTACTCAGGAATTACTAACCTCATCACACGCAGTGATTACACAAGACTGAGATACCATCAGTAACATGGAGTACCATCACAGCCTCACACACTTACACAGGCTCTGACCTTACTCAGGAATGACTAACCTCATCACACACAGTGATTACACAAGACTGAGAAACCATCGGTAACATGGAGTACCATCGCAGCCTCACACACACTTACACAGGCTCTGACCTTACTCAGGAATTACTAACCTCATCACACGCAGTGATTACACAAGACTGAGAAACCATCGGTAACATGAAGTACCATCACAGCCTCACACACACTTACACAGGCTCTGACCTTACTCAGGAATTACTAACCTCATCACACGCAGTGATTACACAAGACTGAGAAACCATCAGTAACATGGAGTACCATCACATCCTCACACACACTTACACAGGCTCTGACCTTACTCAGGAATTACTAACCTCATCACACACACAGTGATTACACAAGACTGAGAAACCATCGGTAACATGGAGTACCATCGCAGCCTCACACACACTTACAGTACACAGGCTCTGACCTTACTCAGAAATTACTAACCTCATCACACACAGTGATTACACAAGACTGAGAAACCATCGGTAACATGGAGTACCATCGCAGCCTCACACACACTTACACAGGCTCTGACCTTACTCAGGAATTACTAACCTCATCACACACACAGTGATTACACAAGACTGAGAAACCATCGGTAACATGGAGTACCATCGCAGCCTCACACACACTTACACAGGCTCTGACCTTACTCAGGAATTACTAACCTCATCACACACAGTGATTACACAAGACTGAGAAACCATCAGTAACATGGAGTACCATCACAGCCTCACACACACTTACACAGGCTCTGACCTTACTCAGGAATTACTAACCTCATCACACACAGTGATTACACAAGACTGAGAAACCATCAGTAACATGGAGTACCATCGCAGCCTCACACACACTTACACAGGCTCTGACCTTACTCAGGAATTACTAACCTCATCACACGCAGTGATTACACAAGACTGAGAGACCATCAGTAACATGGAGTACCATCGCAGCCTCACACACACTTACACAGGCTCTGACCTTACTCAGGAATTACTAACCTCATCACACACACAGTGATTACACAAGACTGAGAAACCATCGGTAACATGGAGTACCATCGCAGCCTCACACACACTTACACAGGCTCTGACCTTACTCAGGAATTACTAACCTCATCACACACAGTGATTACACAAAACTGAGAAACCATCGGTAACATGGAGTACCATCGCAGCCTCACACACACTTACACAGGCTCTGACCTTACTCAGGAATTACTAACCTCATCACACACACAGTGATTACACAAGACTGAGAAACCATCGGTAACATGGAGTACCATCGCAGCCTCACACACACTTACACAGGCTCTGAACTAACTCAGGAATTACTAACCTCATCACACGCAGTGATTACACAAGCCTGAGAAACCATCGGTAACATGGAGTACCATCGCAGCGTCACACACACTTACACAGGCTCTGACCTTACTCAGGAATTACTAACCTCATCACACGCAGTGATTACACAAGCCTGCCAAACCATCAGTAACATGGAGTACCATTGCAGCCTCACACACACTTACAGTACACAGGCTCTGACCTTACTCAGAAATTACTAACCTCATCACACACAGTGATTACACAAGACTGAGAAACCATCGGTAACATGGAGTACCATCGCAGCCTCACACACACTTACACAGGCTCTGACCTTACTCAGGAATTACTAACCTCATCACACACACAGTGATTACACAAGACTGAGAAACCATCGGTAACATGGAGTACCATCGCAGCCTCACACACACTTACACAGGCTCTGACCTTACTCAGGAAATACTAACCTCATCACACACAGTGATTACACAAGACTGAGAAACCATCAGTAACATGGAGTACCATCACAGCCTCACACACACTTACACAGGCTCTGACCTTACTCAGGAATTACTAACCTCATCACACACAGTGATTACACAAGACTGAGAAACCATCAGTAACATGGAGTACCATCGCAGCCTCACACACACTTACACAGGCTCTGACCTTACTCAGGAATTACTAACCTCATCACACGCAGTGATTACACAAGACTGAGAGACCATCAGTAACATGGAGTACCATCGCAGCCTCACACACACTTACACAGGCTCTGACCTTACTCAGGAATTACTAACCTCATCACACACACAGTGATTACACAAGACTGAGAAACCATCGGTAACATGGAGTACCATCGCAGCCTCACACACACTTACACAGGCTCTGACCTTACTCAGGAATTACTAACCTCATCACACACAGTGATTACACAAGACTGAGAAACCATCGGTAACATGGAGTACCATCGCAGCCTCACACACACTTACACAGGCTCTGACCTTACTCAGGAATTACTAACCTCATCACACACACAGTGATTACACAAGACTGAGAAACCATCGGTAACATGGAGTACCATCGCAGCCTCACACACACTTACACAGGCTCTGACCTTACTCAGGAATTACTAACCTCATCACACGCAGTGATTACACAAGACTGAGAGACCATCAGTAACATGGAGTACCATCGCAGCCTCACACACACTTACACAGGCTCTGACCTTACTCAGGAATTACTAACCTCATCACACACACAGTGATTACACAAGACTGAGAAACCATCAGTAACATGGAGTACCATCACAGCCTCACACACACTTACACAGGCTCTGACCTTACTCAGGAATTACTAACCTCATCACACACAGTGATTACACAAGACTGAGAAACCATCAGTAACATGGAGTACCATCACATCCTCACACACACTTACACAGGCTCTGACCTTACTCAGGAATTACTAACCTCATCACACACAGTGATTACACAAGACTGAGATACCACCAGTAACATGGAGTACCATCACATCCTCACACACACTTACACAGGCTCTGACCTTACTCAGGAATTACTAACCTCATCACACACAGTGATTACACAAGACTGAGAAACCATCAGTAACATGGAGTACCATCGCAGCCTCACACACACTTACACAGGCTCTGGCCTTACTCAGAAATTACTAACCTCATCACACACAGTGATTACACAAGACTGAGAGACCATCAGTAACATGGAGTACCATCACAGCCTCACACACACTTACACAGGCTCTGACCTTACTCAGGAATTACTAACCTCATCACACGCAGTGATTACACAAGACTGAGAGACCATCAGTAACATGGAGTACCATCGCAGCCTCACACACACTTACACAGGCTCTGACCTTACTCAGGAATTACTAACCTCATCACACACACAGTGATTACACAAGACTGAGAAACCATCGGTAACATGGAGTACCATCGCAGCCTCACACACACTTACACAGGCTCTGACCTTACTCAGGAATTACTAACCTCATCACACACAGTGATTACACAAGACTGAGAAACCATCAGTAACATGGAGTACCATCACAGCCTCACACACACTTACACAGGCTCTGACCTTACTCAGGAATTACTAACCTCATTACACACAGTGATTACACAAGACTGAGAAACCATCAGTAACATGGAGTACCATCACAGCCTCACACACACTTACACAGGCTCTGACCTTACTCAGGAATTACTAACCTCATCACACGCAGTGATTACACAAGACTGAGAGACCATCAGTAACATGGAGTACCATCGCAGCCTCACACACACTTACACAGGCTCTGACCTTACTCAGGAATTACTAACCTCATCACACACACAGTGATTACACAAGACTGAGAAACCATCGGTAACATGGAGTACCATCGCAGCCTCACACACACTTACACAGGCTCTGACCTTACTCAGGAATTACTAACCTCATCACACACAGTGATTACACAAGACTGAGAAACCATCAGTAACATGGAGTACCATCACAGCCTCACACACACTTACACAGGCTCTGACCTTACTCAGGAATTACTAACCTCATCACACACAGTGATTACACAAGACTGAGAAACCATCAGTAACATGGAGTACCATCGCAGCCTCACACACACTTACACAGGCTCTGACCTTACTCAGAAATTACTAACCTCATCACACACAGTGATTACACAAGACTGAGAGACCATCAGTAACATGGAGTACCATCACAGCCTCACACACACTTACACAGGCTCTGACCTTACTCAGGAATTACTAACCTCATCACACGCAGTGATTACACAAGACTGAGAGACCATCAGTTACATGGAGTACCATCGCAGCCTCACACACACTTACACAGGCTCTGACCTTACTCAGGAATTACTAACCTCATCACACACACAGTGATTACACAAGACTGAGAAACCATCAGTAACATGGAGTACCATCACAGCCTCACACACACTTACACAGGCTCTGACCTTACTCAGGAATTACTAACCTCATCACACACAGTGATTACACAAGACTGAGAAACCATCAGTAACATGGAGTACCATCACATCCTCACACACACTTACACAGGCTCTGACCTTACTCAGGAATTACTAACCTCATCACACACAGTGATTACACAAGACTGAGATACCACCAGTAACATGGAGTACCATCACATCCTCACACACACTTACACAGGCTCTGACCTTACTCAGGAATTACTAACCTCATCACACACAGTGATTACACAAGACTGAGATACCACCAGTAACATGGAGTACCATCACAGCCTCACACACACTTACACAGGCTCTGACCTTACTCAGATATTACTAACCTCATCACACACAGTGATTACACAAGACTGAGAGACCATCAGTAACATGGAGTACCATCACAGCCTCACACACACTTACACAGGCTCTGACCTTACTCAGGAATTACTAACCTCATCACACGCAGTGATTACACAAGACTGAGAGACCATCAGTAACATGGAGTACAATCGCAGCCTCACACACACTTACACAGGCTCTGACCTTACTCAGGAATTACTAACCTCATCACACACAGTGATTACACAAGACTGAGAAACCATCAGTAACATGGAGTACCATCACAGCCTCACACACACTTACACAGGCTCTGACCTTACTCAGGAATTACTAACCTCATCACACGCAGTGATTACACAAGACTGAGAAACCATCAGTAACATGGAGTACCATCACATCCTCACACACACTTACACAGGCTCTGACCTTACTCAGGAATTACTAACCTCATCACACACAGTGATTACACAAGACTGAGATACCACCAGTAACATGGAGTACCATCACATCCTCACACACACTTACACAGGCTCTGACCTTACTCAGGAATTACTAACCTCATCACACACAGTGATTACACAAGACTGAGATACCACCAGTAACATGGAGTACCATCACATCCTCACACACACTTACACAGGCTCTGACCTTACTCAGGAATTACTAACCTCATCACACGCAGTGATTACACAAGACTGAGATACCACCAGTAACATGGAGTACCATCACAGCCTCACACACACTTACACAGGCTCTGACCTTACTCAGATATTACTAACCTCATCAAACACAGTGATTACACAAGACTGAGAGACCATCAGTAACATGGAGTCCCATCACAGCCTCACACACTTACACAGGCTCTGACCTTACTCAGGAATTACTAACCTCATCACACACAGTGATTACACAAGACTGAGATACCACCAGTAACATGGAGTACCATCACAGCCTCACACACACTTACACAGGCTCTGACCTTACTCAGATATTGCTAACCTCATCACACACAGTGATTACACAAGACTGAGAGACCATCAGTAACATGGAGTACCATCACAGCCTCACACACTTACACAGGCTCTGACCTTACTCAGGAATTACTAACCTCATCACACGCAGTGATTACACAAGACTGAGATACCACCAGTAACATGGAGTACCATCACAGCCTCTCACACACTTACACAGGCTCTGACCTTACTCAGGAATTACTAACCTCATCACACACAGTGATTACACAAGACTGAGAAACCATCAGTAACATGGAGTACCATCACAGCCTCACACACTTACACAGGCTCTGACCTTACTCAGGAATTACTAACCTCATCACACACAGTGATTACACAAGACTGAGAGACCATCAGTAACATGGAGTACCATCGCAGCCTCACACACACTTACACAGGCTCTGACCTTACTCAGGAATTACTAACCTCATCACACGCAGTGATTACACAAGACTGAGATACTATCAGTAACATGGAGTACCATCACAGCCTCACACACACTTACACAGGCTCTGACCTTACTCAGGAATTACTAACCTCATCACACACAGTGATTACACAAGACTGAGATACCATCAGTAACATGGAGTACCATCACAGCCTCACACACACTTACACAGGCTCTGACCTTACTCAGGAATTACTAACCTCATCACACGCAGTGATTACACAAGACTGAGATACCATCAGTAACATGGAGTACCATCACAGCCTCACACACTTACACAGGCTCTGACCTTACCCAGGAATTACTAACCTCATCACATGCAGTGATTACACAAGACTGAGATACCATCAGCAACATGGAGTACCATCACAGCCTCACACACACTTACACAGGCTCTGACCTTACACAGGAATTACTAACCTCATCACACACAGTGATTACACAAGACTGAGAAACCATCGGTAACATGGAGTACCATCGCAGCCTCACACACACTTACACAGGCTCTGACCTTACTCAGGAATTACTAACCTCATCACACGCAGTGATTACACAAGACTGAGAAACCATCGGTAACATGAAGTACCATCGCAGCCTCAAACACACTTACACAGGCTCTGACCTTACTCAGGAATTACTAACCTCATCACACACAGTGATTACACAAGACTGATAAACCATCGGTAACATGGAGTACCATCGCAGCCTCACACACACTTACACAGGCTCTGACCTTACTCAGGAATTACTAACCTCATCACACACACAGTGATTACACAAGACTGAGAAACCATCGGTAACATGGAGTACCATCACAGCCTCACACACACTTACACAGGCTCTGAACTAACTCAGGAATTACTAACCTCATCACACGCAGTGATTACACAAGCCTGAGAAACCATCGGTAACATGGAGTACCATCGCAGCCTCACACACACTTACACAGGCTCTGACCTTACTCAGGAATTACTAACCTCATCACACGCAGTGATTACACAAGCCTGCCAAACCATCAGTAACATGGAGTACCATCGCAGCCTCACACACACTTACAGTACACAGGCTCTGACCTTACTCAGAAATTACTAACCTCATCACACACAGTGATTACACAAGACTGAGAAACCATCGGTAACATGGAGTACCATCGCAGCCTCACACACACTTACACAGGCTCTGACCTTACTCAGGAATTACTAACCTCATCACACACAGTGATTACACAAGACTGAGAAACCATCAGTAACATGGAGTACCATCACAGCCTCACACACACTTACACAGGCTCTGACCTTACTCAGGAATTACTAACCTCATTACACACAGTGATTACACAAGACTGAGAAACCATCAGTAACATGGAGTACCATCACAGCCTCACACACACTTACACAGGCTCTGACCTTACTCAGGAATTACTAACCTCTTCACACGCAGTGATTACACAAGACTGAGAGACCATCGGTAACATGGAGTACCATCGCAGCCTCACACACACTTACACAGGCTCTGACCTTACTCAGGAATTACTAACCTCATCACACACACAGTGATTACACAAGACTGAGAAACCATCGGTAACATGGAGTACCATCGCAGCCTCACACACACTTACACAGGCTCTGACCTTACTCAGGAATTACTAACCTCATCACACACAGTGATTACACAAGACTGAGAAACCATCAGTAACATGGAGTACCATCACAGCCTCACACACACTTACACAGGCTCTGACCTTACTCAGGAATTACTAACCTCATCACACACAGTGATTACACAAGACTGAGAAACCATCAGTAACATGGAGTACCATCGCAGCCTCACACACACTTACACAGGCTCTGACCTTACTCAGAAATTACTAACCTCATCACACACAGTGATTACACAAGACTGAGAGACCATCAGTAACATGGAGTACCATCACAGCCTCACACACACTTACACAGGCTCTGACCTTACTCAGGAATTACTAACCTCATCACACGCAGTGATTACACAAGACTGAGAGACCATCAGTTACATGGAGTACCATCACAGCCTCACACACACTTACACAGGCTCTGACCTTACTCAGGAATTACTAACCTCATCACACACACAGTGATTACACAAGACTGAGAAACCATCAGTAACATGGAGTACCATCACAGCCTCACACACACTTACACAGGCTCTGACCTTACTCAGGAATTACTAACCTCATCACACACAGTGATTACACAAGACTGAGAAACCATCAGTAACATGGAGTACCATCACATCCTCACACACACTTACACAGGCTCTGACCTTACTCAGGAATTACTAACCTCATCACACACAGTGATTACACAAGACTGAGATACCACCAGTAACATGGAGTACCATCACATCCTCACACACACTTACACAGGCTCTGACCTTACTCAGGAATTACTAACCTCATCACACACAGTGATTACACAAGACTGAGATACCACCAGTAACATGGAGTACCATCACAGCCTCACACACACTTACACAGGCTCTGACCTTACTCAGATATTACTAACCTCATCACACACAGTGATTTCACAAGACTGAGAGACCATCAGTAACATGGAGTACCATCACAGCCTCACACACACTTACACAGGCTCTGACCTTACTCAGGAATTACTAACCTCATCACACACACAGTGATTACACAAGACTGAGAAACCATCGGTAACATGGAGTACCATCGCAGCCTCACACACACTTACACAGGCTCTGACCTTACTCAGGAATTACTAACCTCATCACACACAGTGATTACACAAGACTGAGAAACCATCAGTAACATGGAGTACCATCACAGCCTCACACACACTTACACAGGCTCTGACCTTACTCAGGAATTACTAACCTCATCACACACAGTGATTACACAAGACTGAGAAACCATCAGTAACATGGAGTACCATCGCAGCCTCACACACACTTACACAGGCTCTGACCTTACTCAGAAATTACTAACCTCATCACACACAGTGATTACACAAGACTGAGAGACCATCAGTAACATGGAGTACCATCACAGCCTCACACACACTTACACAGGCTCTGACCTTACTCAGGAATTACTAACCTCATCACACGCAGTGATTACACAAGACTGAGAGACCATCAGTTACATGGAGTACCATCACAGCCTCACACACACTTACACAGGCTCTGACCTTACTCAGGAATTACTAACCTCATCACACACACAGTGATTACACAAGACTGAGAAACCATCAGTAACATGGAGTACCATCACAGCCTCACACACACTTACACAGGCTCTGACCTTACTCAGGAATTACTAACCTCATCACACACAGTGATTACACAAGACTGAGAAACCATCAGTAACATGGAGTACCATCACATCCTCACACACACTTACACAGGCTCTGACCTTACTCAGGAATTACTAACCTCATCACACACAGTGATTACACAAGACTGAGATACCACCAGTAACATGGAGTACCATCACATCCTCACACACACTTACACAGGCTCTGACCTTACTCAGGAATTACTAACCTCATCACACACAGTGATTACACAAGACTGAGATACCACCAGTAACATGGAGTACCATCACAGCCTCACACACACTTACACAGGCTCTGACCTTACTCAGATATTACTAACCTCATCACACACAGTGATTACACAAGACTGAGAGACCATCAGTAACATGGAGTACCATCACAGCCTCACACACACTTACACAGGCTCTGACCTTACTCAGGAATTACTAACCTCATCACACGCAGTGATTACACAAGACTGAGAGACCATCAGTAACATGGAGTACCATCGCAGCCTCACACACACTTACACAGGCTCTGACCTTACTCAGGAATTACTAACCTCATCACACACAGTGATTACACAAGACTGAGAAACCATCACTAACATGGAGTACCATCACAGCCTCACACACACTTACACAGGCTCTGACCTTACTCAGGAATTACTAACCTCATCACACGCAGTGATTACACAAGACTGAGAAACCATCAGTAACATGGAGTACCATCACATCCTCACACACACTTACACAGGCTCTGACTTTACTCAGGAATTACTAACCTCATCACACACAGTGATTACACAAGACTGAGATACCACCAGTAACATGGAGTACCATCACATCCTCACACACACTTACACAGGCTCTGACCTTACTCAGGAATTACTAACCTCATCACACACAGTGATTACACAAGACTGAGATACCACCAGTAACATGGAGTACCATCACATCCTCACACACACTTACACAGGCTCTGACCTTACTCAGGAATTACTAACCTCATCACACGCAGTGATTACACAAGACTGAGATACCACCAGTAACATGGAGTACCATCACAGCCTCACACACACTTACACAGGCTCTGACCTTACTCAGATATTACTAACCTCATCAAACACAGTGATTACACAAGACTGAGAGACCATCAGTAACATGGAGTACCATCACAGCCTCACACACTTACACAGGCTCTGACCTTACTCAGGAATTACTAACCTCATCACACGCAGTGATTACACAAGACTGAGATACCACCAGTAACATGGAGTACCATCACAGCCTCACACACACTTACACAGGCTCTGACCTTACTCAGATATTACTAACCTCATCACACACAGTGATTACACAAGACTGAGAGACCATCAGTAACATGGAGTACCATCACAGCCTCACACACTTACACAGGCTCTGACCTTACTCAGGAATTACTAACCTCATCACACGCAGTGATTACACAAGACTGAGATACCACCAGTAATATGGAGTACCATCACAGCCTCTCACACACTTACACAGGCTCTGACCTTACTCAGGAATTACTAACCTCATCACACACAGTGATTACACAAGACTGAGAAACCATCAGTAACATGGAGTACCATCACAGCCTCACACACTTACACAGGCTCTGACCTTACTCAGGAATTACTAACCTCATCACAAACAGTGATTACACAAGACTGAGAGACCATCAGTAACATGGAGTACCATCGCAGCCTCACACACACTTACACAGGCTCTGACCTTACTCAGGAATTACTAACCTCATCACACGCAGTGATTACACAAGACTGAGATACTATCAGTAACATGGAGTACCATCACAGCCTCACACACACTTACACAGGCTCTGACCTTACTCAGGAATTACTAACCTCATCACACACAGTGATTACACAAGACTGAGATACCATCAGTAACATGGAGTACCATCACAGCCTCACACACACTTACACAGGCTCTGACCTTACTCAGGAATTACTAACCTCATCACACGCAGTGATTACACAAGACTGAGATACCATCAGTAACATGGAGTACCATCACAGCCTCACACACTTACACAGGCTCTGACCTTACCCAGGAATTACTAACCTCATCACATGCAGTGATTACACAAGACTGAGATACCATCAGCAACATGGAGTACCATCACAGCCTCACACACACTTACACAGGCTCTGACCTTACTCAGGAATTACTAACCTCATCACACACAGTGATTACACAAGACTGAGAAACCATCGGTAACATGGAGTACCATCGCAGCCTCACACACACTTACACAGGCTCTGACCTTACTCAGGAATTACTAACCTCATCACACGCAGTGATTACACAAGACTGAGAAACCATCGGTAACATGAAGTACCATCACAGCCTCACACACACTTACACAGGCTCTGACCTTACTCAGGAATTACTAACCTCATCACACACACAGTGATTACACAAGACTGAGAAACCATCGGTAACATGGAGTACCATCGCAGCCTCACACACACTTACACAGGCTCTGACCTTACTCAGGAATTACTAACCTCATCACACACAGTGATTACACAAGACTGATAAACCATCGGTAACATGGAGTACCATCGCAGCCTCACACACACTTACACAGGCTCTGACCTTACTCAGGAATTACTAACCTCATCACACACACAGTGATTACACAAGACTGAGAAACCATCGGTAACATGGAGTACCATCGCAGCCTCACACACACTTACACAGGCTCTGAACTAACTCAGGAATTACTAACCTCATCACACGCAGTGATTACACAAGCCTGAGAAACCATCGGTAACATGGAGTACCATCGCAGCCTCACACACACTTACACAGGCTCTGACCTTACTCAGGAATTACTAACCTCATCACACGCAGTGATTACACAAGCCTGCCAAACCATCAGTAACATGGAGTACCATCGCAGCCTCACACACACTTACAGTACACAGGCTCTGACCTTACTCAGAAATTACTAACCTCATCACACACAGTGATTACACAAGACTGAGAAACCATCGGTAACATGGAGTACCATCGCAGCCTCACACACACTTACACAGGCTCTGACCTTACTCAGGAATTACTAACCTCATCACACACACAGTGATTACACAAGACTGAGAAACCATCGGTAACATGGAGTACCATCGCAGCCTCACACACACTTACACAGGCTCTGACCTTACTCAGGAATTACTAACCTCATCACACACAGTGATTACACAAGACTGAGAAACCATCAGTAACATGGAGTACCATCACAGCCTCACACACACTTACACAGGCTCTGACCTTACTCAGGAATTACTAACCTCATCACACACAGTGATTACACAAGACTGAGAAACCATCAGTAACATGGAGTACCATCGCAGCCTCACACACACTTACACAGGCTCTGACCTTACTCAGGAATTACTAACCTCATCACACGCAGTGATTACACAAGACTGAGAGACCATCAGTAACATGGAGTACCATCGCAGCCTCACACACACTTACACAGGCTCTGACCTTACTCAGGAATTACTAACCTCATCACACACACAGTGATTACACAAGACTGAGAAACCATCGGTAACATGGAGTACCATCGCAGCCTCACACACACTTACACAGGCTCTGACCTTACTCAGGAATTACTAACCTCATCACACACAGTGATTACACAAGACTGAGAAACCATCGGTAACATGGAGTACCATCGCAGCCTCAAACACACTTACACAGCCTATGACCTTACTCAGGAATTACTAACCTCATCACACACACAGTGATTACACAAGACTGAGAAACCATCGGTAACATGGAGTACCATCGCAGCCTCACACACACTTACACAGGCTCTGACCTTACTCAGAAATTACTAACCTCATCACACACAGTGATTACACAAGACTGAGAGACCATCAGTAACATGGAGTACCATCACAGCCTCACACACACTTACACAGGCTCTGACCTTACTCAGGAATTACTAACCTCATCACACGCAGTGATTACACAAGACTGAGAGACCATCAGTAACATGGAGTACCATCGCAGCCTCACACACACTTACACAGGCTCTGACCTTACTCAGGAATTACTAACCTCATCACACACACAGTGATTACACAAGACTGAGAAACCATCAGTAACATGGAGTACCATCACAGCCTCACACACACTTACACAGGCTCTGACCTTACTCAGGAATTACTAACCTCATCACACACAGTGATTACACAAGACTGAGAATCCATCAGTAACATGGAGTACCATCACATCCTCACACACACTTACACAGGCTCTGACCTTACTCAGGAATTACTAACCTCATCACACACAGTGATTACACAAGACTGAGATACCACCAGTAACATGGAGTACCATCACATCCTCACACACACTTACACAGGCTCTGACCTTACTCAGGAATTACTAACCTCATCACACACAGTGATTACACAAGACTGAGAAACCATCAGTAACATGGAGTACCATCGCAGCCTCACACACACTTACACAGGCTCTGGCCTTACTCAGAAATTACTAACCTCATCACACACAGTGATTACACAAGACTGAGAGACCATCAGTAACATGGAGTACCATCACAGCCTCACACACACTTACACAGGCTCTGACCTTACTCAGGAATTACTAACCTCATCACACGCAGTGATTACACAAGACTGAGAGACCATCAGTAACATGGAGTACCATCGCAGCCTCACACACACTTACACAGGCTCTGACCTTACTCAGGAATTACTAACCTCATCACACACACAGTGATTACACAAGACTGAGAAACCATCGGTAACATGGAGTACCATCGCAGCCTCACACACACTTACACAGGCTCTGACCTTACTCAGGAATACCTAACCTCATCACACACAGTGATTACACAAGACTGAGAAACCATCAGTAACATGGAGTACCATCACAGCCTCACACACACTTACACAGGCTCTGACCTTACTCAGGAATTACTAACCTCATTACACACAGTGATTACACAAGACTGAGAAACCATCAGTAACATGGAGTACCATCACATCCTCACACACACTTACACAGGCTCTGACCTTACTCAGGAATTACTAACCTCATCACACACAGTGATTACACAAGACTGAGATACCACCAGTAACATGGAGTACCATCACATCCTCACACACACTTACACAGGCTCTGACCTTACTCAGGAATTACTAACCTCATTACACACAGTGATTACACAAGACTGAGAAACCATCAGTAACATGGAGTACCATCACAGCCTCACACACACTTACACAGGCTCTGACCTTACTCAGGAATTACTAACCTCATCACACGCAGTGATTACACAAGACTGAGAAACCATCAGTAACATGGAGTACCATCACATCCTCACACACACTTACACAGGCTCTGACCTTACTCAGGAATTACTAACCTCATCACACACACAGTGATTACACAAGACTGAGAAACCATCGGTAACATGGAGTACCATCGCAGCCTCACACACACTTACAGTACACAGGCTCTGACCTTACTCAGAAATTACTAACCTCATCACACACAGTGATTACACAAGACTGAGAAACCATCGGTAACATGGAGTACCATCGCAGCCTCACACACACTTACACAGGCTCTGACCTTACTCAGGAATTACTAACCTCATCACACACACAGTGATTACACAAGACTGAAAAACCATCGGTAACATGGAGTACCATCGCAGCCTCACACACACTTACACAGGCTCTGACCTTACTCAGGAATTACTAACCTCATCACACACAGTGATTACACAAGACTGAGAAACCATCAGTAACATGGAGTACCATCACAGCCTCACACACACTTACACAGGCTCTGACCTTACTCAGGAATTACTAACCTCATCACACACAGTGATTACACAAGACTGAGAAACCATCAGTAACATGGAGTACCATCGCAGCCTCACACACACTTACACAGGCTCTGACCTTACTCAGGAATTACTAACCTCATCACACGCAGTGATTACACAAGACTGAGAGACCATCAGTAACATGGAGTACCATCGCAGCCTCACACACACTTACACAGGCTCTGACCTTACTCAGGAATTACTAACCTCATCACACACACAGTGATTACACAAGACTGAGAAACCATCGGTAACATGGAGTACCATCGCAGCCTCACACACACTTACACAGGCTCTGACCTTACTCAGGAATTACTAACCTCATCACACACAGTGATTACACAAGACGGAGAAACCATCGGTAACATGGAGTACCATCGCAGCCTCACACACACTTACACAGGCTCTGACCTTACTCAGGAATTACTAACCTCATCACACACACAGTGATTACACAAGACTGAGAAACCATCGGTAACATGGAGTACCATCGCAGCCTCACACACACTTACACAGGCTCTGAACTAACTCAGGAATTACTAACCTCATCACACGCAGTGATTACACAAGCCTGAGAAACCATCGGTAACATGGAGTACCATCGCAGCGTCACACACACTTACACAGGCTCTGACCTTACTCAGGAATTACTAACCTCATCACACGCAGTGATTACACAAGCCTGCCAAACCATCAGTAACATGGAGTACCATTGCAGCCTCACACACACTTACAGTACACAGGCTCTGACCTTACTCAGAAATTACTAACCTCATCACACACAGTGATTACACAAGACTGAGAAACCATCGGTAACATGGAGTACCATCGCAGCCTCACACACACTTACACAGGCTCTGACCTTACTCAGGAATTACTAACCTCATCACACACACAGTGATTACACAAGACTGAGAAACCATCGGTAACATGGAGTACCATCGCAGCCTCACACACACTTACACAGGCTCTGACCTTACTCAGGAAATACTAACCTCATCACACACAGTGATTACACAAGACTGAGAAACCATCAGTAACATGGAGTACCATCACAGCCTCACACACACTTACACAGGCTCTGACCTTACTCAGGAATTACTAACCTCATCACACACAGTGATTACACAAGACTGAGAAACCATCAGTAACATGGAGTACCATCGCAGCCTCACACACACTTACACAGGCTCTGACCTTACTCAGGAATTACTAACCTCATCACACGAAGTGATTACACAAGACTGAGAGACCATCAGTAACATGGAGTACCATCGCAGCCTCACACACACTTACACAGGCTCTGACCTTACTCAGGAATTACTAACCTCATCACACACACAGTGATTACACAAGACTGAGAAACCATCGGTAACATGGAGTACCATCGCAGCCTCACACACACTTACACAGGCTCTGACCTTACTCAGGAATTACTAACCTCATCACACACAGTGATTACACAAGACTGAGAAACCATCGGTAACATGGAGTACCATCGCAGCCTCACACACACTTACACAGGCTCTGACCTTACTCAGGAATTACTAACCTCATCACACACACAGTGATTACACAAGACTGAGAAACCATCGGTAACATGGAGTACCATCGCAGCCTCACACACACTTACACAGGCTCTGACCTTACTCAGGAATTACTAACCTCATCACACGCAGTGATTACACAAGACTGAGAGACCATCAGTAACATGGAGTACCATCGCAGCCTCACACACACTTACACAGGCTCTGACCTTACTCAGGAATTACTAACCTCATCACACACACAGTGATTACACAAGACTGAGAAACCATCAGTAACATGGAGTACCATCACAGCCTCACACACACTTACACAGGCTCTGACCTTACTCAGGAATTACTAACCTCATCACACACAGTGATTACACAAGACTGAGAAACCATCAGTAACATGGAGTACCATCACATCCTCACACACACTTACACAGGCTCTGACCTTACTCAGGAATTACTAACCTCATCACACACAGTGATTACACAAGACTGAGATACCACCAGTAACATGGAGTACCATCACATCCTCACACACACTTACACAGGCTCTGACCTTACTCAGGAATTACTAGCCTCATCACACACAGTGATTACACAAGACTGAGAAACCATCAGTAACATGGAGTACCATCGCAGCCTCACACACACTTACACAGGCTCTGGCCTTACTCAGAAATTACTAACCTCATCACACACAGTGATTACACAAGACTGAGAGACCATCAGTAACATGGAGTACCATCACAGCCTCACACACACTTACACAGGCTCTGACCTTACTCAGGAATTACTAACCTCATCACACGCAGTGATTACACAAGACTGAGAGACCATCAGTAACATGGAGTACCATCGCAGCCTCACACACACTTACACAGGCTCTGACCTTACTCAGGAATTACTAACCTCATCACACACACAGTGATTACACAAGACTGAGAAACCATCGGTAACATGGAGTACCATCGCAGCCTCACACACACTTACACAGGCTCTGACCTTACTCAGGAATTACTAACCTCATCACACACAGTGATTACACAAGACTGAGAAACCATCAGTAACATGGAGTACCATCACAGCCTCACACACACTTACACAGGCTCTGACCTTACTCAGGAATTACTAACCTCATTACACACAGTGATTACACAAGACTGAGAAACCATCAGTAACATGGAGTACCATCACAGCCTCACACACACTTACACAGGCTCTGACCTTACTCAGGAATTACTAACCTCATCACACGCAGTGATTACACAAGACTGAGAGACCATCAGTAACATGGAGTACCATCGCAGCCTCACACACACTTACACAGGCTCTGACCTTACTCAGGAATTACTAACCTCATCACACACACAGTGATTACACAAGACTGAGAAACCATCGGTAACATGGAGTACCATCGCAGCCTCACACACACTTACACAGGCTCTGACCTTACTCAGGAATTACTAACCTCATCACACACAGTGATTACACAAGACTGAGAAACCATCAGTAACATGGAGTACCATCACAGCCTCACACACACTTACACAGGCTCTGACCTTACTCAGGAATTACTAACCTCATCACACACAGTGATTACACAAGACTGAGAAACAATCAGTAACATGGAGTACCATCGCAGCCTCACACACACTTACACAGGCTCTGACCTTACTCAGAAATTACTAACCTAATCACACACAGTGATTACACAAGACTGAGAGACCATCAGTAACATGGAGTACCATCACAGCCTCACACACACTTACACAGGCTCTGACCTTACTCAGGAATTACTAACCTCATCACACGCAGTGATTACACAAGACTGAGAGACCATCAGTTACATGGAGTACCATCGCAGCCTCACACACACTTACACAGGCTCTGACCTTACTCAGGAATTACTAACCTCATCACACACACAGTGATTACACAAGACTGAGAAACCATCAGTAACATGGAGTACCATCACAGCCTCACACACACTTACACAGGCTCTGACCTTACTCAGGAATTACTAACCTCATCACACACAGTGATTACACAAGACTGAGAAACCATCAGTAACATGGAGTACCATCACATCCTCACACACACTTACACAGGCTCTGACCTTACTCAGGAATTACTAACCTCATCACACACAGTGATTACACAAGACTGAGAAACCATCAGTAACATGGAGTACCATCACATCCTCACACACACTTACACAGGCTCTGACCTTACTCAGGAATTACTAACCTCATCACACACAGTGATTACACAAGACTGAGATACCACCAGTAACATGGAGTACCATCACATCCTCACACACACTTACACAGGCTCTGACCTTACTCAGGAATTACTAACCTCATCACACACAGTGATTACACAAGACTGAGATACCACCAGTAACATGGAGTACCATCACAGCCTCACACACACTTACACAGGCTCTGACCTTACTCAGATATTACTAACCTCATCACACACAGTGATTACACAAGACTGAGAGACCATCAGTAACATGGAGTACCATCGCAGCCTCACACACACTTACACAGGCTCTGACCTTACTCAGGAATTACTAACCTCATCACACGCAGTGATTACACAAGACTGAGAGACCATCAGTAACATGGAGTACAATCGCAGCCTCACACACACTTACACAGGCTCTGACCTTACTCAGGAATTACTAACCTCATCACACACAGTGATTACACAAGACTGAGAAACCATCAGTAACATGGAGTACCATCACAGCCTCACACACACTTACACAGGCTCTGACCTTACTCAGGAATTACTAACCTCATCACACGCAGTGATTACACAAGACTGAGAAACCATCAGTAACATGGAGTACCATCACATCCTCACACACACTTACACAGGCTCTGACCTTACTCAGGAATTACTAACCTCATCACACACAGTGATTACACAAGACTGAGATACCACCAGTAACATGGAGTACCATCACATCCTCACACACACTTACACAGGCTCTGACCTTACTCAGGAATTACTAACCTCATCACACACAGTGATTACACAAGACTGAGATACCACCAGTAACATGGAGTACCATCACATCCTCACACACACTTACACAGGCTCTGACCTTACTCAGGAATTACTAACCTCATCACACGCAGTGATTACACAAGACTGAGATACCACCAGTAACATGGAGTACCATCACAGCCTCACACACACTTACACAGGCTCTGACCTTACTCAGATATTACTAACCTCATCAAACACAGTGATTACACAAGACTGAGAGACCATCAGTAACATGGAGTACCATCACAGCCTCACACACTTACACAGGCTCTGACCTTACTCAGGAATTACTAACCTCATCACACACAGTGATTACACAAGACTGAGATACCACCAGTAACATGGAGTACCATCACAGCCTCACACACACTTACACAGGCTCTGACCTTACTCAGATATTGCTAACCTCATCACACACAGTGATTACACAAGACTGAGAGACCATCAGTAACATGGAGTACCATCACAGCCTCACACACTTACACAGGCTCTGACCTTACTCAGGAATTACTAACCTCATCACACGCAGTGATTACACAAGACTGAGATACCACCAGTAACATGGAGTACCATCACAGCCTCTCACACACTTACACAGGCTCTGACCTTACTCAGGAATTACTAACCTCATCACACACAGTGATTACACAAGACTGAGAAACCATCAGTAACATGGAGTACCATCACAGCCTCACACACTTACACAGGCTCTGACCTTACTCAGGAATTACTAACCTCATCACACACAGTGATTACACAAGACTGAGAGACCATCAGTAACATGGAGTACCATCGCAGCCTCACACACACTTACACAGGCTCTGACCTTACTCAGGAATTACTAACCTCATCACACGCAGTGATTACACAAGACTGAGATACTATCAGTAACATGGAGTACCATCACAGCCTCACACACACTTACACAGGCTCTGACCTTACTCAGGAATTACTAACCTCATCACACACAGTGATTACACAAGACAGAGATACCATCAGTAACATGGAGTACCATCACAGCCTCACACACACTTACACAGGCTCTGACCTTACTCAGGAATTACTAACCTCATCACACGCAGTGATTACACAAGACTGAGATACCATCAGTAACATGGAGTACCATCACAGCCTCACACACTTACACAGGCTCTGACCTTACCCAGGAATTACTAACCTCATCACATGCAGTGATTACACAAGACTGAGATACCATCAGCAACATGGAGTACCATCACAGCCTCACACACACTTACACAGGCTCTGACCTTACTCAGGAATTACTAACCTCATCACACACAGTGATTACACAAGACTGAGAAACCATCGGTAACATGGAGTACCATCGCAGCCTCACACACACTTACACAGGCTCTGACCTTACTCAGGAATTACTAACCTCATCACACACACAGTGATTACACAAGACTGAGAAACCATCGGTAACATGAAGTATCATCGCAGCCTCACACACACTTACACAGGCTCTGACCTTACTCAGGAATTACTAACCTCATCACACACAGTGATTACACAAGACTGATAAACCATCGGTAACATGGAGTACCATCGCAGCCTCACACACACTTACACAGGCTCTGACCTTACTCAGGAATTACTAACCTCATCACACACACAGTGATTACACAAGACTGAGAAACCATCGGTAACATGGAGTACCATCACAGCCTCACACACACTTACACAGGCTCTGAACTAACTCAGGAATTACTAACCTCATCACACGCAGTGATTACACAAGCCTGAGAAACCATCGGTAACATGGAGTACCATCGCAGCCTCACACACACTTACACAGGCTCTGACCTTACTCAGGAATTACTAACCTCATCACACGCAGTGATTACACAAGCCTGCCAAACCATCAGTAACATGGAGTACCATCGCAGCCTCACACACACTTACAGTACACAGGCTCTGACCTTACTCAGAAATTACTAACCTCATCACACACAGTGATTACACAAGACTGAGAAACCATCGGTAACATGGAGTACCATCGCAGCCTCACACACACTTACACAGGCTCTGACCTTACTCAGGAATTACTAACCTCATCACACACAGTGATTACACAAGACTGAGAAACCATCAGTAACATGGAGTACCATCACAGCCTCACACACACTTACACAGGCTCTGACCTTACTCAGGAATTACTAACCTCATTACACACAGTGATTACACAAGACTGAGAAACCATCAGTAACATGGAGTACCATCACAGCCTCACACACACTTACACAGGCTCTGACCTTACTCAGGAATTACTAACCTCTTCACACGCAGTGATTACACAAGACTGAGAGACCATCAGTAACATGGAGTACCATCGCAGCCTCACACACACTTACACAGGCTCTGACCTTACTCAGGAATTACTAACCTCATCACACACACAGTGATTACACAAGACTGAGAAACCATCGGTAACATGGAGTACCATCGCAGCCTCACACACACTTACACAGGCTCTGACCTTACTCAGGAATTACTAACCTCATCACACACAGTGATTACACAAGACTAAGAAACCATCAGTAACATGGAGTACCATCACAGCCTCACACACACTTACACAGGCTCTGACCTTACTCAGGAATTACTAACCTCATCACACACAGTGATTACACAAGACTGAGAAACCATCAGTAACATGGAGTACCATCGCAGCCTCACACACACTTACACAGGCTCTGACCTTACTCAGAAATTACTAACCTCATCACACACAGTGATTACACAAGACTGAGAGACCATCAGTAACATGGAGTACCATCACAGCCTCACACACACTTACACAGGCTCTGACCTTACTCAGGAATTACTAACCTCATCACACGCAGTGATTACACAAGACTGAGAGACCATCAGTTACATGGAGTACCATCACAGCCTCACACACACTTACACAGGCTCTGACCTTACTCAGGAATTACTAACCTCATCACACACACAGTGATTACACAAGACTGAGAAACCATCAGTAACATGGAGTACCATCACAGCCTCACACACACTTACACAGGCTCTGACCTTACTCAGGAATTACTAACCTCATCACACACAGTGATTACACAAGACTGAGAAACCATCAGTAACATGGAGTACCATCACATCCTCACACACACTTACACAGGCTCTGACCAAACTCAGGAATTACTAACCTCATCACACACAGTGATTACACAAGACTGAGATACCACCAGTAACATGGAGTACCATCACATCCTCACACACACTTACACAGGCTCTGACCTTACTCAGGAATTACTAACCTCATCACACACAGTGATTACACAAGACTGAGATACCACCAGTAACATGGAGTACCATCACAGCCTCACACACACTTACACAGGCTCTGACCTTACTCAGATATTACTAACCTCATCACACACAGTGATTACACAAGACTGAGAGACCATCAGTAACATGGAGTACCATCACAGCCTCACACACACTTACACAGGCTCTGACCTTACTCAGGAATTACTAACCTCATCACACGCAGTGATTACACAAGACTGAGAGACCATCAGTAACATGGAGTACCATCGCAGCCTCACACACACTTACACAGGCTCTGACCTTACTCAGGAATTACTAACCTCATCACACACAGTGATTACACAAGACTGAGAAACCATCACTAACATGGAGTACCATCACAGCCTCACACACACTTACACAGGCTCTGACCTTACTCAGGAATTACTAACCTCATCACACGCAGTGATTACACAAGACTGAGAAACCATCAGTAACATGGAGTACCATCACATCCTCACACACACTTACACAGGCTCTGACCTTACTCAGGAATTACTAACCTCATCACACACAGTGATTACACAAGACTGAGATACCACCAGTAACATGGAGTACCATCACATCCTCACACACACTTACACAGGCTCTGACCTTACTCAGGAATTACTAACCTCATCACACACAGTGATTACACAAGACTGAGATACCACCAGTAACATGGAGTACCATCACATCCTCACACACACTTACACAGGCTCTGACCTTACTCAGGAATTACTAACCTCATCACACGCAGTGATTACACAAGACTGAGATACCACCAGTAACATGGAGTACCATCACAGCCTCACACACACTTACACAGGCTCTGACCTTACTCAGATATTACTAACCTCATCAAACACAGTGATTACACAAGACTGAGAGACCATCAGTAACATGGAGTACCATCACAGCCTCACACACTTACACAGGCTCTGACCTTACTCAGGAATTACTAACCTCATCACACGCAGTGATTACACAAGACTGAGATACCACCAGTAACATGGAGTACCATCACAGCCTCACACACACTTACACAGGCTCTGACCTTACTCAGATATTACTAACCTCATCACACACAGTGATTACACAAGACTGAGAGACCATCAGTAACATGGAGTACCATCACAGCCTCACACACTTACACAGGCTCTGACCTTACTCAGGAATTACTAACCTCATTACACGCAGTGATTACACAAGACTGAGATACCACCAGTAATATGGAGTACCATCACAGCCTCTCACACACTTACACAGGCTCTGACCTTACTCAGGAATTACTAACCTCATCACACACAGTGATTACACAAGACTGAGAAACCATCAGTAACATGGAGTACCATCACAGCCTCACACACTTACACAGGCTCTGACCTTACTCAGGAATTACTAACCTCATCACACACAGTGATTACACAAGACTGAGAGACCATCAGTAACATGGAGTACCATCGCAGCCTCACACACACTTACACTGGCTCTGACCTTACTCAGGAATTACTAACCTCATCACACGCAGTGATTACACAAGACTGAGATACTATCAGTAACATGGAGTACCATCACAGCCTCACACACACTTACACAGGCTCTGACCTTACTCAGGAATTACTAACCTCATCACACACAGTGATTACACAAGACTGAGATACCATCAGTAACATGGAGTACCATCACAGCCTCACACACACTTACACAGGCTCTGACCTTACTCAGGAATTACTAACCTCATCACACGCAGTGATTACACAAGACTGAGATACCATCAGTAACATGGAGTACCATCACAGCCTCACACACTTACACAGGCTCTGACCTTACCCAGGAATTACTAACCTCATCACATGCAGTGATTACACAAGACTGAGATACCATCAGCAACATGGAGTACCATCACAGCCTCACACACACTTACACAGGCTCTGACCTTACTCAGGAATTACTAACCTCATCACACACAGTGATTACACAAGACTGAGAAACCATCGGTAACATGGAGTACCATCGCAGCCTCACACACACTTACACAGGCTCTGACCTTACTCAGGAATTACTAACCTCATCACACGCAGTGATTACACAAGACTGAGAAACCATCGGTAACATGAAGTACCATCACAGCCTCACACACACTTACACAGGCTCTGACCTTACTCAGGAATTACTAACCTCATCACACACACAGTGATTACACAAGACTGAGAAACCATCGGTAACATGGAGTACCATCGCAGCCTCACACACACTTACACAGGCTCTGACCTTACTCAGGAATTACTAACCTCATCACACACAGTGATTACACAAGACTGATAAACCATCGGTAACATGGAGTACCATCGCAGCCTCACACACACTTACACAGGCTCTGACCTTACTCAGGAATTACTAACCTCATCACACACACAGTGATTACACAAGACTGAGAAACCATCGGTAACATGGAGTACCATCGCAGCCTCACACACACTTACACAGGCTCTGAACTAACTCAGGAATTACTAACCTCATCACACGCAGTGATTACACAAGCCTGAGAAACCATCGGTAACATGGAATACCATCGCAGCCTCACACACACTTACACAGGCTCTGCCCTTACTCAGGAATTACTAACCTCATCACACGCAGTGATTACACAAGCCTGCCAAACCATCAGTAACATGGAGTACCATCGCAGCCTCACACACACTTACAGTACACAGGCTCTGACCTTACTCAGAAATTACTAACCTCATCACACACAGTGATTACACAAGACTGAGAAACCATCGGTAACATGGAGTACCATCGCAGCCTCACACACACTTACACAGGCTCTGACCTTACTCAGGAATTACTAACCTCATCACACACACAGTGATTACACAAGACTGAGAAACCATCGGTAACATGGAGTACCATCGCAGCCTCACACACACTTACACAGGCTCTGACCTTACTCAGGAATTACTAACCTCATCACACACAGTGATTACACAAGACTGAGAAACCATCAGTAACATGGAGTACCATCACAGCCTCACACACACTTACACAGGCTCTGACCTTACTCAGGAATTACTAACCTCATCACACACAGTGATTACACAAGACTGAGAAACCATCAGTAACATGGAGTACCATCGCAGCCTCACACACACTTACACAGGCTCTGACCTTACTCAGGAATTACTAACCTCATCACACGCAGTGATTACACAAGACTGAGAGACCATCAGTAACATGGAGTACCATCGCAGCCTCACACACACTTACACAGGCTCTGACCTTACTCAGGAATTACTAACCTCATCACACACACAGTGATTACACAAGACTGAGAAACCATCGGTAACATGGAGTACCATCGCAGCCTCACACACACTTACACAGGCTCTGACCTTACTCAGGAATTACTAACCTCATCACACACAGTGATTACACAAGACTGAGAAACCATCGGTAACATGGAGTACCATCGCAGCCTCAAACACACTTACACAGGCTATGACCTTACTCAGGAATTACTAACCTCATCACACACACAGTGATTACACAAGACTGAGAAACCATCGGTAACATGGAGTACCATCGCAGCCTCACACACACTTACACAGGCTCTGACCTTACTCAGAAATTACTAACCTCATCACACACAGTGATTACACAAGACTGAGAGACCATCAGTAACATGGAGTACCATCACAGCCTCACACACACTTACACAGGCTCTGACCTTACTCAGGAATTACTAACCTCATCACACGCAGTGATTACACAAGACTGAGAGACCATCAGTAACATGGAGTACCATCGCAGCCTCACACACACTTACACAGGCTCTGACCTTACTCAGGAATTACTAACCTCATCACACACACAGTGATTACACAAGACTGAGAAACCATCAGTAACATGGAGTACCATCACAGCCTCACACACACTTACACAGGCTCTGACCTTACTCAGGAATTACTAACCTCATCACACACAGTGATTACACAAGACTGAGAAACCATCAGTAACATGGAGTACCATCACATCCTCACACACACTTACACAGGCTCTGACCTTACTCAGGAATTACTAACCTCATCACACACAGTGATTACACAAGACTGAGATACCACCAGTAACATGGAGTACCATCACATCCTCACACACACTTACACAGGCTCTGACCTTACTCAGGAATTACTAACCTCATCACACACAGTGATTACACAAGACTGAGAAACCATCAGTAACATGGAGTACCATCGCAGCCTCACTCACACTTACACAGGCTCTGGCCTTACTCAGAAATTACTAACCTCATCACACACAGTGATTACACAAGACTGAGAGACCATCAGTAACATGGATTACCATCACAGCCTCACACACACTTACACAGGCTCTGACCTTACTCAGGAATTACTAACCTCATCACACGCAGTGATTACACAAGACTGAGAGACCATCAGTAACATGGAGTACCATCGCAGCCTCACACACACTTACACAGGCTCTGACCTTACTCAGGAATTACTAACCTCATCACACACACAGTGATTACACAAGACTGAGAAACCATCGGTAACATGGAGTACCATCGCAGCCTCACACACACTTACACAGGCTCTGACCTTACTCAGGAATTACTAACCTCATCACACACAGTGATTACACAAGACTGAGAAACCATCAGTAACATGGAGTACCATCACAGCCTCACACACACTTACACAGGCTCTGACCTTACTCAGGAATTACTAACCTCATTACACACAGTGATTACACAAGACTGAGAAACCATCAGTAACATGGAGTACCATCACATCCTCACACACACTTACACAGGCTCTGACCTTACTCAGGAATTACTAACCTCATCACACACAGTGATTACACAAGACTGAGATACCACCAGTAACATGGAGTACCATCACATCCTCACACACACTTACACAGGCTCTGACCTTACTCAGGAATTACTAACCTCATCACACACAGTGATTACACAAGACTGAGAAACCATCAGTAACATGGAGTACCATCGCAGCCTCACACACACTTACACAGGCTCTGGCCTTACTCAGAAATTACTAACCTCATCACACACAGTGATTACACAAGACTGAGAGACCATCAGTAACATGGAGTACCATCACAGCCTCACACACACTTACACAGGCTCTGACCTTACTCAGGAATTACTAACCTCATCACACGCAGTGATTACACAAGACTGAGAGACCATCAGTAACATGGAGTACCATCGCAGCCTCACACACACTTACATAGGCTCTGACCTTACTCAGGAATTACTAACCTCATCACACACACAGTGATTACACAAGACTGAGAAACCATCAGTAACATGGAGTACCATCGCAGCCTCACACACACTTACACAGGCTCTGACCTTACTCAGGAATTACTAACCTCATCACACACAGTGACTACACAAGACTGAGAAACCATCAGTAACATTGAGTACCATCACAGCCTCACACACACTTACACAGGCTCTGACCTTACTCAGGAATTACTAACCTCATTACACACAGTGATTACACAAGACTGAGAAACCATCAGTAACATGGAGTACCATCACAGCCTCACACACACTTACACAGGCTCTGACCTTACTCAGGAATTACTAACCTCATCACACGCAGTGATTACACAAGACTGAGAGACCATCAGTAACATGGAGTACCATCGCAGCCTCACACACACTTACACAGGCTCTGACCTTACTCAGGAATTACTAACCTCATCACACATACAGTGATTACACAAGACTGAGAAACCATCGGTAACATGGAGTACCATCGCAGCCTCACACACACTTACACAGGCTCTGACCTTACTCAGGAATTACTAACCTCATCACACACAGTGATTACACAAGACTGAGAAACCATCAGTAACATGGAGTACCATCGCAGCCTCACACACACTTACACAGGCTCTGACCTTACTCAGGAATTACTAACCTCATCACACACAGTGATTACACAAGACTGAGAAACCATCAGTAACATGGAGTACCATCGCAGCCTCACACACACTTACACAGGCTCTGACCTTACTCAGAAATTACTAACCTCATCACACACAGTGATTACACAAGACTGAGAGACCATCAGTAACATGGAGTACCATCACAGCCTCACACACACTTACACAGGCTCTGACCTTACTCAGGAATTACTAACCTCATCACACGCAGTGATTACACAAGACTGAGAGACCATCAGTTACATGGAGTACCATCGCAGCCTCACACACACTTACACAGGCTCTGACCTTACTCAGGAATTACTAACCTCATCACACACACAGTGATTACACAAGACTGAGAAACCATCAGTAACATGGAGTACCATCACAGCCTCACACACACTTACACAGGCTCTGACCTTACTCAGGAATTACTAACCTCATCACACACAGTGATTACACAAGACTGAGAAACCATCAGTAACAAGGAGTACCATCACATCCTCACACACACTTACACAGGCTCTGACCTTACTCAGGAATTACTAACCTCATCACACACAGTGATTACACAAGACTGAGATACCACCAGTAACATGGAGTACCATCACATCCTCACACACACTTACACAGGCTCTGACCTTACTCAGGAATTACTAACCTCATCACACACAGTGATTACACAAGACTGAGATACCACCAGTAACATGGAGTACCATCACAGCCTCACACACACTTACACAGGCTCTGACCTTACTCAGATATTACTAACCTCATCACACACAGTGATTACACAAGACTGAGAGACCATCAGTAACATGGAGTACCATCACAGCCTCACACACACTTACACAGGCTCTGACCTTACTCAGGAATTACTAACCTCATCACACGCAGTGATTACACAAGACTGAGAGACCATCAGTAACATGGAGTACCATCGCAGCCTCACACACACTTACACAGGCTCTGACCTTACTCAGGAATTACTAACCTCATCACACACAGTGATTACACAAGACTGAGAAACCATCAGTAACATGGAGTACCATCACAGCCTCACACACACTTACACAGGCTCTGACCTTACTCAGGAATTACTAACCTCATCACACGCAGTGATTACACAAGACTGAGAAACCATCAGTAACATGGAGTACCATCACATCCTCACACACACTTACACAGGCTCTGACCTTACTCAGGAATTACTAACCTCATCACACACAGTGACTACACAAGACTGAGATACCACCAGTAACATGGAGTACCATCACATCCTCACACACACTTACACAGGCTCTGACCTTACTCAGGAATTACTAACCTCATCACACACAGTGATTACACAAGACTGAGATACCACCAGTAACATGGAGTACCATCACATCCTCACACACACTTACACAGGCTCTGACCTTACTCAGGAATTACTAACCTCATCACACGCAGTGATTACACAAGACTGAGATACCACCAGTAACATGGAGTACCATCACAGCCTCACACACTTACACAGGCTCTGACCTTACTCAGGAATTACTAACCTCATCACACGCAGTGATTACACAAGACTGAGATACCACCAGTAACATGGAGTACCATCACAGCCTCACACACACTTACACAGGCTCTGACCTTACTCAGATATTACTAACCTCATCACACACAGTGATTACATAAGACTGAGAAACCATCGGTAACATGGAGTACCATCGCAGCCTCACACACACTTACACAGGCTCTGACCTTACTCAGGAATTACTAACCTCATCACACACAGTGATTACACAAGACTGAGAAACCATCAGTAACATGGAGTACCATCACAGCCTCACACACACTTACACAGGCTCTGACCTTACTCAGGAATTACTAACCTCATCACACACAGTGATTACACAAGACTGAGAAACCATCAGTAACATGGAGTACCATCGCAGCCTCACACACACTTACACAGGCTCTGACCTTACTCAGGAATTACTAAACTCATCACACGCAGTGATTACACAAGACTGAGAGACCATCAGTAACATGGAGTACCATCGCAGCCTCACACACACTTACACAGGCTCTGACCTTACTCAGGAATTACTAACCTCATCACACACACAGTGATTACACAAGACTGAGAAACCATCGGTAACATGGAGTACCATCGCAGCCTCACACACACTTACACAGGCTCTGACCTTACTCAGGAATTACTAACCTCATCACACACAGTGATTACACAAGACTGAGAAACCATCGGTAACATGGAGTACCATCGCAGCCTCACACACACTTACACAGGCTCTGACCTTACTCAGAAATTACTAACCTCATCACACACAGTGATTACACAAGACTGAGAGACCATCAGTAACATGGAGTACCATCACAGCCTCACACACACTTACACAGGCTCTGACCTTACTCAGGAATTACTAACCTCATCACACACAGTGACTACACAAGACTGAGATACCACCAGTAACATGGAGTACCATCACATCCTCACACACACTTACACAGGCTCTGACCTTACTCAGGAATTACTAACCTCATCACACACAGTGATTACACAAGACTGAGATACCACCAGTAACATGGAGTACCATCACATCCTCACACACACTTACACAGGCTCTGACCTTACTCAGGAATTACTAACCTCATCACACGCAGTGATTACACAAGACTGAGATACCACCAGTAACATGGAGTACCATCACAGCCTCACACACACTTACACAGGCTCTGACCTTACTCAGATATTACTAACCTCATCACACACAGTGATTACACAAGACTGAGAGACCATCAGTAACATGGAGTACCATCACAGCCTCACACACTTACACAGGCTCTGACCTTACTCAGGAATTACTAACCTCATCACACGCAGTGATTACACAAGACTGAGATACCACCAGTAACATGGAGTACCATCACAGCCTCACACACACTTACACAGGCTCTGACCTTACTCAGATATTACTAACCTCATCACACACAGTGATTACACAAGACTGAGAGACCATCGGTAACATGGAGTACCATCGCAGCCTCACACACACTTACACAGGCTCTGACCTTACTCAGGAATTACTAACCTCATCACACACAGTGATTACACAAGACTGAGAAACCATCAGTAACATGGAGTACCATCACAGCCTCACACACACTTACACAGGCTCTGACCTTACTCAGGAATTACTAACCTCATCACACACAGTGATTACACAAGACTGAGAAACCATCAGTAACATGGAGTACCATCGCAGCCTCACACACACTTACACAGGCTCTGACCTTACTCAGGAATTACTAACCTCATCACACGCAGTGATTACACAAGACTGAGAGACCATCAGTAACATGGAGTACCATCGCAGCCTCACACACACTTACACAGGCTCTGACCTTACTCAGGAATTACTAACCTCATCACACACACAGTGATTACACAAGACTGAGAAACCATCGGTAACATGGAGTACCATCGCAGCCTCACACACACTTACACAGGCTCTGACCTTACTCAGGAATTACTAACCTCATCACACACAGTGATTACACAAGACTGAGAAACCATCAGTAACATGGAGTACCATCACAGCCTCACACACACTTACACAGGCTCTGACCTTACTCAGGAATTACTAACCTCATTACACACAGTGATTACACAAGACTGAGAAACCATCAGTAATATGGAGTACCATCACATCCTCACACACACTTACACAGGCTCTGACCTTACTCAGGAATTACTAACCTCATCACACACAGTGATTACACAAGACTGAGATACCACCAGTAACATGGAGTACCATCACATCCTCACACACACTTACACAGGCTCTGACCTTACTCAGGAATTACTAACCTCATCACACACAGTGATTACACAAGACTGAGAAACCATCAGTAACATGGAGTACCATCGCAGCCTCACACACACTTACACAGGCTCTGGCCTTACTCAGAAATTACTAACCTCATCACACACAGTGATTACACAAGACTAAGAGACCATCAGTAACATGGAGTACCATCACAGCCTCACACACACTTACACAGGCTCTGACCTTACTCATGAATTACTAACCTCATCACACGCAGTGATTACACAAGACTGAGAGACCATCAGTAACATGGAGTACCATCACAGCCTCACACACACTTACACAGGCTCTGACCTTACTCAGGAATTACTAACCTCATCACACACACAGTGATTACACAAGACTGAGAAACCATCAGTAACATGGAGTACCATCGCAGCCTCACACACACTTACACAGGCTCTGACCTTACTCAGGAATTACTAACCTCATCACACACAGTGATTACACAAGACTGAGAAACCATCAGTAACATTGAGTACCATCACAGCCTCACACACACTTACACAGGCTCTGACCTTACTCAGGAATTACTAACCTCATTACACACAGTGATTACACAAGACTGAGAAACCATCAGTAACATGGAGTACCATCACAGCCTCACACACACTTACACAGGCTCTGACCTTACTCAGGAATTACTAACCTCATCACACGCAGTGATTACACAAGACTGAGAGACCATCAGTAACATGGAGTACCATCGCAGCCTCACACACACTTACACAGGCTCTGACCTTACTCAGGAATTACTAACCTCATCACACATACAGTGATTACACAAGACTGAGAAACCATCGGTAACATGGAGTACCATCGCAGCCTCACACACACTTACACAGGCTCTGACCTTACTCAGGAATTACTAACCTCATCACACACAGTGATTACACAAGACTGAGAAACAATCAGTAACATGGAGTACCATCACAGCCTCACACACACTTACACAGGCTCTGACCTTACTCAGGAATTACTAACCTCATCACACACAGTGATTACACAAGACTGAGAAACCATCAGTAACATGGAGTACCATCGCAGCCTCACACACACTTACACAGGCTCTGACCTTACTCAGAAATTACTAACCTCATCACACACAGTGATTACACAAGACTGAGAGACCATCAGTAACATGGAGTACCATCACAGCCTCACACACACTTACACAGGCTCTGACCTTACTCAGGAATTACTAACCTCATCACACGCAGTGATTACACAAGACTGAGAGACCATCAGTTACATGGAGTACCATCGCAGCCTCACACACACTTACACAGGCTCTGACCTTACTCAGGAATTACTAACCTCATCACACACACAGTGATTACACAAGACTGAGAAACCATCAGTAACATGGAGTACCATCACAGCCTCACACACACTTACACAGGCTCTGACCTTACTCAAGAATTACTAACCTCATCACACACAGTGATTACACAAGACTGAGAAACCATCAGTAACATGGAGTACCATCACATCCTCACACACACTTACACAGGCTCTGACCTTACTCAGGAATTACTAACCTCATCACACACAGTGATTACACAAGACTGAGATACCACCAGTAACATGGAGTACCATCACATCCTCACACACACTTACACAGGCTCTGACCTTACTCAGGAATTACTAACCTCATCACACACAGTGATTACACAAGACTGAGATACCACCAGTAACATGGAGTACCATCACAGCCTCACACACACTTACACAGGCTCTGACCTTACTCAGATATTACTAACCTCATCACACACAGTGATTACACAAGACTGAGAGACCATCAGTAACATGGAGTACCATCACAGCCTCACACACACTTACACAGGCTCTGACCTTACTCAGGAATTACTAACCTCATCACACGCAGTGATTACACAAGACTGAGAGACCATCAGTAACATGGAGTACCATCGCAGCCTCACACACACTTACACAGGCTCTGACCTTACTCAGGAATTACTAACCTCATCACACACAGTGATTACACAAGACTGAGAAACCATCAGTAACATGGAGTACCATCACAGCCTCACACACACTTACACAGGCTCTGACCTTACTCAGGAATTACTAACCTCATCACACGCAGTGATTACACAAGACTGAGAAACCATCAGTAACATGGAGTACCATCACATCCTCACACACACTTACACAGGCTCTGACCTTACTCAGGAATTACTAACCTCATCACACACAGTGATTACACAAGACTGAGATACCACCAGTAACATGGAGTACCATCACATCCTCACACACACTTACACAGGCTCTGACCTTACTCAGGAATTACTAACCTCATCACACACAGTGATTACACAAGACTGAGATACCACCAGTAACATGGAGTACCATCACATCCTCACACACACTTACACAGGCTCTGACCTTACTCAGGAATTACTAACCTCATCACACGCAGTGATTACACAAGACTGAGATACCACCAGTAACATGGAGTACCATCACAGCCTCACACACACTTACACAGGCTCTGACCTTACTCAGATATTACTAACCTCATCACACACAGTGATTACACAAGACTGAGTGACCAACAGTAACATGGAGTACCATCACAGCCTCACACACTTACACAGGCTCTGACCTTACTCAGGAATTACTAACCTCATCACACGCAGTGATTACACAAGACTGAGATACCACCAGTAACATGGAGTACCATCACAGCCTCACACACACTTACACAGGCTCTGACCTTACTCAGATATTACTAACCTCATCACACGCAGTGATTACCCAAGACTGAGAGAACATCAGTAACATGGAGTACCATCACAGCCTCACACACTTACACAGGCTCTGACCTTACTCAGGAATTACTAACCTCATCACACGCAGTGATTACACAAGACTGAGATACCACCAGTAACATGGAGTACCATCACAGCCTCTCACACACTTACACAGGCTCTGACCTTACTCAGGAATTACTAACCTCATCACACACAGTGATTACACAAGACTGAGAAACCATCAGTAACATGGAGTACCATCACAGCCTCACACACTTACACAGGCTCTGACCTTACTCAGGAATTACTAACCTCATCACACACAGTGATTACACAAGACTGAGAGACCATCAGTAACATGGAGTACCATCGCAGCCTCACACACACTTACACAGGCTCTGACCTTACTCAGGAATTACTAACCTCATCACACGCAGTGATTACACAAGACTGAGATACTATCAGTAACATGGAGTACCATCACAGCCTCACACACACTTACACAGGCTCTGACCTTACTCAGGAATTACTAACCTCATCACACACAGTGATTACACAAGACTGAGATACCATCAGTAACATGGAGTACCATCACAGCCTCACACACACTTACACAGGCTCTGACCTTACTCAGGAATTACTAACCTCATCACACGCAGTGATTACACAAGACTGAGATACCATCAGTAACATGGAGTACCATCACAGCCTCACACACTTACACAGGCTCTGACCTTACTCAGGAATTACTAACCTCATCACACACAGTGAGTACACAAGACTGAGATACCATCAGTAACATGGAGTACCATCACATCATCACACACACTTACACAGGCTCTGACCTTACTCAGGAATTACTAACCTCATCACATGCAGTGATTACACAAGACTGAGATACCATCAGCAACATGGAGTACCATCACAGCCTCACACACACTTACACAGGCTCTGACCTTACTCAGGAATTACTAACCTCATCACACACAGTGATTACACAAGACTGAGAAACCATCGGTAACATGGAGTACCATCGCAGCCTCACACACACTTACACAGGCTCTGACCTTACTCAGGAATTTCTAACCTCATCACACGCAGTGATTACACAAGACTGAGAAACCATCGGTAACATGAAGTACCATCACAGCCTCACACACACTTACACAGGCTCTGACCTTACTCAGGAATTACTAACCTCATCACACGCAGTGATTACACAAGACTGAGAAACCATCAGTAACATGGAGTACCATCACATCCTCACACACACTTACACAGGCTCTGACCTTACTCAGGAATTACTAACCTCATCACACACACAGTGATTACACAAGACTGAGAAACCATCGGTAACATGGAGTACCATCGCAGCCTCACACACACTTACAGTACACAGGCTCTGACCTTACTCAGAAATTACTAACCTCATCACACACAGTGATTACACAAGACTGAGAAACCATCGGTAACATGGAGTACCATCGCAGCCTCACACACACTTACACAGGCTCTGACCTTACTCAGGAATTACTAACCTCATCACACACACAGTGATTACACAAGACTGAGAAACCATCGGTAACATGGAGTACCATCACAGCCTCACACACACTTACACAGGCTCTGACCTTACTCAGGAATTACTAACCTCATCACACACAGTGATTACACAAGACTGAGAAACCATCAGTAACATGGAGTACCATCACAGCCTCACACACACTTACACAGGCTCTGACCTTACTCAGGAATTACTAACCTCATCACACACACAGTGATTACACAAGACTGAGAAACCATCGGTAACATGGAGTACCATCGCAGCCTCACACACACTTACACAGGCTCTGACCTTACTCAGGAATTACTAACCTCATCACACACAGTGATTACACAAGACTGAGAAACCATCGGTAACATGGAGTACCATCGCAGCCTCACACACACTTACACAGGCTCTGACCTTACTCAGGAATTACTAACCTCATCACACGCAGTGATTACACAAGACTGAGAAACCATCGGTAACATGAAGTACCATCACAGCCTCACACACACTTACACAGGCTCTGACCTTACTCAGGAATTACTAACCTCATCACACGCAGTGATTACACAAGACTGAGAAACCATCAGTAACATGGAGTACCATCACATCCTCACACACACTTACACAGGCTCTGACCTTACTCAGGAATTACTAACCTCATCACACGCAGTGATTACACAAGCCTGCCAAACCATCAGTAACATGGAGTACCATCGCAGCCTCACACACACTTACAGTACACAGGCTCTGACCTTACTCAGAAATTACTAACCTCATCACACACAGTGATTACACAAGACTGAGAAACCATCGGTAACATGGAGTACCATCGCAGCCTCACACACACTTACACAGGCTCTGACCTTACTCAGGAATTACTAACCTCATCACACACACAGTGATTACACAAGACTGAGAAACCATCGGTAACATGGAGTACCATCGCAGCCTCACACACACTTACACAGGCTCTGACCTTACTCAGGAATTACTAACCTCATCACACACAGTGATTACACAAGACTGAGAAACCATCAGTAACATGGAGTACCATCAAAGCCTCACACACACTTACACAGGCTCTGACCTTACTCAGGAATTACTAACCTCATCACACACAGTGATTACACAAGACTGAGAAACCATCAGTAACATGGAGTACCATCGCAGCCTCACACACACTTACACAGGCTCTGACCTTACTCAGGAATTACTAACCTCATCACACGCAGTGATTACACAAGACTGAGAGACCATCAGTAACATGGAGTACCATCGCAGCCTCACACACACTTACACAGGCTCTGACCTTACTCAGGAATTACTAACCTCATCACACACACAGTGATTACACAAGACTGAGAAACCATCGGTAACATGGAGTACCATCGCAGCCTCACACACACTTACACAGGCTCTGACCTTACTCAGGAATTACTAACCTCATCACACACAGTGAATACACAAGACTGAGAAACCATCGGTAACATGGAGTACCATCGCAGCCTCACACACACTTACACAGGCTCTGACCTTACTCAGGAATTACTAACCTCATCACACACACAGTGATTACACAAGACTGAGAAACCATCGGTAACATGGAGTACCATCGCAGCCTCACACACACTTACACAGGCTCTGACCTTACTCAGAAATTACTAACCTCATCACACACAGTGATTACACAAGACTGAGAGACCATCAGTAACATGGAGTACCATGACAGCCTCACACACACTTACACAGGCTCTGACCTTACTCAGGAATTACTAACCTCATCACACGCAGTGATTACACAAGACTGAGAGACCATCAGTAACATGGAATACCATCGGAGCCTCACACACACTTACACAGGCTCTGACCTTACTCAGGAATTACTAACCTCATCACACACACAGTGATTACACAAGACTGAGAAACCATCAGTAACATGGAGTACCATCACAGCCTCACACACACTTACACAGGCTCTGACCTTACTCAGGAATTACTAACCTCATCACACACAGTGATTACACAAGACTGAGAAACCATCAGTAACATGGAGTACCATCACATCCTCACACACACTTACACAGGCTCTGACCTTACTCAGGAATTACTAACCTCATCACACACAGTGATTACACAAGACTGAGATACCACCAGTAACATGGAGTACCATCACATCCTCACACACACTTACACAGGCTCTGACCTTACTCAGGAATTACTAACCTCATCACACACAGTGATTACACAAGACTGAGAAACCATCAGTAACATGGAGTACCATCGCAGCCTCACACACACTTACACAGGCTCTGGCCTTACTCAGAAATTACTAACCTCATCACACACAGTGATTACACAAGACTGAGAGACCATCAGTAACATGGAGTACCATCACAGCCTCACACACACTTACACAGGCTCTGACCTTACTCAGGAATTACTAACCTCATCACACGCAGTGATTACACAAGACTGAGAGACCATCAGTAACATGGAGTACCATCGCAGCCTCACACACACTTACACAGGCTCTGACCTTACTCAGGAATTACTAACCTCATCACACACACAGTGATTACACAAGACTGAGAAACCATCGGTAACATGGAGTACCATCGCAGCCTCACACACACTTACACAGGCTCTAACCTTACTCAGGAATTACTAACCTCATCACACACAGTGATTACACAAGACTGAGAAACCATCAGTAACATGGAGTACCATCACAGCCTCACACACACTTACACAGGCTCTGACCTTACTCAGGAATTACTAACCTCATTACACACAGTGATTACACAAGACTGAGAAACCATCAGTAACATGGAGTACCATCACAGCCTCACACACACTTACACAGGCTCTGACCTTACTCAGGAATTACTAACCTCATCACACGCAGTGATTACACAAGACTGAGAGACCATCAGTAACATGGAGTACCATCGCAGCCTCACACACACTTACACAGGCTCTGACCTTACTCAGGAATTACTAACCTCATCACACACACAGTGATTACACAAGACTGAGAAACCATCGGTAACATGGAGTACCATCGCAGCCTCACACACACTTACACAGGCTCTGACCTTACTCAGGAATTACTAACCTCATCACACACAGTGATTACACAAGACTGAGAAACCATCAGTAACATGGAGTACCATCACAGCCTCACACACACTTACACAGGCTCTGACCTTACTCAGGAATTACTAACCTCATTACACACAGTGATTACACAAGACTGAGAAACCATCAGTAACATGGAGTACCATCGCAGCCTCACACACACTTACACAGGCTCTGACCTTACTCAGAAATTACTAACCTCATCACACACAGTGATTACACAAGACTGAGAGACCATCAGTAACATGGAGTACCATCACAGCCTCACACACACTTACACAGGCTCTGACCTTACTCAGGAATTACTAACCTCATCACACGCAGTGATTACGCAAGACTGAGAGACCATCAGTTACATGGAGTACCATCGCAGCCTCACACACACTTACACAGGCTCTGACCTTACTCAGGAATTACTAACCTCATCACACACACAGTGATTACACAAGACTGAGAAACCATCAGTAACATGGAGTACCATCACAGCCTCACACACACTTACACAGGCTCTGACCTTACTCAGGAATTACTAACCTCATCACACACAGTGATTACACAAGACTGAGAAACCATCAATAACATGGAGTACCATCACATCCTCACACACACTTACACAGGCTCTGACCTTACTCAGGAATTACTAACCTCATCACACACAGTGATTACACAAGACTGAGATACCACCAGTAACATGGAGTACCATCACATCCTCACACACACTTACACAGGCTCTGACCTTACTCAGGAATTACTAACCTCATCACACACAGTGATTACACAAGACTGAGATACCACCAGTAACATGGAGTACCATCACAGCCTCACACACACTTACACAGGCTCTGACCTTACTCAGGAATTACTAACCTCATCACACGCAGTGATTACACAAGACTGAGAGACCATCAGTAACATGGAGTACCATCGCAGCCTCACACACACTTACACAGGCTCTGACCTTACTCAGGAATTACTAACCTCATCACACACAGTGATTACACAAGACTGAGAAACCATCAGTAACATGGAGTACCATCACAGCCTCACACACACTTACACAGGCTCTGACCTTACTCAGGAATTACTAACCTCATCACACACACAGTGATTACACAAGACTGAGAAACCATCAGTAACATGGAGTACCATCACATCCTCACACACACTTACACAGGCTCTGACCTTACTCAGGAATTACTAACCTCATCACACACAGTGATTACACAAGACTGAGATACCACCAGTAACATGGAGTACCATCACATCCTCACACACACTTACACAGGCTCTGACCTTACTCAGGAATTACTAACCTCATCACACACAGTGATTACACAAGACTGAGATACCACCAGTAACATGGAGTACCATCACAGCCTCACACACACTTACACAGGCTCTGACCTTACTCAGATATTACTAACCTCATCACACACAGTGATTACACAAGACTGAGAGACCATCAGTAACATGGAGTACCATCACAGCCTCACACACTTACACAGGCTCTGACCTTACTCAGGAATTACTAACCTCATCACACGCAGTGATTACACAAGACTGAGATACCACCAGTAACATGGAGTACCATCACAGCCTCACACACACTTACACAGGCTCTGACCTTACTCAGATATTACTAACCTCATCACACACAGTGATTACACAAGACTGAGAGAACATCAGTAACATGGAGTACCATCACAGCCTCACACACTTACACAGGCTCTGACCTTACTCAGGAATTACTAACCTCATCACACGCAGTGATTACACAAGACTGAGATACCACCAGTAACATGGAGTACCATCACAGCCTCTCACACACTTACACAGGCTCTGACCTTACTCAGGAATTACTAACCTCATCACACACAGTGATTACACAAGACTGAGAAACCATCAGTAACATGGAGTACCATCACAGCCTCACACACTTACACAGGCTCTGACCTTACTCAGGAATTACTAACCTCATCACACACAGTGATTACACAAGACTGAGAGACCATCAGTAACATGGAGTACCATCGCAGCCTCACACACACTTACACAGGCTCTGACCTTACTCAGGAATTACTAACCTCATCACACGCAGTGATTACACAAGACTGAGATACTATCAGTAACATGGAGTACCATCACAGCCTCACACACACTTACACAGGCTCTGACCTTACTCAGGAATTACTAACCTCATCACACACAGTGATTACACAAGACTGAGATACCATCAGTAACATGGAGTACCATCACAGCCTCACACACACTTACACAGGCTCTGACCTTACTCAGGAATTACTAACCTCATCACACGCAGTGATTACACAAGACTGAGATACCATCAGTAACATGGAGTACCATCACAGCCTCACACACTTACACAGGCTCTGACCTTACTCAGGAATTACTAACCTCATCACACACAGTGAGTACACAAGACTGAGATACCATCAGTAACATGGAGTACCATCACATCATCACACACCCTTACACAGGCTCTGACCTTACTCAGGAATTACTAACCTCATCACACACAGTGAGTACACAAGACTGAGATACCATCAGTAACATGGAGTACCATCACATCATCACACACACTTACACAGGCTCTGACCTTACTCAGGAATTACTAACCTCATCACATGCAGTGATTACACAAGACTGAGAAACCATCGGTAACATGGAGTACCATCGCAGCCTCACACACACTTACACAGGCTCTGACCTTACTCAGGAATTACTAACCTCATCACACGCAGTGATTACACAAGACTGAGAAACCATCGGTAACATGAAGTACCATCACAGCCTCACACACACTTACACAGGCTCTGACCTTACTCAGGAATTACTAACCTCATCACACGCAGTGATTACACAAGACTGAGAAACCATCAGTAACATGGAGTACCATCACATCCTCACACACACTTACACAGGCTCTGACCTTACTCAGGAATTACTAACCTCATCACACACACAGTGATTACACAAGACTGAGAAACCATCGGTAACATGGAGTACCATCGCAGCCTCACACACACTTACAGTACACAGGCTCTGACCTTACTCAGAAATTACTAACCTCATCACACACAGTGATTACACAAGACTGAGAAACCATCGGTAACATGGAGTACCATCGCAGCCTCACACACACTTACACAGGCTCTGACCTTACTCAGGAATTACTAACCTCATCACACACACAGTGATTACACAAGACTGAGAAACCATCGGTAACATGGAGTACCATCACAGCCTCACACACACTTACACAGGCTCTGACCTTACTCAGGAATTTCTAACCTCATCACACACAGTGATTACACAAGACTGAGAAACCATCAGTAACATGGAGTACCATCACAGCCACACACACACTTACACAGGCTCTGACCTTACTCAGGAATTACTAACCTCATCACACACACAGTGATTACACAAGACTGAGAAACCATCGGTAACATGGAGTACCATCGCAGCCTCACACACACTTACACAGGCTCTGACCTTACTCAGGAATTACTAACCTCATCACACACAGTGATTACACAAGACTGAGAAACCATCGGTAACATGGAGTACCATCGCAGCCTCACACACACTTACACAGGCTCTGACCTTACTCAGGAATTACTAACCTCATCACACACAGTGATTACACAAGACTGAGAAACCATCGGTAACATGAAGTACCATCACAGCCTCACACACACTTACACAGGCTCTGACCTTACTCAGGAATTACTAACCTCATCACACGCAGTGATTACACAAGACTGAGAAACCATCAGTAACATGGAGTACCATCACATCCTCACACACACTTACACAGGCTCTGACCTTACTCAGGAATTACTAACCTCATCACACGCAGTGATTACACAAGCCTGCCAAACCATCAGTAACATGGAGTACCATCGCAGCCTCACACACACTTACAGTACACAGGCTCTGACCTTACTCAGAAATTACTAACCTCATCACACACAGTGATTACACAAGACTGAGAAACCATCGGTAACATGGAGTACCATCGCAGCCTCACACACACTTACACAGGCTCTGACCTTACTCAGGAATTACTAACCTCATCACACACACAGTGATTACACAAGACTGAGAAACCATCGGTAACATGGAGTACCATCGCAGCCTCACACACACTTACACAGGCTCTGACCTTACTCAGGAATTACTAACCTCATCACACACAGTGATTACACAAGACTGAGAAACCATCAGTAACATGGAGTACCATCACAGCCTCACACACACTTACACAGGCTCTGACCTTACTCAGGAATTACTAACCTCATCACACAGTGATTACACAAGACTGAGAAACCATCAGTAACATGGAGTACCATCGCAGCCTCACACACACTTACACAGGCTCTGACCTTACTCAGGAATTACTAACCTCATCACACGCAGTGATTACACAAGACTGAGAGACCATCAGTAACATGGAGTACCATCGCAGCCTCACACACACTTACACAGGCTCTGACCTTACTCAGGAATTACTAACCTCATCACACACACAGTGATTACACAAGACTGAGAAACCATCAGTAACATGGAGTACCATCGCAGCCTCACACACACTTACACAGGCTCTGACCTTACTCAGGAATTACTAACCTCATCACACGCAGTGATTACACAAGACTGAGAGACCATCAGTAACATGGAGTACCATCACAGCCTCACACACACTTACACAGGCTCTGACCTTACTCAGGAATTACTAACCTCATCACACACACAGTGATTACACAAGACTGAGAAACCATCGGTAACATGGAGTACCATCGCAGCCTCACACACACTTACACAGGCTCTGACCTTACTCAGGAATTACTAACCTCATCACACACACAGTGATTACACAAGACTGAGAAACCATCGGTAACATGGAGTACCATCGCAGCCTCACACACACTTACACAGGCTCTGACCTTACTCAGAAATTACTAACCTCATCACACACAGTGATTACACAAGACTGAGAGACCATCAGTAACATGGAGTACCATCACAGCCTCACACACACTTACACAGGCTCTGACCTTACTCAGGAATTACTAACCTCATCACACGCAGTGATTACACAAGACTGAGAGACCATCAGTAACATGGAGTACCATCGCAGCCTCACACACACTTACACAGGCTCTGACCTTACTCAGGAATTACTAACCTCATCACACACACAGTGATTACACAAGACTGAGAAACCATCAGTAACATGGAGTACCATCACAGCCTCACACACACTTACACAGGCTCTGACCTTACTCAGGAATTACTAACCTCATCACACACAGTGATTACACAAGACTGAGAAACCATCAGTAACATGGAGTACCATCACATCCTCACACACACTTACACAGGCTCTGACCTTACTCAGGAATTACTAACCTCATCACACACAGTGATTACACAAGACTGAGATACCACCAGTAACATGGAGTACCATCACATCCTCACACACACTTACACAGGCTCTGACCTTACTCAGGAATTACTAACCTCATCACACACAGTGATTACACAAGACTGAGAAACCATCAGTAACATGGAGTACCATCGCAGCCTCACACACACTTACACAGGCTCTGGCCTTACTCAGAAATTACTAACCTCATCACACACAGTGATTACACAAGACTGAGAGACCATCAGTAACATGGAGTACCATCACAGCCTCACACACACTTACACAGGCTCTGACCTTACTCAGGAATTACTAACCTCATCACACACAGTGATTACACAAGACTGAGAGACCATCAGTAACATGGAGTACCATCGCAGCCTCACACACACTTACACAGGCTCTGACCTTACTCAGGAATTACTAACCTCATCACACACACAGTGATTACACAAGACTGAGAAACCATCAGTAACATGGAGTACCATCGCAGCCTCACACACACTTACACAGGCTCTGACCTTACTCAGGAATTACTAACCTCATCACACGCAGTGATTACACAAGACTGAGAGACCATCAGTAACATGGAGTACCATCACAGCCTCACACACACTTACACAGGCTCTGACCTTACTCAGGAATTACTAACCTCATCACACACAGTGATTACACAAGACTGAGAAACCATCGGTAACATGGAGTACCATCGCAGCCTCACACACACTTACACAGGCTCTGACCTTACTCAGGAATTACTAACCTCATCACACACACAGTGATTACACAAGACTGAGAAACCATCGGTAACATGGAGTACCATCGCAGCCTCACACACACTTACACAGGCTCTGACCTTACTCAGAAATTACTAACCTCATCACACACAGTGATTACACAAGACTGAGAGACCATCAGTAACATGGAGTACCATCGCAGCCTCACACACACTTACACAGGCTCTGACCTTACTCAGGAATTACTAACCTCATCACACGCAGTGATTACACAAGACTGAGAGACCATCAGTAACATGGAGTACCATCGCAGCCTCACACACACTTACACAGGCTCTGACCTTACTCAGGAATTACTAACCTCATCACACACACAGTGATTACACAAGACTGAGAAACCATCAGTAACATGGAGTACCATCACAGCCTCACACACACTTACACAGGCTCTGACCTTACTCAGGAATTACTAACCTCATCACACACAGTGATTACACAAGACTGAGAAACCATCAGTAACATGGAGTACCATCACATCCTCACACACACTTACACAGGCTCTGACCTTACTCAGGAATTACTAACCTCATCACACACAGTGATTACACAAGACTGAGATACCACCAGTAACATGGAGTACCATCACATCCTCACACACACTTACACAGGCTCTGACCTTACTCAGGAATTACTAACCTCATCACACACAGTGATTACACAAGACTGAGAAACCATCAGTAACATGGAGTACCATCGCAGCCTCACACACACTTACACAGGCTCTGGCCTTACTCAGAAATTACTAACCTCATCACACACAGTGATTACACAAGACTGAGAGACCATCAGTAACATGGAGTACCATCACAGCCTCACACACACTTACACAGGCTCTGACCTTACTCAGGAATTACTAACCTCATCACACGCAGTGATTACACAAGACTGAGAGACCATCAGTAACATGGAGTACCATCGCAGCCTCACACACACTTACACAGGCTCTGACCTTACTCAGGAATTACTAACCTCATCACACACACAGTGATTACACAAGACTGAGAAACCATCGGTAACATGAAGTACCATCGCATCCTCACACACACTTACACAGGCTCTGACCTTACTCAGGAATTACTAACCTCATCACACACAGTGATTACACAAGACTGAGAAACCATCAGTAACATGGAGTACCATCACAGCCTCACACACACTTACACAGGCTCTGACCTTACTCAGGAATTACTAACCTCATTACACACAGTGATTACACAAGACTGAGAAACCATCAGTAACATGGAGTACCATCACAGCCTCACACACACTTACACAGGCTCTGACCTTACTCAGGAATTACTAACCTCATCACACGCAGTGATTACACAAGACTGAGAGACCATCAGTAACATGGAGTACCATCGCAGCCTCACACACTTTTACACAGGCTCTGACCTTACTCAGGAATTACTAACCTCATCACACACACAGTGATTACACAAGACTGAGAAACCATCGGTAACATGGAGTACCATCGCAGCCTCACACACACTTACACAGGCTCTGACCTTACTCAGGAATTACTAACCTCATCACACACAGTGATTACACAAGACTGAGAAACCATCAGTAACATGGAGTACCATCACAGCCTCACACACACTTACACAGGCTCTGACCTTACTCAGGAATTACTAACCTCATCACACACAGTGATTACACAAGACTGAGAAACCATCAGTAACATGGAGTACCATCGCAGCCTCACACACACTTACACAGGCTCTGACCTTACTCAGAAATTACTAACCTCATCACACACAGTGATTACACAAGACTGAGAGTCCATCAGTAACATGGAGTACCATCACAGCCTCACACACACTTACACAGGCTCTGACCTTACTCAGGAATTACTAACCTCATCACACGCAGTGATTACACAAGACTGAGAGACCATCAGTTACATGGAGTACCATCGCAGCCTCACACACACTTACACAGGCTCTGACCTTACTCAGGAATTACTAACCTCATCACACACACAGTGATTACACAAGACTGAGAAACCATCAGTAACATGGAGTACCATCACAGCCTCACACACACTTACACAGGCTCTGACCTTACTCAGGAATTACTAACCTCATCACACACAGTGATTACACAAGACTGAGAAACCATCAGTAACATGGAGTACCATCACATCCTCACACACACTTACACAGGCTCTGACCTTACTCAGGAATTACTAACCTCATCACACACAGTGATTACACAAGACTGAGATACCACCAGTAACATGGTGTACCATCACATCCTCACACACACTTACACAGGCTCTGACCTTACTCAGGAATTACTAACCTCATCACACACAGTGATTACACAAGACTGAGATACCACCAGTAACATGGAGTACCATCACAGCCTCACACACACTTACACAGGCTCTGACCTTACTCAGGAATTACTAACCTCATCACACGCAGTGATTACACAAGACTGAGAGACCATCAGTAACATGGAGTACCATCGCAGCCTCACACACACTTACACAGGCTCTGACCTTACTCAGGAATTACTAACCTCATCACACACAGTGATTACACAAGACTGAGAAACCATCAGTAACATGGAGTACCATCACAGCCTCACACACACTTACACAGGCTCTGACCTTACTCAGGAATTACTAACCTCATCACACACACAGTGATTACACAAGACTGAGAAACCATCAGTAACATGGAGTACCATCACATCCTCACACACACTTACACAGGCTCTGACCTTACTCAGGAATTACTAACCTCATCACACACAGTGATTACACAAGACTGAGATACCACCAGTAACATGGAGTACCATCACATCCTCACACACACTTACACAGGCTCTGACCTTACTCAGGAATTACTAACCTCATCACACACAGTGATTACACAAGACTGAGATACCACCAGTAACATGGAGTACCATCACATCATCACACACACTTACACAGGCTCTGACCTTACTCAGGAATTACTAACCTCATCACATGCAGTGATTACACAAGACTGAGATACCATCAGCAACATGGAGTACCATCACAGCCTCACACACACTTACACAGGCTCTGACCTTACTCAGGAATTACTAACCTCATCACACGCAGTGATTACACAAGACTGAGAAACCATCGGTAACATGGAGTACCATCGCAGCCTCACACACACTTACACAGGCTCTGACCTTACTCAGGAATTACTAACCTCATCACACGCAGTGATTACACAAGACTGAGAAACCATCGGTAACATGAAGTACCATCACAGCCTCACACACACTTACACAGGCTCTGACCTTACTCAGGAATTACTAACCTCATCACACGCAGTGATTGCACAAGACTGAGAAACCATCAGTAACATGGAGTACCATCACATCCTCACACACACTTACACAGGCTCTGACCTTACTCAGGAATTACTAACCTCATCACACACACAGTGATTACACAAGACTGAGAAACCATCGGTAACATGGAGTATCATCGCAGCCTCACACACACTTACAGTACACAGGCTCTGACCTTACTCAGAAATTACTAACCTCATCACACACAGTGATTACACAAGACTGAGAAACCATCGGTAACATGGAGTACCATCGCAGCCTCACACACACTTACACAGGCTCTGACCTTACTCAGGAATTACTAACTTCATCACACACACAGTGATTACACAAGACTGAGAAACCATCGGTAACATGGAGTACCATCACAGCCTCACACACACTTACACAGGCTCTGACCTTACTCAGGAATTACTAACCTCATCACACACAGTGATTACACAAGACTGAGAAACCATCAGTAACATGGAGTACCATCACAGCCTCACACACACTTACACAGGCTCTGACCTTACTCAGGAATTACTAACCTCATCACACACACAGTGATTACACAAGACTGAGAAACCATCGGTAACATGGAGTACCATCGCAGCCTCACACACACTTACACAGGCTCTGACCTTACTCAGGAATTACTAACCTCATCACACACAGTGATTACACAAGACTGAGAAACCATCGGTAACATGGAGTACCATCGCAGCCTCACACACACTTACACAGGCTCTGACCTTACTCAGGAATTACTAACCTCATCACACGCAGTGATTACACAAGACTGAGAAACCATCGGTAACATGAAGTACCATCACAGCCTCACACACACTTACACAGGCTCTGACCTTACTCAGGAATTACTAACCTCATCACACGCAGTGATTACACAAGACTGAGAAACCATCAGTAACATGGAGTACCATCACATCCTCACACACACTTACACAGGCTCTGACCTTACTCAGGAATTACTAACCTCATCACACGCAGTGATTACACAAGCCTGCCAAACCATCAGTAACATGGAGTACCATCGCAGCCTCACACAAACTTACAGTACACAGGCTCTGACCTTACTCAGAAATTACTAACCTCATCACACACAGTGATTACACAAGACTGAGAAACCATCGGTAAAATGGAGTACCATCGCAGCCTCACACACACTTACACAGGCTCTGACCTTACTCAGGAATTACTAACCTCATCACACACACAGTGATTACACAAGACTGAGAAACCATCGGTAACATGGAGTACCATCGCAGCCTCACACACACTTACACAGGCTCTGACCTTACTCAGGAATTACTAACCTCATCACACACAGTGATTACACAAGACTGAGAAACCATCAGTAACATGGAGTACCATCACAGCCTCACACACACTTACACAGGCTCTGACCTTACTCAGGAATTACTAACCTCATCACACACAGTGATTACACAAGACTGAGAAACCATCAGTAACATGGAGTACCATCGCAGCCTCACACACACTTACACAGGCTCTGACCTTACTCAGGAATTACTAACCTCATCACACGCAGTGATTACACAAGACTGAGAGACCATCAGTAACATGGAGTACCATCGCAGCCTCACACACACTTACACAGGCTCTGACCTTACTCAGGAATTACTAACCTCATCACACACACAGTGATTACACAAGACTGAGAAACCATCGGTAACATGGAGTACCATCGCAGCCTCACACACACTTACACAGGCTCTGACCTTACTCAGGAATTACTAACCTCATCACACACAGTGATTACACAAGACTGAGAAACCATCGGTAACATGGAGTACCATCGCAGCCTCACACACACTTACACAGGCTCTGACCTTACTCAGGAATTACTAACCTCATCACACACACAGTGATTACACAAGACTGAGAAACCATCGGTAACATGGAGTACCATCGCAGCCTCACACACACTTACACAGGCTCTGACCTTACTCAGAAATTACTAACCTCATCACACACAGTGATTACACAAGACTGAGAGACCATCAGTAACATGGAGTACCATCACAGCCTCACACACACTTACACAGGCTCTGACCTTACTCAGGAATTACTAACCTCATCACACGCAGTGATTACACAAGACTGAGAGACCATCAGTAACATGGAGTACCATCGCAGCCTCACACACACTTACACAGGCTCTGACCTTACTCAGGAATTACTAACCTCATCACACACACAGTGATTACACAAGACTGAGAAACCATCAGTAACATGGAGTACCATCACAGCCTCACACACACTTACACAGGCTCTGACCTTACTCAGGAATTACTAACCTCATCACACGCAGTGATTACACAAGACTGAGAGACCATCAGTAACATGGAGTACCATCGCAGCCTCACACACACTTACACAGGCTCTGACCTTACTCAGGAATTACTAACCTCATCACACACACAGTGATTACACAAGAGTGAGAAACCATCGGTAACATGGAGTACCATCGCAGCCTCACACACACTTACACAGGCTCTGACCTTACTCAGGAATTACTAACCTCATCACACATAGTGATTACACAAGACTGAGAAACCATCAGTAACATGGAGTACCATCACAGCCTCACACACACTTACACAGGCTCTGACCTTACTCAGGAATTACTAACCTCATCACACACAGTGATTACACAAGACTGAGAAACCATCAGTAACATGGAGTACCATCGCAGCCTCACACACACTTACACAGGCTCTGACCTTACTCAGAAATTACTAACCTCATCACACACAGTGATTACACAAGACTGAGAGACCATCAGTAACATGGAGTACCATCACAGCCTCACACACACTTACACAGGCTCTGACCTTACTCAGGAATTACTAACCTCATCACACGCAGTGATTACACAAGACTGAGAGACCATCAGTTACATGGAGTACCATCGCAGCCTCACACACACTTACACAGGCTCTGACCTTACTCAGGAATTACTAACCTCATCACACACACAGTGATTACACAAGACTGAGAAACCATCAGTAACATGGAGTACCATCACAGCCTCACACACACTTACACAGGCTCTGACCTTACTCAGGAATTACTAAACTCATCACACACAGTGATTACACAAGACTGAGAAACCATCAGTAACATGGAGTACCATCACATCCTCACACACACTTACACAGGCTCTGACCTTACTCAGGAATTACTAACCTCATCACACACAGTGATTACACAAGACTGAGATACCACCAGTAACATGGATTACCATCACATCCTCACACACACTTACACAGGCTCTGACCTTACTCAGGAATTACTAACCTCATCACACGCAGTGATTACACAAGACTGAGAGACCATCAGTAACATGGAGTACCATCGCAGCCTCACACACACTTACACAGGCTCTGACCTTACTCAGGAATTACTAACCTCATCACACACAGTGATTACACAAGACTGAGAAACCATCAGTAACATGGAGTACCATCACAGCCTCACACACACTTACACAGGCTCTGACCTTACTCAGGAATTACTAACCTCATCACACACACAGTGATTACACAAGACTGAGAAACCATCAGTAACATGGAGTACCATCACATCCTCACACACACTTACACAGGCTCTGACCTTACTCAGGAATTACTAACCTCATCACACACAGTGATTACACAAGACTGAGATACCACCAGTAACATGGAGTACCATCACATCATCACACACACTTACACAGGCTCTGACCTTACTCAGGAATTACTAACCTCATCACATGCAGTGATTACACAAGACTGAGATACCATCAGCAACATGGAGTACCATCACAGCCTCACACACACTTACACAGGCTCTGACCTTACTCAGGAATTACTAACCTCATCACACACAGTGATTACACAAGACTGAGAAACCATCGGTAACATGGAGTACCATCGCAGCCTCACACACACTTACACAGGCTCTGACCTTACTCAGTAATTACTAACCTCATCACACGCAGTGATTACACAAGACTGAGAAACCATCGGTAACATGAAGTACCATCACAGCCTCACACACACTTACACAGGCTCTGACCTTACTCAGGAATTACTAACCTCATCACACGCAGTGATTACACAAGACTGAGAAACCATCAGTAACATGGAGTACCATCACATCCTCACACACACTTACACAGGCTCTGACCTTACTCAGGAATTACTAACCTCATCACACACACAGTGATTACACAAGACTGAGAAACCATCGGTAACATGGAGTACCATCGCAGCCTCACACACACTTACAGTACACAGGCTCTGACCTTACTCAGAAATTACTAACCTCATCACACACAGTGATTACACAAGACTGAGAAACCATCGGTAACATGGAGTACCATCGCAGCCTCACACACACTTACACAGGCTCTGACCTTACTCAGGAATTACTAACTTCATCACACACACAGTGATTACACAAGACTGAGAAACCATCGGTAACATGGAGTACCATCACAGCCTCACACACACTTACACAGGCTCTGACCTTACTCAGGAATTACTAACCTCATCACACACAGTGATTACACAAGACTGAGAAACCATCGGTAACATGGAGTACCATCGCAGCCTCACACACACTTACACAGGCTCTGACCTTACTCAGGAATTACTAACCTCATCACACGCAGTGATTACACAAGACTGAGAAACCATCGGTAACATGAAGTACCATCACAGCCTCACACACACTTACACAGGCTCTGACCTTACTCAGGAATTACTAACCTCATCACACGCAGTGATTACACAAGACTGAGAAACCATCAGTAACATGGAGTACCATCACATCCTCACACACACTTACACAGGCTCTGACCTTACTCAGGAATTACTAACCTCATCACACGCAGTGATTACACAAGCCTGCCAAACCATCAGTAACATGGAGTACCATCGCAGCCTCACACAAACTTACAGTACACAGGCTCTGACCTTACTCAGAAATTACTAACCTCATCACACACAGTGATTACACAAGACTGAGAAACCATCGGTAACATGGAGTACCATCGCAGCCTCACACACACTTACACAGGCTCTGACCTTACTCAGGAATTACTAACCTCATCACACACACAGTGATTACACAAGACTGAGAAACCATCGGTAACATGAAGTACCATCGCAGCCTCACACACACTTACACAGGCTCTGACCTTACTCAGGAATTACTAACCTCATCACACACAGTGATTACACAAGACTGAGAAACCATCAGTAACATGGAGTACCATCACAGCCTCACACACACTTACACAGGCTCTGACCTTACTCAGGAATTACTAACCTCATTACACACAGTGATTACACAAGACTGAGAAACCATCAGTAACATGGAGTACCATCACAGCCTCACACACACTTACACAGGCTCTGACCTTACTCAGGAATTACTAACCTCATCACACGCAGTGATTACACAAGACTGAGAGACCATCAGTAACATGGAGTACCATCGCAGCCTCACACACTTTTACACAGGCTCTGACCTTACTCAGGAATTACTAACCTCATCACACACACAGTGATTACACAAGACTGAGAAACCATCGGTAACATGGAGTACCATCGCAGCCTCACACACACTTACACAGGCTCTGACCTTACTCAGGAATTACTAACCTCATCACACACAGTGATTACACAAGACTGAGAAACCATCAGTAACATGGAGTACCATCACAGCCTCACACACACTTACACAGGCTCTGACCTTACTCAGGAATTACTAACCTCATCACACACAGTGATTACACAAGACTGAGAAACCATCAGTAACATGGAGTACCATCGCAGCCTCACACACACTTACACAGGCTCTGACCTTACTCAGAAATTACTAACCTCATCACACACAGTGATTACACAAGACTGAGAGTCCATCAGTAACATGGAGTACCATCACAGCCTCACACACACTTACACAGGCTCTGACCTTACTCAGGAATTACTAACCTCATCACACGCAGTGATTACACAAGACTGAGAGACCATCAGTTACATGGAGTACCATCGCAGCCTCACACACACTTACACAGGCTCTGACCTTACTCAGGAATTACTAACCTCATCACACACACAGTGATTACACAAGACTGAGAAACCATCAGTAACATGGAGTACCATCACAGCCTCACACACACTTACACAGGCTCTGACCTTACTCAGGAATTACTAACCTCATCACACACAGTGATTACACAAGACTGAGAAACCATCAGTAACATGGAGTACCATCACATCCTCACACACACTTACACAGGCTCTGACCTTACTCAGGAATTACTAACCTCATCACACACAGTGATTACACAAGACTGAGATACCACCAGTAACATGGTGTACCATCACATCCTCACACACACTTACACAGGCTCTGACCTTACTCAGGAATTACTAACCTCATCACACACAGTGATTACACAAGACTGAGATACCACCAGTAACATGGAGTACCATCACAGCCTCACACACACTTACACAGGCTCTGACCTTACTCAGGAATTACTAACCTCATCACACGCAGTGATTACACAAGACTGAGAGACCATCAGTAACATGGAGTACCATCGCAGCCTCACACACACTTACACAGGCTCTGACCTTACTCAGGAATTACTAACCTCATCACACACAGTGATTACACAAGACTGAGAAACCATCAGTAACATGGAGTACCATCACAGCCTCACACACACTTACACAGGCTCTGACCTTACTCAGGAATTACTAACCTCATCACACACACAGTGATTACACAAGACTGAGAAACCATCAGTAACATGGAGTACCATCACATCCTCACACACACTTACACAGGCTCTGACCTTACTCAGGAATTACTAACCTCATCACACACAGTGATTACACAAGACTGAGATACCACCAGTAACATGGAGTACCATCACATCCTCACACACACTTACACAGGCTCTGACCTTACTCAGGAATTACTAACCTCATCACACACAGTGATTACACAAGACTGAGATACCACCAGTAACATGGAGTACCATCACATCATCACACACACTTACACAGGCTCTGACCTTACTCAGGAATTACTAACCTCATCACATGCAGTGATTACACAAGACTGAGATACCATCAGCAACATGGAGTACCATCACAGCCTCACACACACTTACACAGGCTCTGACCTTACTCAGGAATTACTAACCTCATCACACGCAGTGATTACACAAGACTGAGAAACCATCGGTAACATGGAGTACCATCGCAGCCTCACACACACTTACACAGGCTCTGACCTTACTCAGGAATTACTAACCTCATCACACGCAGTGATTACACAAGACTGAGAAACCATCGGTAACATGAAGTACCATCACAGCCTCACACACACTTACACAGGCTCTGACCTTACTCAGGAATTACTAACCTCATCACACGCAGTGATTGCACAAGACTGAGAAACCATCAGTAACATGGAGTACCATCACATCCTCACACACACTTACACAGGCTCTGACCTTACTCAGGAATTACTAACCTCATCACACACACAGTGATTACACAAGACTGAGAAACCATCGGTAACATGGAGTATCATCGCAGCCTCACACACACTTACAGTACACAGGCTCTGACCTTACTCAGAAATTACTAACCTCATCACACACAGTGATTACACAAGACTGAGAAACCATCGGTAACATGGAGTACCATCGCAGCCTCACACACACTTACACAGGCTCTGACCTTACTCAGGAATTACTAACTTCATCACACACACAGTGATTACACAAGACTGAGAAACCATCGGTAACATGGAGTACCATCACAGCCTCACACACACTTACACAGGCTCTGACCTTACTCAGGAATTACTAACCTCATCACACACAGTGATTACACAAGACTGAGAAACCATCAGTAACATGGAGTACCATCACAGCCTCACACACACTTACACAGGCTCTGACCTTACTCAGGAATTACTAACCTCATCACACACACAGTGATTACACAAGACTGAGAAACCATCGGTAACATGGAGTACCATCGCAGCCTCACACACACTTACACAGGCTCTGACCTTACTCAGGAATTACTAACCTCATCACACACAGTGATTACACAAGACTGAGAAACCATCGGTAACATGGAGTACCATCGCAGCCTCACACACACTTACACAGGCTCTGACCTTACTCAGGAATTACTAACCTCATCACACGCAGTGATTACACAAGACTGAGAAACCATCGGTAACATGAAGTACCATCACAGCCTCACACACACTTACACAGGCTCTGACCTTACTCAGGAATTACTAACCTCATCACACGCAGTGATTACACAAGACTGAGAAACCATCAGTAACATGGAGTACCATCACATCCTCACACACACTTACACAGGCTCTGACCTTACTCAGGAATTACTAACCTCATCACACGCAGTGATTACACAAGCCTCCCAAACCATCAGTAACATGGAGTACCATCGCAGCCTCACACAAACTTACAGTACACAGGCTCTGACCTTACTCAGAAATTACTAACCTCATCACACACAGTGATTACACAAGACTGAGAAACCATCGGTAAAATGGAGTACCATCGCAGCCTCACACACACTTACACAGGCTCTGACCTTACTCAGGAATTACTAACCTCATCACACACACAGTGATTACACAAGACTGAGAAACCATCGGTAACATGGAGTACCATCGCAGCCTCACACACACTTACACAGGCTCTGACCTTACTCAGGAATTACTAACCTCATCACACACAGTGATTACACAAGACTGAGAAACCATCAGTAACATGGAGTACCATCACAGCCTCACACACACTTACACAGGCTCTGACCTTACTCAGGAATTACTAACCTCATCACACACAGTGATTACACAAGACTGAGAAACCATCAGTAACATGGAGTACCATCGCAGCCTCACACACACTTACACAGGCTCTGACCTTACTCAGGAATTACTAACCTCATCACACGCAGTGATTACACAAGACTGAGAGACCATCAGTAACATGGAGTACCATCGCAGCCTCACACACACTTACACAGGCTCTGACCTTACTCAGGAATTACTAACCTCATCACACACACAGTGATTACACAAGACTGAGAAACCATCGGTAACATGGAGTACCATCGCAGCCTCACACACACTTACACAGGCTCTGACCTTACTCAGGAATTACTAACCTCATCACACACAGTGATTACACAAGACTGAGAAACCATCGGTAACATGGAGTACCATCGCAGCCTCACACACACTTACACAGGCTCTGACCTTACTCAGGAATTACTAACCTCATCACACACACAGTGATTACACAAGACTGAGAAACCATCGGTAACATGGAGTACCATCGCAGCCTCACACACACTTACACAGGCTCTGACCTTACTCAGAAATTACTAACCTCATCACACACAGTGATTACACAAGACTGAGAGACCATCAGTAACATGGAGTACCATCACAGCCTCACACACACTTACACAGGCTCTGACCTTACTCAGGAATTACTAACCTCATCACACGCAGTGATTACACAAGACTGAGAGACCATCAGTAACATGGAGTACCATCGCAGCCTCACACACACTTACACAGGCTCTGACCTTACTCAGGAATTACTAACCTCATCACACACACAGTGATTACACAAGACTGAGAAACCATCAGTAACATGGAGTACCATCACAGCCTCACACACACTTACACAGGCTCTGACCTTACTCAGGAATTACTAACCTCATCACACGCAGTGATTACACAAGACTGAGAGACCATCAGTAACATGGAGTACCATCGCAGCCTCACACACACTTACACAGGCTCTGACCTTACTCAGGAATTACTAACCTCATCACACACACAGTGATTACACAAGAGTGAGAAACCATCGGTAACATGGAGTACCATCGCAGCCTCACACACACTTACACAGGCTCTGACCTTACTCAGGAATTACTAACCTCATCACACACAGTGATTACACAAGACTGAGAAACCATCAGTAACATGGAGTACCATCACAGCCTCACACACACTTACACAGGCTCTGACCTTACTCAGGAATTACTAACCTCATCACACACAGTGATTACACAAGACTGAGAAACCATCAGTAACATGGAGTACCATCGCAGCCTCACACACACTTACACAGGCTCTGACCTTACTCAGAAATTACTAACCTCATTACACACAGTGATTACACAAGACTGAGAGACCATCAGTAACATGGAGTACCATCACAGCCTCACACACACTTACACAGGCTCTGACCTTACTCAGGAATTACTAACCTCATCACACGCAGTGATTACACAAGACTGAGAGACCATCAGTTACATGGAGTACCATCGCAGCCTCACACACACTTACACAGGCTCTGACCTTACTCAGGAATTACTAACCTCATCACACACACAGTGATTACACAAGACTGAGAAACCATCAGTAACATGGAGTACCATCACAGCCTCACACACACTTACACAGGCTCTGACCTTACTCAGGAATTACTAAACTCATCACACACAGTGATTACACAAGACTGAGAAACCATCAGTAACATGGAGTACCATCACATCCTCACACACACTTACACAGGCTCTGACCTTACTCAGGAATTACTAACCTCATCACACACAGTGATTACACAAGACTGAGATACCACCAGTAACATGGATTACCATCACATCCTCACACACACTTACACAGGCTCTGACCTTACTCAGGAATTACTAACCTCATCACACACAGTGATTACACAAGACTGAGATACCACCAGTAACATGGAGTACCATCACAGCCTCACACACACTTACACAGGCTCTGACCTTACTCAGGAATTACTAACCTCATCACACGCAGTGATTACACAAGACTGAGAGACCATCAGTAACATGGAGTACCATCGCAGCCTCACACACACTTACACAGGCTCTGACCTTACTCAGGAATTACTAACCTCATCACACACAGTGATTACACAAGACTGAGAAACCATCAGTAACATGGAGTACCATCACAGCCTCACACACACTTACACAGGCTCTGACCTTACTCAGGAATTACTAACCTCATCACACACACAGTGATTACACAAGACTGAGAAACCATCAGTAACATGGAGTACCATCACATCCTCACACACACTTACACAGGCTCTGACCTTACTCAGGAATTACTAACCTCATCACACACAGTGATTACACAAGACTGAGATACCACCAGTAACATGGAGTACCATCACATCATCACACACACTTACACAGGCTCTGACCTTACTCAGGAATTACTAACCTCATCACATGCAGTGATTACACAAGACTGAGATACCATCAGCAACATGGAGTACCATCACAGCCTCACACACACTTACACAGGCTCTGACCTTACTCAGGAATTACTAACCTCATCACACACAGTGATTACACAAGACTGAGAAACCATCGGTAACATGGAGTACCATCGCAGCCTCACACACACTTACACAGGCTCTGACCTTACTCAGTAATTACTAACCTCATCACACGCAGTGATTACACAAGACTGAGAAACCATCGGTAACATGAAGTACCATCACAGCCTCACACACACTTACACAGGCTCTGACCTTACTCAGGAATTACTAACCTCATCACACGCATTGATTACACAAGACTGAGAAACCATCAGTAACATGGAGTACCATCACATCCTCACACACACTTACACAGGCTCTGACCTTACTCAGGAATTACTAACCTCATCACACACACAGTGATTACACAAGACTGAGAAACCATCGGTAACATGGAGTACCATCGCAGCCTCACACACACTTACAGTACACAGGCTCTGACCTTACTCAGAAATTACTAACCTCATCACACACAGTGATTACACAAGACTGAGAAACCATCGGTAACATGGAGTACCATCGCAGCCTCACACACACTTACACAGGCTCTGACCTTACTCAGGAATTACTAACTTCATCACACACACAGTGATTACACAAGACTGAGAAACCATCGGTAACATGGAGTACCATCACAGCCTCACACACACTTACACAGGCTCTGACCTTACTCAGGAATTACTAACCTCATCACACACAGTGATTACACAAGACTGAGAAACCATCAGTAACATGGAGTACCATCACAGCCTCACACACACTTACACAGGCTCTGACCTTACTCAGGAATTACTAACCTCATCACACACACAGTGATTACACAAGACTGAGAAACCATCGGTAACATGGAGTACCATCGCAGCCTCACACACACTTACACAGGCTCTGACCTTACTCAGGAATTACTAACCTCATCACACACAGTGATTACACAAGACTGAGAAACCATCGGTAACATGGAGTACCATCGCAGCCTCACACACACTTACACAGGCTCTGACCTTACTCAGGAATTACTAACCTCATCACACGCAGTGATTACACAAGACTGAGAAACCATCGGTAACATGAAGTACCATCACAGCCTCACACACACTTACACAGGCTCTGACCTTACTCAGGAATTACTAACCTCATCACACGCAGTGATTACACAAGACTGAGAAACCATCAGTAACATGGAGTACCATCACATCCTCACACACACTTACACAGGCTCTGACCTTACTCAGGAATTACTAACCTCATCACACGCAGTGATTACACAAGCCTGCCAAACCATCAGTAACATGGAGTACCATCGCAGCCTCACACAAACTTACAGTACACAGGCTCTGACCTTACTCAGAAATTACTAACCTCATCACACACAGTGATTACACAAGACTGAGAAACCATCGGTAACATGGAGTACCATCGCAGCCTCACACACACTTACACAGGCTCTGACCTTACTCAGGAATTACTAACCTCATCACACACACAGTGATTACACAAGACTGAGAAACCATCGGTAACATGGAGTACCATCGCAGCCTCACACAAACTTACACAGGCTCTGACCTTACTCAGGAATTACTAACCTCATCACACACAGTGATTACACAAGACTGAGAAACCATCAGTAACATGGAGTACCATCACAGCCTCACACACACTTACACAGGCTCTGACCTTACTCAGGAATTACTAACCTCATCACACACAGTGATTACACAAGACTGAGAAACCATCAGTAACATGGAGTACCATCGCAGCCTCACACACACTTACACAGGCTCTGACCTTACTCAGGAATTACTAACCTCATCACACGCAGTGATTACACAAGACTGAGAGACCATCAGTAACATGGAGTACCATCGCAGCCTCACACACACTTACACAGGCTCTGACCTTACTCAGGAATTACTAACCTCATCACACACACAGTGATTACACAAGACTGAGAAACCATCGGTAACATGGAGTACCATCGCAGCCTCACACACACTTACACAGGCTCTGACCTTACTCAGGAATTACTAACCTCATCACACACAGTGATTACACAAGACTGAGAAACCATCGGTAACATGGAGTACCATCGCAGCCTCACACACACTTACACAGGCTCTGACCTTACTCAGGAATTACTAACCTCATCACACACACAGTGATTACACAAGACTGAGAAACCATCGGTAACATGGAGTACCATCGCAGCCTCACACACACTTACACAGGCTCTGACCTTACTCAGAAATTACTAACCTCATCACACACAGTGATTACACAAGACTGAGAGACCATCAGTAACATGGAGTACCATCACAGCCTCACACACACTTACACAGGCTCTGACCTTACTCAGGAATTACTAACCTCATCACACGCAGTGATTACACAAGACTGAGAGACCATCAGTAACATGGAGTACCATCGCAGCCTCACACACACTTACACAGGCTCTGACCTTACTCAGGAATTACTAACCTCATCACACACACAGTGATTACACAAGACTGAGAAACCATCAGTAACATGGAGTACCATCACAGCCTCACACACACTTACACAGGCTCTGACCTTACTCAGGAATTACTAACCTCATCACACACAGTGATTACACAAGACTGAGAAACCATCAGTAACATGGAGTACCATCACATCCTCACACACACTTACACAGGCTCTGACCTTACTCAGGAATTACTAACCTCATCACACACAGTGATTACACAAGACTGAGATACCACCAGTAACATGGAGTACCATCACATCCTCACACACACTTACACAGGCTCTGACCTTACTCAGGAATTACTAACCTCATCACACACAGTGATTACACAAGACTGAGAAACCATCAGTAACATGGAGTACCATCGCAGCCTCACACACACTTACACAGGCTCTGGCCTTACTCAGAAATTACTAACCTCATCACACACAGTGATTACACAAGACTGAGAGACCATCAGTAACATGGAGTACCATCACAGCCTCACACACACTTACACAGGCTCTGACCTTACTCAGGAATTACTAACCTCATCACACGCAGTGATTACACAAGACTGAGAGACCATCAGTAACATGGAGTACCATCGCAGCCTCACACACACTTACACAGGCTCTGACCTTACTCAGGAATTACTAACCTCATCACACACACAGTGATTACACAAGACTGAGAAACCATCGGTAACATGGAGTACCATCGCAGCCTCACACACACTTACACAGGCTCTGACCTTACTCAGGAATTACTAACCTCATCACACACAGTGATTACACAAGACTGAGAAACCATCAGTAACATGGAGTACCATCACAGCCTCACACACACTTACACAGGCTCTGACCTTACTCAGGAATTACTAACCTCATTACACACAGTGATTACACAAGACTGAGAAACCATCAGTAACATGGAGTACCATCACAGCCTCACACACACTTACACAGGCTCTGACCTTACTCAGGAATTACTAACCTCATCACACGCAGTGATTACACAAGACTGAGAGACCATCAGTAACATGGAGTACCATCGCAGCCTCACACACACTTACACAGGCTCTGACCTTACTCAGGAATTACTAACCTCATCACACACACAGTGATTACACAAGACTGAGAAACCATCGGTAACATGGAGTACCATCGCAGCCTCACACACACTTACACAGGCTCTGACCTTACTCAGGAATTACTAACCTCATCACACACAGTGATTACACAAGACTGAGAAACCATCAGTAACATGGAGTACCATCACAGCCTCACACACACTTACACAGGCTCTGACCTTACTCAGGAATTACTAACCTCATCACACACAGTGATTACACAAGACTGAGAAACCATCAGTAACATGGAGTACCATCGCAGCCTCACACACACTTACACAGGCTCTGACCTTACTCAGAAATTACTAACCTCATCACACACAGTGATTACACAAGACTGAGAGACCATCAGTAACATGGAGTACCATCACAGCCTCACACACACTTACACAGGCTCTGACCTTACTCAGGAATTACTAACCTCATCACACGCAGTGATTACACAAGACTGAGAGACCATCAGTTACATGGAGTACCATCGCAGCCTCACACACACTTACACAGGCTCTGACCTTACTCAGGAATTACTAACCTCATCACACACACAGTGATTACACAAGACTGAGAAACCATCAGTAACATGGAGTACCATCACAGCCTCACACACACTTACACAGGCTCTGACCTTACTCAGGAATTACTAACCTCATCACACACAGTGATTACACAAGACTGAGAAACCATCAGTAACATGGAGTACCATCACATCCTCACACACACTTACACAGGCTCTGACCTTACTCAGGAATTACTAACCTCATCACACACAGTGATTACACAAGACTGAGATACCACCAGTAACATGGAGTACCATCACATCCTCACACACACTTACACAGGCTCTGACCTTACTCAGGAATTACTAACCTCATCACACACAGTGATTACACAAGACTGAGATACCACCAGTAACATGGAGTACCATCACAGCCTCACACACACTTACACAGGCTCTGACCTTACTCAGGAATTACTAACCTCATCACACGCAGTGATTACACAAGACTGAGAGACCATCAGTAACATGGAGTACCATCGCAGCCTCACACACACTTACACAGGCTCTGACCTTACTCAGGAATTACTAACCTCATCACACACAGTGATTACACAAGACTGAGAAACCATCAGTAACATGGAGTACCATCACAGCCTCACACACACTTACACAGGCTCTGACCTTACTCAGGAATTACTAACCTCATCACACACACAGTGATTACACAAGACTGAGAAACCATCAGTAACATGGAGTACCATCACATCCTCACACACACTTACACAGGCTCTGACCTTACTCAGGAATTACTAACCTCATCACACACAGTGATTACACAAGACTGAGATACCACCAGTAACATGGAGTACCATCACATCTTCACACACACTTACACAGGCTCTGACCTTACTCAGGAATTACTAACCTCATCACACACAGTGATTACACAAAACTGAGATACCACCAGTAACATGGAGTACCATCACATCCTCACACACACTTACACAGGCTCTGACCTTACTCAGGAATTACTAACCTCATCACACGCAGTGATTACACAAGACTGAGATACCACCAGTAACATGGAGTACCATCACAGCCTCACACACACTTACACAGGCTCTGACCTTACTCAGATATTACTAACCTCATCACACACAGTGATTACACAAGACTGAGAGACCATCAGTAACATGGAGTACCATCACAGCCTCACACACTTACACAGGCTCTGACCTTACTCAGGAATTACTAACCTCATCACACGCAGTGATTACACAAGACTGAGATACCACCAGTAACATGGAGTACCATCACAGCCTCACACACACTTACACAGGCTCTGACCTTACTCAGATATTACTAACCTCATCACACACAGTGATTACACAAGACTGAGAGACCATCAGTAACATGGAGTACCATCACAGCCTCACACACTTACACAGGCTCTGGCCTTACTCAGGAATTACTAACCTCATCACATGCAGTGATTACACAAGACTGAGATACCACCAGTAACATGGAGTACCATCACAGCCTCTCACACACTTACACAGGCTCTGACCTTACTCAGATATTACTAACCTCATCACACACAGTGATTACACAAGACTGAGAGACCATCAGTAACATGGAGTACCATCACAGCCTCACACACTTACACAGGCTCTGACCTTACTCAGGAATTACTAACCTCATCACACGCAGTGATTACACAAGACTGAGAGACCATCAGTAACATGGAGTACCATCGCAGCCTCACACACACTTACACAGGGTCTGACCTTACTCAGGAATTACTAACCTCATCACACACAGTGATTACACAAGACTGAGAAACCATCAGTAACATGGAGTACCATCGCAGCCTCACATACACTCGCACAAGGTCTGACCTTACTCAGAAATTGCTAACTTCAGCGCACACTATGAGTCCTCATGCTGCGTAAAGCATCACAGTAGATAATTTATGCACGCCCCTGCAATGGCGCTCATATGCACTGGTACGCCTGCGTTATCAACGTCCCCACTCGTCACCACTTCCAAACAGCACTTCCTGTCAATCACTCTGCGATGGGTCTGCGCAGTGCCGATCGCAGAGGTCGGTACGCGCACGTACACTGCGATGCATGCGCAGTCGCAACAATCGGCCGATTGCGTGCATATCAGCATTGCAGTTGTGATCCAAGCTGAATCAGGCCTATAGTGGTCTATTTACTAAGCCTTGGATGGATATAAAGTGTACATGGATAAAGTACCAATCAACCAGCCATTTTTTAAACACAGCCTGTGACATGACAGTTAGGAGCTGATTGGTTGGTAATTTATCTCTGTCCACTTTATATCTCTCCAAGGCTAAGTACATAGACTCCGATGACTAGCATACTATACAGCGATTGTTGTATATGATCATTAATGTCGATAGTTATCATGTCGATATGCATACGGTCAACATGAGAATGATGACATGGTCGAATTGTCGACATACAATCTGTTGACATGTTTAGCGTATTGATGTTGACCATGTTGACATTCATCACGTCTACACGGATAAATATGGACATGATAGAATGTCGGCATAACATCCCGGGTGGCCCAGCAATCACTTATCTGGTCCCGGCAGCAACAGCGCGTCCAGCGTAGTCTTCTGGATCTTGGCGTCATGTGACGAGCAGCGTTTGGATGAGTACAGTCCTCCAATCCTTACTACTGTACTAATCCCTAACCCTCCCCCTAGTGCCTAACCATAACCCTCCCAGCGTTGCCTAAACCTGTGTTGGCATTCTGAAGATGTCGACATGGTACCTGTCAGCATATTCAATCATGATGACATTGTGGTGTCGACATGGTAGCTATGAATTGGTTGGGTACGGGATCCCAGTGGTCAGGATGCCTGATGTCAGAATACCGACAGCGGCATCCCTGCCAGGGGCAGAACTATGGGAGACAATGGAGGCACCTGCCGCCGGGCTCCAGCTCTGAAGGGGGCACCTCCTCCATTGTCCACAACATATTCACCCCACTATGTACCTGGAGTGTACCATCAGCCGCCCAATACATGGCACCCCTTCCCGGCACCCAGGGCCGGTTCTAGACATTGTGGAGCTCAGGGCGAATGTTCACAGTTGCGCCCCCCCCCCCAAAAAAAAAAAAAAAAAAAAAAAAACTTTTTGTAGATGACGTTCCTCTGCACGCGCTGAAAGCACACGCACTTCCGGGAAGGGGGCGTGTCCTTGCGGATCACCCCCAATTCATAAAACTGTGGGGCGTGCCCAGCACTTATGAAGGTGCTGGGCTTCCCCCAAGCTCTCCCCTCGTGGCGAATAATTGCCATGTGCAGTAATGCGCCTTACACAGTAATGCCCTTTATAAATACATTATGCCACATGCAGTAATGCCCTTTATAAACAAATTATGCCACACGCAGTAATGCCCTGTATAACACATTATGCCACACGCAGTAATGCCCTGTATAGCACATTATGCCACACGCAGTAATGACCTTTATAACACATTATGCCACACGCAGTAATGCCCTGTATAACACATTATCCCACACGCTGTAATGCCCTGTATAACACATTATGCCACACGCAGTAATGCCCTGTATAACACAATATGCCACATACAGTAATGCCCTGTATAACACATTATGCCACACGCAGTAATGCCTTGTATAACACATTATCCCACACGCTGTAATGCCCTGTATAACACATTATGCCACACGCAGTAATGCCCTGTAAAACACAATATGCCACATACAGTAATGCCCTGTATAACACATTATGCCACACGCAGTAATGCCCTGTATAACACATTATCCCACACGCTGTAATGCCCTGTATAACACATTATGCCACACGCAGTAATGCCCTGTATAACACAATATGCCACATACAGTAATGCCCTGTATAACACATTATGCCACACGCAGTAATGGCCTTTATAACACATTATGCCACATGAGTAATGCCCAGTATAACACATTATGCCACACGCAGTAATGCCCTGTATAACACATTATGCCACACGCAGTAATGGCCTTTATAACAGATTATGCCACACGCAGTAATGCCCTGTATAACACATTATGTCACATGCAGTAATGGCTTTTATAACACATTATGCCATACGCAGTAATGCCCTGTATAATACAGTATCCCCAATTCAAATAACGCCACACATTAGTCCCTTATTCATGTTGTGACACACAGTGGTGCCCCTTTTACACAATGCCCAAATTAGTGCCCCTTTTAACACAAGGCCCACAGTACTGAGTAGTAGTGCCCCTAATACAATGCCCACAGTATTAGTGCCCCCTTTAGTAGTGCCCCAGTAATAATGCCCCCTATAGTAGTGCCCACAGTAGGAATGCCCCTATAGTAGTGCCCAAAGTTGGAATGCCTCCATTAGTGCCCCCTATAGTAGTGCCCCCAGTAGTAATGCCCCCTTATAGACATGCCCCCAGTAGTAATGCCACTTATAGACATGCCCCCAGTAGAAATGCCCCCTTATAGACATGCTCCCAGTAGTAATGCCCCCTATAGACATGACCCCAGTAGTAATGCCCCTTATAGACATGCCCCCAGTAGTAATGCCCCCTTATAGACATGCCCCCTTATAGACATGCCCCCAGTAGTAATGCCCCTGTATAGACATGCTCCCAGTAGTAATGCCCCCTATAGACATGCCCCGAGTAGTAATGCCCCTTATAGACATGCCCCCAGTAGTAATGCCCCCTGTAGTAAAGCCCCTTATAGACATGCCCCCAGTAGTAATGCCCCCTTATAGACATGCCCCAGTAGTAATGCCCCTTATAGACATGCTCCCAGTAGTAATGCCCCCCTATAGACATGTCCCCAGTAGTAATGCCCCTTATAGATATGCCCCCAGTAGTAATGCCCCCTTATAGACATGCCCCCAGTAGTAATGCCCCCTTATAGACATGCCCCTAGTAGTAATGCCCCCTTATAGACATGCCCCTAGTAGTAATGCCCCCATGCTTCCCTTCTGAAAAATAAAAAATACAAACACAATACTTACCTTAGGCCCCGCTCCTGCATCCGCTGCCGTCCGGTCCGACCACGGCTCCACCATGGATCTATGGGAGAGACGTCATGACATCCCTCCCATAGTGCTCTATGCGGGAGCCGGAGCTCTGGAGTGAGCTTCGGCTGCCTTTGCAGGGAGGGAGCCGGGTGCCCGCTGATAACAAATATCAGCGGGCGCCCGGCAACGCGGGGGGGACTGGCGCTGTTTTTTTTTATTATTGGATTTTTAATTTTTTTTACCTTGTGGGGACTCAGTGGCGCCCTCTAGGGGCCAGCACCCCGGGCGACTGCCCTGTTAGCCCACCCCTAAAACCGCCACTGCCGGCACCTATGAAGCCACCATACACTAGTGGAGAGCTCCATGTCAGACCGTCAGTTCTGCCTTCGTCTATCTATAGCCTGTCTGCATGTGAATTGCAACATATCAGTGTCAGTTGCTTTGACAGGGGGGGGGGCACCAAATTATAACTTGCCTCCAGGCGTCTGGGATGAACTTATGCCACTGATCCCTGCAGTCAAAATCCAGTTGCGTGCAGGTAAGTACCCTAACCGTCCCCCTAACCCCTTACCCACTTTTCCTGCAGCCTAACACTGCCCTCCCCTCCTGCAGCCTAACCATAACGTACCCCCACAGCCAGATCCTTTTAGCCTAACCCTCCCCCTAGTTCCTAATCCTCCCTCCCGCAGCCTAACCCTCCCCCTAGTGCCTAACCCTAAACCTAACCTTCTCCCTAGTTCCTAACCTTAAACCTAACCTTCCACCTAGCCATAATACTTACCGACAGGATGCCGACTACCTCCCCTATCAACAAAGTGACCGGTTAGTGTTACCCATACAACACAGTGACAGACTCTGAGCTGATGTTTGGTGTCTAATACAGACTACAGTATAATCTGATGCCATCATGCCAAGTGCACAAAACAGGCGCTGATGCTGGTGTGTAGTGTGCCGAAACCGACCACAATCCCTCTGGACTGTTTTAAGAAAAAAAAACAGACCCCAGTCCTGGCAGGTTAAAATCAGACATGCGGGGTTATGCAGGGTTAAGGTGATTATTTATAGCCACTTATCACGCCAATAAAAAAAATAAAATAACTCCCCTATCGCCAGCATTTTACAATGAAATAAATAAATAAATAAATAAATAAATCGTGTGGGCAGCTTAGCAATACTTAGCTGGCACTAAGATGGTGGGCTGGATCCGTAAGTGTTAACCACCCTGCCGAGGACACTTACGGCAGGTACTGTGCTGGTCAAATGCTTCGCCCATATGGTCCCCTATACTTCTCTTTATTTGTTTAAGTGTGTTGTGTAAACAGCTATTGTTGCCTGCAAATATAATGTCACACATGACGTTATGTGCTACACAGGAATATTGCAACATGAAAGAGCAAATTCTGAAGCATTTTGTAGGTGAGAAGAGACAACTGGGAGAAGATAAGATTAAACAGTTTATCCTCCACTGAGAACTATTCAAATATATGTTTATGATTTCGTTAATAAATAAAATTATTTCAAATTAATTTTGAAGCTAGATCTTCCACTGCCACTTATGGCCATTAGGTGGCACCCTAGAGCCCGTCTGTCTGCCGCTCTCTCTGCAGCTTATTAAATGTAAGTTACAGATGCAGTTTACAGAAGTGACTGTTTAACCCAGAGGTTCCCTAACGCGGTTCTCAAGGCACCCAGGCGAGTGTTAAGAGAGGAACACTGCACTCCCCATCTAGGGCACCCTCCTCTCTCCCCGGCAGCCGCCATCAGGATGAAGGCAGCATGCGCAGGTCATTGGAGAAATGGCGCGGCCACCATTGTCCCAGCGATTTCCTCTCTGAGAATGCGCATAACACCGGGAAAATGGATTCGGTTGCCATCTTCCGGCGTTTTGTGCAGGACTGAGAAACCCGACACGGACCCTCAGAGGTAAGTATTAGAAAATATGGGTGCAGAGTGTGCGGTGTGGGCCCCCCCTGGAACCAGGGGCCCGTGTGCACCACACACCCTTCACCCATTATAGATACGCCCCTGAAGGCACCCCAACAGTTCAGGTTTTAGCAGGGGCGTATCTATAATGGGCGCAGGGTGTGTGGTACACACGGGCTCCCAGGTCCAGGGAGGGCCCGCACCGCAACACCCTGCACTCATTATCTAAAACTTACCTCTCCAAGGTCCCGCGTCGGGTCTCTAAGCGCTTCTCAAAATGCCGGAAAATGGCCATCGCGGGCATTTCCCCAGCGATCTGCTCATGCGCAGTAGTCTCTGGGCACACTCTAGAACCCAGAGTCTACTGATCTGCGGTGGCCGGCCAGCCGCGCCAGCCGGCTGCCATGGTGAGAGACGAGAGGGAAGCACAGGGGCCCCCTCCTCTCTAAAGATGCCCCTGGGTTTTAGAGATATCCATGTTTGAGCACAGGTACTAAGTGGTGAAGCATGGATATTCTTAAAACCTGGACCAGGTGCCTTGAGGACCGCGTTTGGGAGCTTCTGGTTTAACCACTTCATGACCGTCAGCTTAATGACAAGTCACAAGCGATTAGTGAGGTCACTGAGGAACGAGGCACTTAGAGGCATATGCATTATTTATCTGGTATTAGTCCCTATCGCTGCAATAAAAAAAAATGAAGGGTGTAGCAAAAATGTGATCACTTCTGTGTTCAGGACAAGGTCATGTGATCACTTCTGTGTTCAGGAAAAGGTCATGTGATCACTTCTGTGTTCAGGACAAGGTCATGTGTTCACTTCTGTGTTCAGGACAAGGTCGCGCAACTGCACATGCGTGGTCTTCAGAGAGCACGTGTGTGATTGGAGAGTGACGGGGTTCCCTCTCCCGGAAACTTTTGGGAAGAGTAGCTCATAGACTACAATGGCTGATGCCAGTTGAAGCTGGAGTTAGCTACTGCGGCCCAAGCTCCAGAATGCCTCACATTCCCAAGCTTGGTATATTGAACATTGCAGCAGCCCCCATAGAAAAAACTTATAGGGGCTGCATTTGCGGTCAGAAGCAGAGGACCTTAGCAAGTTTCTCTGATACATACATCAAGATGAAGCTGGAGTTCCCATTTTTAGGGGGGGTATCCCACAAATATTTTTTGATAAATACGTCCCTTATTGGCTCAGTCATGTCACTGGTTCCGAGTAAATTCATCAGGACTTATGTAATAGGGTGTGATTTGCAGCCTCTGCCGGGTACTACTGCGAGTCCTCCCAAATTTTTAAAGCGGCAAAAGTTTTAAAGATGTGCCCGTGAAAACCAATCCAGATCCAAAACCCGTGAATTGGTTTTGGATCTGGATTCATCTTTGTGTTTTGGTTTTGGATCTGGATTAAAAAAATAAAATAAAATTTTTTAAAACAGCTAAAATCATGTAATTATTGCAATCCGAAACACAAAATTCGGTTTTAAAATCCCAATTCTGCACCACTGGAAGATCAGAACAGCGGCTGGGATTTATCCACATCTCCTCAGGAGATTAGAACCACGACTCGCATCTGTCCGGATTCACAAAATTCGGGTGGATTCAGATTTCTGGAGGACTGAACCGCACATCTCTAATATTTATATTTACAAAGACTGGTGTCAATACATGATAATTTCCCCCATTAGTTATGTTCAAATGCTGTTTACTGTGTATCACTGCTGTCAGCAGATTAAATGTAAATTACATATAATCCAGAGTTTGCTATTTATGACTATCCCCTCTCCCTAATTGTCTCCAATCCTGTTTACATACACAGAATACGGCTAGCGATGGGCGGATAGCAATCAGGAGGCCCCCGATCCGCGCTCTGTTATCTTACGGTATCGCTTGGCAAAGTTTTTGTTCTTTAATAAACACTGAGGCAAATCCAGAACATTGATGTGTTCAGCATTAGTTTTAATTAAAAATAATCCAAAGGATAAAGATGCTATCAGAATGTGAATTCTAATTTCCACATGGAAATGAATTATCGGTTTGCTCCATGACACTCGGTTTTCTTTTATTTTTATTTTATTTTTAATTATATTTTGGTTGTTATATGATAGCTAATTTGTGCCCTGTATGAGACTATAGAATAGATTCCACACACGGGAGATTGTGAATCATACACTATAATAAATACGTAATTATGAATCATATCTTTATTATTTTTAGCTGGAAAATAATTACTTGGCAAACCCAAATAAGCAAAAAAAATAAAATAAATAAATTGAAGCTTAAAGGCAAATAAAGGTATTATACAGCTTTTGGCATGTTGTTTTGCCTATTTGAGAAATACAACTATTATTCTGTATGTATCACAGGATCCATAATTTGCTGGTAACTGTAACCTTATTCACAATTTTCAAGTGGTAAGGTCCAGTGTAATACGCGTGGGCAGAGAGCGGGCAAAAAGAGCACAATTATATACAATAATTTTCTTTGACAAACACATCAAACTGTTTAAAAGTCTCTTCTAATAAGTAATCTAACGATTATACATTTTCTCCATCTACAGGCAAAACTATTACCATGTACTTCCAGTAGAGAAGTTATATTCTCCACCTATTCCCATGCACCTAGATTTTGTGTAATACCGGGGTGCAGCTATCCTGCCCCTTCTGGGCACCTGTATGATCTGGAAGTGCTGTTGTTGATGGTTCCTTGTTTGAAGCTGATGCCCTGCCCCTTCTGATGTAGCTGATGTCCTGTCTACACTGAACCTGGCAGCTGTGTAATATGGAAGTGCGGCTGTTGATAGTTCCCTGTCTGTAGCTGATATCCTGTCTACACTGAACCTGGCAGCTGTGTAATATGGAAGTGCGCCTGTTTATGGTTCTCTGTCTGTAGCTGATGACCTGTCTACACTGAACCTGGCAGCTGTGTAATAATATGGAAGTGCGGCTGTTGATGGTTCTCTGTCTGTAGCTGATGTCCTGTCTACACTGAACCTGGCAGCTGTGTAATATGGAAGTGCGGCTGTTGATGGTTCTCTGTCTGTAGCTGATGTCCTGTCTACACTGAACCTGGCAGCTGTGTAATATGGAAGTGCGGCTGTTGATGGTGCTGATGTCCTGTCTCCACTGAACCTGGCAGCTGTGTAATATGGAAGTGCGGCTGTTGATGGTTCCCGGGCTGTAGCTGATATCCTGTCTACACTGAACCTGGCAGCTGTGTAATATGGAAGTGCGGCTGTTGATGGTTCTCTGTCTGTAGCTGATGTCCTGTCTACACTGAACCTGGCAGCTGTGTAATATGGAAGTGCGGCTGTTGATAGTGCTGATGTCCTGTTTCCACTGAACCTGGCAGCTGTGTAATATGGAAGTGTGGCTGTTGATGGTTCTCTGTTTGTAGCTGATGTCCTGTCTACACTGAACCTGGCAGATGTGTAATATGGAAGTGCGGCTGTTGATGGTTCTCTGTCTGTAGCTGATGTCCTGTCTACACTGAACCTGGCAGCTGTGTAATATGGAAGTGCGGCTGTTGATGGTGCTGATGTCCTGTCTCCACTGAACCTGGCAGCTGTGTAATATGGAAGTGCGGCTGTTGATGGTTCCCGGCCTGTAGCTGATATCCTGTCTACACTGAACCTGGCAGCTGTGTAATATGGAAGTGCGGCTGTTGATGGTTCTCTGTCTGTAGCTGATGTCCTGTCTCCACTGAACCTGGCAGCTGTGTAATATGGAAGTGCGGCTGTTGATGGTTCTCTGTCTGTAGCTGATGTCCTGTCTACACTGAACCTGGCAGATGTGTAATATGGAAGTTCAGCTGTTGATGGTTCTCTGTCTGTAGCTGATGTCCTGTCTACACTGAACCTGGCAGCTGTGTAATATGGAAGTGCGGCTGTTGATGGTGCTGATGTCCTGTCTCCACTGAACCTGGCAGCTGTGTAATATGGAAGTGCGGCTGTTGATGGTTCCCGGCCTGTAGCTGATGTCCTATCTACACTGAACCTGGCAGCTGTGTAATGTGGAAGTGCGGCTGTTGATGGTTCTCTGTCTGTAGCTGATGTCCTGTCTACACTGAACCTGGCAGCTGTGTGATATGGAAGTGCGGCTGTTGATGGTTCCCGGCCTGTAGCTGATGTCCTATCTACACTGAACCTGGCAGCTGTGTAATGTGGAAGTGCGGCTGTTGATGGTTCCCGGCCTGTAGCTGATGTCCTGTCTACACTGAACCTGGCAGCTGTGTAATATGGAAGTGCGGCTGTTGATGGTTCCCTGTCTGTAGCTGATGTCCTGTATACACTGAACCTGGCGGATGTGTAATGTGGAAGTGCGGCTGTTGATGGTGCTGATGTCCTGTCTCCAGTGAACCTGGCAGCTGTGTAATGTGGAAGTGTGGCTATTGATGGTTCCCGGCCTGTAGCTGATGTCCTGTCTACACTGAACCTGGCAGCTGTGTAATATGGAAGTGCGGCTGTTGATGGTTCCCTGTCCATAGCTGATGTCCTGTCTACACTGAACCTGGCAGCTGTGTAATAATATGGAAGTGCGGCTGTTGATGGTTCCCTGTCTGTAGCTGATGTCCTGTATACACTGAACCTGGCAGCTGTGTAATATGGAAGTGCGGCTGTTGATGGTTCCCTGTCCATAGCTGATGTCCTGTCTACACTGAACCTGGCAGCTGTGTAATATGGAAGTGCGGCTGTTGATAGTTCCCTGTCTGTAGCTGATATCCTGTCTACACTGAACCTGGCAGCTGTGTAATATGGAAGTGCGCCTGTTTATGGTTCTCTGTCTGTAGCTGATGACCTGTCTACACTGAACCTGGCAGCTGTGTAATAATATGGAAGTGCGGCTGTTGATGGTTCTCTGTCTGTAGCTGATGTCCTGTCTACACTGAACCTGGCAGCTGTGTAATATGGAAGTGCGGCTGTTGATGGTTCTCTGTCTGTAGCTGATGTCCTGTCTACACTGAACCTGGCAGCTGTGTAATATGGAAGTGCGGCTGTTGATGGTGCTGATGTCCTGTCTCCACTGAACCTGGCAGCTGTGTAATATGGAAGTGCGGCTGTTGATGGTTCCCGGGCTGTAGCTGATATCCTGTCTACACTGAACCTGGCAGCTGTGTAATATGGAAGTGCGGCTGTTGATGGTTCTCTGTCTGTAGCTGATGTCCTGTCTACACTGAACCTGGCAGCTGTGTAATATGGAAGTGCGGCTGTTGATAGTGCTGATGTCCTGTTTCCACTGAACCTGGCAGCTGTGTAATATGGAAGTGTGGCTGTTGATGGTTCTCTGTTTGTAGCTGATGTCCTGTCTACACTGAACCTGGCAGATGTGTAATATGGAAGTGCGGCTGTTGATGGTTCTCTGTCTGTAGCTGATGTCCTGTCTACACTGAACCTGGCAGCTGTGTAATATGGAAGTGCGGCTGTTGATGGTGCTGATGTCCTGTCTCCACTGAACCTGGCAGCTGTGTAATATGGAAGTGCGGCTGTTGATGGTTCCCGGCCTGTAGCTGATATCCTGTCTACACTGAACCTGGCAGCTGTGTAATATGGAAGTGCGGCTGTTGATGGTTCTCTGTCTGTAGCTGATGTCCTGTCTCCACTGAACCTGGCAGCTGTGTAATATGGAAGTGCGGCTGTTGATGGTTCTCTGTCTGTAGCTGATGTCCTGTCTACACTGAACCTGGCAGATGTGTAATATGGAAGTTCAGCTGTTGATGGTTCTCTGTCTGTAGCTGATGTCCTGTCTACACTGAACCTGGCAGCTGTGTAATATGGAAGTGCGGCTGTTGATGGTGCTGATGTCCTGTCTCCACTGAACCTGGCAGCTGTGTAATATGGAAGTGCGGCTGTTGATGGTTCCCGGCCTGTAGCTGATGTCCTATCTACACTGAACCTGGCAGCTGTGTAATGTGGAAGTGCGGCTGTTGATGGTTCTCTGTCTGTAGCTGATGTCCTGTCTACACTGAACCTGGCAGCTGTGTGATATGGAAGTGCGGCTGTTGATGGTTCCCGGCCTGTAGCTGATGTCCTATCTACACTGAACCTGGCAGCTGTGTAATGTGGAAGTGCGGCTGTTGATGGTTCCCGGCCTGTAGCTGATGTCCTGTCTACACTGAACCTGGCAGCTGTGTAATATGGAAGTGCGGCTGTTGATGGTTCCCTGTCTGTAGCTGATGTCCTGTATACACTGAACCTGGCGGATGTGTAATGTGGAAGTGCGGCTGTTGATGGTGCTGATGTCCTGTCTCCAGTGAACCTGGCAGCTGTGTAATGTGGAAGTGTGGCTATTGATGGTTCCCGGCCTGTAGCTGATGTCCTGTCTACACTGAACCTGGCAGCTGTGTAATATGGAAGTGCGGCTGTTGATGGTTCCCTGTCCATAGCTGATGTCCTGTCTACACTGAACCTGGCAGCTGTGTAATAATATGGAAGTGCGGCTGTTGATGGTTCCCTGTCTGTAGCTGATGTCCTGTATACACTGAACCTGGCAGCTGTGTAATATGGAAGTGCGGCTGTTGATGGTTCCCTGTCCATAGCTGATGTCCTGTCTACACTGAACCTGGCAGCTGTGTAATAATATGGAAGTGCGGCTGTTGATGGTTCCCTGTCTGTAGCTGATGTCCTGTCTACACTGAACCTGGCAGTTGTGTAATAATATGGAAGTGCGGCTGTTGATGGTTCCCTGTCTGTAGCTGATGTCCTGTATACACTGAACCTGGCAGCTGTGTAATAATATGGAAGTGCGGCTGTTGATGGTTCTCTGTCTGTAGCTGATGTCCTTTCTACACTGAACCTGGCAGCTGTGTAATAATATGGAAGTGCGGCTGTTGATGGTTCTCTGTCGGTAGCTGATGTCCTGTCTACACTGAACCTGGCAGCTGTGTAATAATATGGAAGTGCGGCTGTTGATGGTTCCCTGTCTGTAGCTGATGTCCTGTCTCCACTGAATCCAGATTAAAATATGTTTACACTGTTTAATTAATTCATTATAGTTAATTTCTGCTGTACTCCTCTTGTAGTTGTAAATGATACCCAGCAACCCCTTTAATACTAGGTATATACAGTTATGCACTTGCAGAGCCAGTCCCAAACTTGCAGTTGCGTATGTGGCACACATGACAGAGGGTAACCAGGTAGCATGCATACAAATCTGAGGAGGGCCCATGGCAGGGGGGGCCATACCGGGCAGGGGGGCCCCATACGCTTTTCTGCCAGCCAAGTAGGTTGCTGCAGACCTGATTAACTTGGTCAGACAATGGACCTCATTCAGACCCGCTCGCTAGCGCTCTGTGCGCTCACAAGCGGCACGATGGTTTGCGAAAGTGCATGCGCGCGCTTCGTTCTGCGCGTGCGTGAACTACTCTGTGCGATCGCAGGCCGACGGTGCTCGATGTACCAATGTTTTAATACACTTCCTGGAGATGACATGCGCTAGTGGGCGTCTCTACATACGCTAATGGGTGTCTGCATACACAGAGCGATCGCTCGCACAGCCAAAGTGGGTGTGCTTATGCCTTGGCGAGCGATCGCTTCCCATGCCGTCACTTTGACAAATTGCATACGCTGGATGGGAGCGATCGCATCTAGCGAGAGGGTCTGAATGAGGTCCAATGACCCTTATCTTTACAACTACATATGAAAACATATTAGAGCACACCGGCTTGGAAGTGGTTAATAAATGCATTTGAATGAGATGTATCTAAAAGCCGTCCGTAAATTTTATTTCCAATGTGTTATAATCCTATAATGTCCTCTAATCCACAAACAGGCCCCAATTACAGACAAATATCTTTGCAAAGTAATTTTATAGGAGAGAGAGAGTTAGATAGAGAGACAGAGAGTGTGAGAGAGAGAGAGAGAGAGAGAGAGAGAGAGAGCGCAGCCTCAAACCATTATAATTAGCTGAGGGGGGTGGAAGGGAACAAATTATATTGTATTAAACTCTAGTGTAAATACATTACAATAACACAACAATATTAATGGTGTACATTTAGAAGCAATTATGATCTGCATTTTTCTGCCTTTATTTCACAACATGAATTCTATATGTACGGATAGTACATGACTTCAGTATTTGCTCACAGCTATATTTTTGTATTATCTTTAGCGCTGGCTAAGGGTTTGGAAATGTAGGGGGAATGTCAGTGCTTCAAATATAATCATCTTTAGGTTAAAGATATTCTCGTTAATCCTGAGAATCAGCGATCTGAGAGTTATAAATCCAGTCCACACTTCGAGGTCTCAGATATAATTAAAGACATCAGTCAGCTCTCTGGCAGGCCGGTGGTGCCGCTTCTGGACCATTCTCACATATCCTGCCCCTTCCTGCGGCGGGTGGTCTTCAGTGGCACAAACACAATCGCTATATGGCTGGTTGCTAGAGATGCCAAATTGCTCATGGTCTCTCTAGAACAAAAGACTGGCTTTCTATGTCATTAGATACATTCGCAATTATAGGTCATTTTGTTATTACGAATATTTTTTAAAAACATTTTCTTAAACAATTTTTTTATTTTTTTATTTTTTAAATGAGCAGATTCAGAACAAACAATCACTTTACACATTATAACATTGGTGCCTTTTTGTCCTATGATTAGCGCGCACATGCTTCAAAGGGATGTCTTCAGGATCCTGGCTGTCAGAATGCCGACGGTCACTATACCGACAGCAACATCCCGATGATTACAATTCTGACGGATCCCAATGGTAAGTATTAGAGTTAGTTTTAAGGTTAGAGTTAGGCGCTAGGGGTAGGGTTAGGCTGCAGGATGGAATGCTTAGGGCTAGGCTGCGAGATGGGCGGGTTAGGGTTAAGTGACGGGATGATTAGGGTTAGGCTGCGGGAAGGGTGAGTTACGGTTAGGTTGCGGGACGGGACGGTTAGGGCTAGGCTGTGAGATGGGTGAGTTAGGTGATGGGATGGTTAGGGTTAGGCTGCGGCAAGGGTGGGTTATGGTTAGGCTGCGAGATGGGTGGGTTAGGGCTAGGTGACGGGATGGTTAGGGTTAGGCTGCCGGAGGGGTTGGTTAGGGCTAGGCTGCGAGATGGGTGTGTTAGGGCTAGGCTGCGAGATGGGTGGGTTAGGTGACAGGATAGTTAGGGTTAGACTGCGGGAAGGGTGGGTTATGGTTAGGCTGCGGAGGGGTGGGTTAGGGGGAGGGTTGGGGTTAGGGTTAAAATACTTACCAAAATCTGTCTGGATTATGGATTCCGGAATGCCGTTGGAATTCTGACCATCGGCATTCTGACTGTAAGGATGCCGTACCCAACCCGCTTCAAGGAACTTCTTCAGTTGGAATATATTTTTATTACAATTTATTGTGTTCCCCATCGATTCCCACAACAACATCTGATTGTGTTTAGTCTATTGTCATCTACACATGCTTTTATTGTCTTCCAATATCATTCAAATCAATCGGATCTTATGATCTTCAGCTTGGCACTTGGCGTGTCCGAACATTACACAGGAGAGACACTCATGGGGGTTAAAGTAAGACATATTTGTTTCCTGATACGCATTGTAATATGATTGAATATGTCTCCACTACTCACGAAGGGTGAAATATTGCAAAACATTTGAAAAAAAAAAATGTGATTTTATTATTTCATCCTCATTTATAGCAGAGAGGTAATCAGTCATATTTTAATGAATGCAATAAAATAAATTAATTTTGTTCATTTGACCCTCATGAGTTCCTCCATATAGAATATTGTCCTTTTTCATCTTTTCAGTATATTTGTCTATGATACATAAACAAAATGTACTATTATACAATATATTATTAAATAAAATTATATATATATATATATATATATATATATATATATATACATGTGGATGTGTGGCATTACTAGCATTACTGCCTCACAGTGGTCATGGGCCCAATTCCTGACCAAGGCACTATTTGTATGGAGTTTGTATGTCCACCCCATGTTAGAAAGGGTTTTCTCTGAGTGCTGCAGTTTCCTCCCACACTCCAAACACATACAGGTAGGGTAATTGGTTTCTCACAAAAACATTAACCCCAGCAGAGCCGTAACTAGACTTTTTGGTGCCCTGTGCCAGAAAGAGCATTGGCGCACCCCCCATTTTTCAAATAGGGACATTCAGTAAGATAGTGCACCCGGAAAAGGACCATGGCCTCATAGGGAAGGGCCAGGGAAGAGATAGGGGGAGGCCAGGAGATGCTGGGGATAAAAGAAGAGGAAGCTACAAGTGAAAAGTGATAATTAACAGGAAAACTGACAGGCCCAAACAGCGCCCCCAGTCCTGCGGTGCCCTGTGCAAGGGGCGTATCTATAATGGGTGCAGGGTGTACGGGGAACACGGGCCCTTGGGTCCAGGGGGGCCCGCACCGCACACCCTGCATCCATAAAATTACTTACCTCTCCGGAGTCGCATGTCGGCGCGGGGGTCCGGTGCTGTAAAACTACTGGAAAATGGCTGCGGTGGCCATTTTCCCATCATTTGCGCATGCCGCGGCAGCCATTTTCCCGGTGACCTGTGCATACATTATAGACATAGCTAACTGTGAATGCATAAATTGCAGGAATGATACAAATTATTATTTCCTTCTCCCTGTTATACAGGGGCGTCTTAAGAGAGGAGAGGGCCCATGTGCACTCCTCGTGCAGGGCCCCCTCCTCTCTCCCCGGTGGCCTGCAGCCGACTGATGCGGCTAGCCAGCCACCGGAGCCTTAGTAGACACTGGGCACTAGAGTGTACTAGGAGTCTACTGCGCATGCGCAGAACACCAGAAAAATGGCCGCGGTGGCCATTTTTCCGGTGTTCTGAGCAGCGCAGACACCCGACGTGGGACCACGGACAGGTAAGTCTAAAATAATATGGGTGCAGTGGACCCAGGGGGCCCGTGTGCCCCACACACACTGCACCCATTATAGATACGCCACTGCTGTTATAGTTGATACCTCACCCTAATTTTTGTCCCCTTTAAATATCCATTTTTTTAATTTATTTAAATGAATAATCAACTACAAAAGAGCTGCACGTGTTCTAAAGCACAGGCTGGCATGCAAAGTATGCAAAGCTCAGGCTGGCAGAGTATAATGGGGAAAGGAGACATCCAGCCTCATTAGCTATACACTGACTATGTACTATACCTGTCAATGGGGGGAATAAAGCAGACCCTTACAGTATTCTGTGTACATGTTAGCTGTGCAGGATAAGCATTAGCCCATGAACTGTTGGGAAGGGGACACTGTGACACCCTTAGGAGGTCACCCTACCTGTGCCCGCACCTGTCCCCCGCACACACCTCCCTCCAGCCCTGGTGACTGCAGGAGGACGTGCTAGCCAGCAGGGGGCGCTGGGTTTCCCCGATCAGCTGCTGCCAGTGGGTCTCATTCTTCTGCTGTTGCCGGAGCCGGGCTCCCTCTGCCCGCTGCCGCCGCCGCCGCTGCTGCTGCACACTCACACACAGTCCGGCTGGCACAGGGCACAGTGGGCACACATGCACCTCACTCCGCACTCCAAGGTGCTCTGATGAGCCCCCACCTCTCATGAGGAGCACTTGCCCACTGGACCATGAGGTGGATGGCTCGCAGGCTGGTGCTGGTGCTGATTGGGCTGGTGTGGATCGCAATCCTCATCTTCTTGCTGGGGGGCAGGAGGAAGAAGCTGGCAGCGGAGGAGTCAGAGGGGGACAATGCCAAGGTAAGCCTGGACCTTCCCTACCCATAGCCACCCCCTGCTTGGATGCAAACAGGGTCAGTCCTGGGCACAGTGGGGTTACCCACCTCCCCCTGGCACCATCTGGGGGGTACAGCATGCACTATAGTAAGGATGGCACAATAGTGGCTGGTGCTCAGGGCTGTGCAACCCATGCACCCATTCCTAAGTACAAGAAAGTTGCAGGTTAACCCCTTCACTGCTCAGAATGTCATTATAGTAATGCAATGCCTGGTGCACATGTGCAAATACACCTGGACACCTGGCTCTCATCACTACAGACAGTGGAGGCTGCTGTATGTGACCTGTATGGTTCTAGTGCACAATTGTGAGTTTGTGTTGCTGCTGGTGTTACTGCCTATGACAGCTGGCTTTCCACCTCTTTCTAGAGCTTCAAACAGGCTCTCAAAACCCACTTCTATATTATAGCCTTACAGCTTTCATTCTTTGCATGCTCCTCGCTCACTGGTTCTCCCCTCTGTGTCACCCCCTATCTGTCTGCCCCTCCCCATTAGATGGTAAGCTCCCAGGAGCAGGTCCCTCGTCCCTTATGTGCTTTTTCCTTCCCTCGCTTATGCCATCATCTCCTACCCAGTGCCCACAACGGCAGTGACCTCTCGGTTTAATCCGGCGCTGCTTTTGTGGGTATCATGATTGCATGTGCTGCGCTGTTTATGTAGCCTGTATCCCATGTTACGCTATGTATCCTACTCTAAGGGGTCTGTGTACTAAGCCCCGGAGAGAGATAAAGTGGACGGAAATAACGTACCAACCAATCACCTCCTAACTGTCACTCTGCAGGCTGTGTTTGCAAAATGACAGTTAGCAGCTGATTGGTTGGTATTTTATCTCCGTCCACTTAATATCTCTACAAGGCTTAGTACAGTACATAGATCCCTAAGAGGGAGATGTACTAAGCTCTGGAAAGTGATAAATTGGAGAGTGATCAACTGCCAACCACTCAACTCCTAACTGTCATGTTCCAGGGTGTGTTTGCACTTTTTTGTGTTGTTATATCAGCGCTGTTCCTGTTTATGTACTATGTAAGGTGCTGCTGACCCACTGCGGCTCCATATAAATAAAGGATAATAATAATAATAATAATAATAATAATATTAATACATGAGAAGTGAACTTTGACTGCCGATGGATGACCAATTGGGGTCACAGTTTAATCTGGAGAGCAGAGGGTGATGTATTTGTGCAATGAGACCCTGCAAGGAAAGAGGTGTATATATATGCAGATTTATAATAATCCGGAGAGAGAGCGAGCATGTCAGCTACTAGGTCGATGTACATGTCATTGTATTTTGTGATGCTCATTGTGTAGTCCACATATGAGATTTCTGAGCAGCAAGACTCTAAGACCCACATTGTTGCTGCTGAATGTCCAGGGCAGACCAATGTTCAGCCTTAGCCATGTGCTAGCACCATTTACTGTAGCAGGCAGGACCGCTGACCTGAACTGACGTCCACCCCTGGCTGCGGGAGACTGCCCTCCGCCAGGCACAGCATCAGCAGTGAAGGAGTTAACCTGAGAGTATCTGTGATACAGCAACAGAAATGATGAATAATGCATATTTGGCTGGATCCCCTGAAATTGCCCAGGGAAGCTGCCTCTTCACACACACTACTGTATAATTAGCGGTTTTATTAAACCAACACTAGGCGATCTCACCAGCTCATTTGTGGAGTGTTTTGCACTTTGCAAGCGATCTGAGTGAATGCAGTGATTGGAGAGGGAGTAATCTCCTGGAAGCTGAAGTTCGGTCTACACATCAGTAAATTCTGCGATTAGCAAGCAGAGGCGGGTGCTCTACATTAGCGAGGTGAGCGATATCACTGGCTGATCAGGGGTAAAAGGAAAGAAAAACAAATAAAAATAAAATGTGTATTGTTCCGGATTTTAACATAATCTGCTGAGTCCTTCTTAAATCCCATATTTTTCCATCTGCTACAAGGTGCCCATCTCTTATGCCAGAGTTGCTGAAACTTTTTGTGGCAAGTTGCCCTTTATGAAGGTAAATGTTTACCCAGATCCGTGCTGAGCATGTGATAACAAAGAAGTTCATTGCCTTTAAAAGTTTCAAAAATATTCAGTCTAGTTTGCGCTGAATATTTTTGGTATTATTAAATGCTGTTATTTTAAACTACAAATTTTAGTTTCATTTCACAGGCGGAAGTACCCAGGGATTCAGTAGTATGGGTTGGGAGCTTTGGGCCCGATTCAGACCCGGATGCTAAGAAGCGTTCGCTCGTAGCTGCCGATGGTGCGCATTGTGCATACGCTTCTTGGAGATGACGTGCGCTGGCGGACGTCTTAATACAGGCTGGTGGGAGTCTGCATACACACAGCGATCGCACGGCCAGACATAGTGGGCGTGCTTATGCCTTGCAGTGCGTTCGCCTGTCGTGCCGTCACTTTGGCGAATTTGCATACGCTGGGAACGAGCGTTAGCGTCTTGCGACCGGGTCTGAATCGAGCCCTTTGCCTTTAGCTGATTTTCTTTGCTTCCCTATTTAACACTTAAAGATCCTGACAGGTTATAGTATAATACACATATAGCTTCTTGCCTAGTATATGACATAGTACAATAGATTTGTTACAAGTATTTATAAATATAATGCAATTTGCAAATATCTGGTTCATTCTAAAAATTAGGCCCAGGGTGATGTTGCAGATGTTATGTATCTAGGGTAAATACAATGGAAAGTGTATTTTTTTAACCCTTTCATTGCTTCCAGCAGGGGTACAAGGCTTTATAGATATAATAGATTTGTCACAGTGTGCATTACATTAATGTTTGCTGCTGATAATATCCATTTATCATTGACGTTTTAAAACTGATGTTTCTCAAATAAAAGTAAACTTTAGCTGTAAGCGAACTAGTGCAAAAGTTGCACCCCTTAATTCCCCTGCTTTATCTGTCTGTCTGACTATCTATCTATATATAATGTATCTAATATACAGTATATATATATATATATATATATATATATATATATATATATATATCTCTATCTTTGGTTTGAGGATATTAGTGAACATCCTTGCAGCCCACAGCAGGAAGTATTGGACAGACTGGCTATCCAAAATAAAGTTAACTACACTAAGTAGTTAGTACAATTAGTACAGTAAGTAGTTAGTACAGTTAGTACAGTAAGTAGTTAGTACAATTAGTACAGTAAGTAGTTAGTACAGTTAGTACAGTAAGTAGTTAGTACAGTTAGTACAGTAAATATATAGTACAGTACATTACTAACTGTTTTATTATAGCCCCCTAAGATCTTTGACCTGTATGTGGATGTATTATTATACAGCGTTATGGACTTCATAAATAGCATATTGTAGAGTTTGTCTTGCTCATCAAAACATGGGAATTTGTATGTGCGGTAGAAGCTTACACTGTATAATAGATATTGCTGGCTCCTGGTACAGATACTGTACAATTTGCATGATTAGCTGGCAATTGGGGACGCTCTTCTATTGCAGTCTCAGGCTGATATTTAATTCTAGTCTTGACCAGAGGGCAAGATGCCAGACAAATATTCAAATACTGTATATGAAAAAGTATGCTTTTGCGGAATGCATATTAATCCCTAGGTGTAATATGTATAGATTGTAAGCTCCTAGTGTTCACTCTAGGGAGCTCATTTAGACCCACTCGCAAGATGCGGTTGCTTGCATTCAAAAAGGGGCCGAATATTTAAATTAAGCGACGCCCTCTATGTCTTAGCGAGCTACGGCAATGAGCGCTCGCTCATGGGGTTGCCTTTCCCTGCCGCAAGCACTGCGATTAGTGCGGCCTGAAACACATGCAGGTGACATGAACATTGACGCTATGTTGCTAATTATGCACGCTCTTTAAACAGCGTTTTGGCGGCCTGACACACCTGCGTTCGCACATCCGCTCCACCGTTCACAAGCACCTTCCCCTGTTACCACCCACAAACGGCGCTATCTGTCACTCAAAGTAGCGACCCGATAGTGGCTTACGAGCAACCAAAATCAGATCACAAAGACTGGTTTGCGCACGCGCACTGCGAATTACACACATGCGCAGATGGGCGAAAATCGCTCACAGCGAGCGAGCGCAACTTAGTGACCGGGTCTGAATCAGGTCCTTGCCTGCCGCCGGACCTAGAGCTAGGGCACATCTTTTCACGCCCAAAAAGGGGGCGTGGCCAAAGAAAAGGGGGCATGTCTTTATGTCGCGTACCCTTTTCGTCACTCTTGGGGACGTGCCCAGCACTTATGCGCCACGTTCACTGTGAATGGATGTGCAAGCGCCCGGTGTCCATTCACCGGCGATGACCGCTGCTTTGCCGTTTTTCCCACCCGCGGGACACTGCGGCTCGTGGGTGGAGGACAGAACCTGCAGGCTGTTTCAGCGCCGCGCTGGAGGGCAGGGTACTTTCTGCCCTTCAGAAATAGGGCAGGGCGCAGCGCCCCGCTGAAACAGCCTAGTGGGAACGCTAGCTCCACTGGGGCAGGGACTGATGTGAATGGACAAATATTCTCTGTACAGCGCAACGGAATATGTGTACGCGATATATATAACTGGAAATAATAAATAAATACATTTATATCACAGAAAGTGACCCGGCTTATTGCCTGTATAGAGATGTGCCAGGTAAACTCTTATTTTTAGGTAATAAGCCCTGTCTGTGTTTTATGTTTTCATCAAACAATTTGCTATAAAGAACGTGACAAGGAAAAACACAGGTGCAGCGATGCTCCTCCGCCAGTCCCGAGCCTTTGTCCCTTTCATGTCATTACTACCTGGAAATTACATCTGTGCAACATTTAATCTCATATTTTGCAGACGCCTTATCTCAGTTTACGTACGGAGCCATTACAGGGCGCTGCTACTCTCAGCATAATTGCATCTTACCAGTGATATAAAATCAATAGTAAATAACCAAATCATATTTATGAGCAGCAGAAAGCACAGGGTGATGTTAGAAATGAGGAGGGGGCACACAGGCACAACGCAGGATTGGCGACTGGAGCATTTGGCGTGATTAACCAGATACATGAGAAAACCTTGTCTCTGAAAGTAAAATGATAAAACAGTGTATATATAAATGTGGTTGTATCTTTATGTAACTTACTGGAAGCAGGTGACACCATGGCGCCAATCCATGGTGAGTGACCCGCAGGTTGTGTATTCCAGTTTGTTGCTTTAGGCTACTTACGCGCAGTTATATTGCCGGACAATGTTGCCTTTCTCTCTGCTATGTATGAGCAGTATGTGTGCAGTACCACTGGGTATTTGCTGGGCACTTTTCCTTTAAAGAGTTGTGCTGAATGATACTGTGTACTGCTTGGAGCAATCATTGCTGGGAGTGCTGTTCATTGCTGGTCATTGCTGGGAGCAAATAAGACTTCATTTGTGGGATTAGTTTGTTGGGTATTGCTGGTCATTGCTGGGAGCACATTGCTGGTCATTGCTGATAGCACATTGCTGGCCATTTCTGGGAGCATATTGCTGGTCATTGCTGGGAGCGTATTGCTAGTCATTGCTGGGAACAAATTGTTGGTAGTTGCTGGGAGTACATTACCAGGCTGGAAGCAAGTGGCTGGTCATTGCTAGGAGCAAATTACTGGTTATTTGTGGGAGGAATTTGCTGGTCATGGCTGGTAGAACATTGCTGGCTATTGCTGGGAGGAATTTGCTGGTCATGTCTGTTAGAACATTGCTGGCTGTTGCTGGGAGGAATTTGCTGGTCATGGCTGGTAGAATATTGCTGGCTGTTGCTGGGAGGAATTTGCTAGTCGTGGCTGGTAGGACATTGCTGGCTATTGCTGGGAGAAATATACTAGTCTTGGCTGGTAGAACATTGCTAGCTATTGCTGGGAGGAATTTGCTGGTCATGGCTGGTAGAAGATTGCTGGCTATTGCTGGGAGGAATTTGCTGGTCATGGCTGGTAGAACAATGCTGGCTATTGCTGGGAGGAATTTGCTGGTCATGGCTGGTAGAAGATTGCTGGCTATTGCTGGGAGGATTTTGCTGGTCATGGCTGGTAGAACAATGCTGGCTATTGCTGGGAGGAATTTGCTGGTCATGGCTGGTAGAAGATTGCTGGCTATTGCTGGGAGGAATTTGCTAGTCATGGCTGATAGAACATTCCTGCCTATTGCTGGGAGGAAGTTGCTGGTCATGGCTACTAGAACATTGCTGGCTATTGCTGGGAGGAATTTGCTGGTCATGGCTGGTAGAACAATGCTGGCTATTGCTGGGAGGAATTTGCTGGTCATGGCTGGTAGAAGATTGCTGGCTATTGCTGGGAGGATTTTGCGGGTCATGGCTGGTAGAACAATGCTGGCTATTGCTGGGAGGAATTTGCTGGTCATGGCTGGTAGAAGATTGCTGGCTATTGCTGGGAGGAATTTGCTGGTCATGGCTGGTAGAACAATGCTGGCTATTGCTGGGAGGAATTTGCTAGTCATGGCTGATAGAACATTCCTGCCTATTGCTGGGAGGAAGTTGCTGGTCATGGCTACTAGAACATTGCTGGCTATTGCTGGGAGGAATTTGCTGGTCATGGCTGGTAGAACATTGCTGGGAGGAATTTGCTGGTCATGGCTGGTAGAACATTGCTGGGAGGAATTTGCTGGTCATGGCTGGTAGAACATTGCTGGCTGTTGCTGGGAGGAATTTGCTGGTCATTGCTGGCAGAACATTGCTGGCTATTGCTCGGAGGAATTTGCTGGTCATGGCTGGTAGAACATTGCTGGCTATTGCTGGGAGGAATTTGCTGGCCGTTGCTGGGAGCACATTGCTGGTCATTAGTGGGAGTAATTTGCAGGTGATTGCTGGATGCACATTGCTGGTCATAGCTTGGAGGTTGGTTTTGCTTCTAAAACAAATTGCTGCTTTAAATCCCACAGCAAAATCGCTCTTTTGCAAACTCAGACCCTATTACGTCTCTTTCCTAATTGTCTTTTTTTAGTGCAGTATAAATGAAAGGGAAGCATCTGATTGGCTGTATGATCATATGTCTCCTGTGACTCAGATTTCATATATGTCTCTGCGGTTGGCAATTTCACATGATGCAACACGACAGTTTCATAAGTTATTTCGTTCGATGCACGTGTACCTGCTGTATATTGTTTGGTGTAATAGTAATTCATCTTGTTCCAGACACTAGAAGCTGAATTTCCATTGTATACTGTATTAATGAGATCTCAGCCACCTGTCCTTAGCAGCACCTGACAGAAATATATTGCAGTGTGAATCGGGACAGAAGCCCATTGCGTTATAGAAAGGGAATAGGTTCCCCCTAATTTCATCTGACCCCAGTGATCAGAGGGCGTTCTCATATGAAACCAATTCTACCTGAGCCCCAACATGTGTGATGTATCTTTAGTCTAAGCACGAAGCATGTTCCCAATATGTGTCACAAATGTTCATTCATATAAGATAACATGATAACAGCATTTTCCTTTTAAACTAGGATTGGATGAATGGCCCATGGCCTGTATTAAAGGACCTGCCCCAGTTCCTTATTTCATCGCCAGCACCCATGTAATATGTCTCTTATCATACCGTGTAATTGCTTGGAAAATATGGAGTAAAGCAGATACAGTGTCATAAACTGTTATGGCCGGTCACAGAGAGACTGGCCGGGAACAGGTGGGATTTGTTACTAGAATTATTTTGTCTTCGGATATATGGAACATATTCTATTTTTAAAATGTGATTGTTAATCCCCTGGGCCTTCATTAGGTAATTACTGATCAGAGATGAGTATTTCAATCTAAAAAAAATGACAAAATCATATTAATGAGCATATCATATACCAGACTGCGCAGTGTATGAGGGGCAGCACAGACGGTGTAATGGTTAGCATTACTGCCTCACAGCACTGAGGTCATGGGTTCGATTCCCACCACGGCCCTCACTGTGCGGAGTTTGTATATTTTCCCTGGTTTCCTCCGGGTACTCCGGTTTCCTCCCACACTCCAAAAATATACTGGTAGGTTAATTGGCTTCCACCAAAAAATTAACCCTAGTTTGTATGTGTGTATGTGGTAGGGAACATAGGGCCTGATTCAGACCCACTCGCGAGCGCTATGCGCTCGCAAGCGGGTCAATGGTGGCTCTGTTGTGCGCATGCGCAAGACCCGGATAGCGACGGGCAAACCATCGCTCCGGATCTCGTACCAAAGGGGCCGTGCTGTCGATGTTGAGTGACATCACGCCCCCTTTTAGTGGCTGCCATGTGAACGCCTCCGTCTGGGGCCGAAATCTCTCTGGGGCTTGCAGCAACGAGACCCTACCACAAGGGTCTCGTCGCAAGCCCGATGGTTGCGATGGTCACCTGGTCAGGGAGGCCGCTCTAAAAAACAAGAAGGCCGGCTCTGAGAGTGCGTTCGCTCTGAATCAGGGCCATAGAGTGTAAGCTCCACTGGGGCAGGGACTGATGTGAATGGCCAAATATTCTCTGTAAAGCGCTGTGAAATAACTTGTGCGCTATATAAATAACTGATAATAATAATAGTGCACAGAGGCATCCGCCAGGCAGTGTCCCTGTATATTATTTTAAAATGTTGTCAATGGTGCAGTTGTCTGCTCCTCGCTTGGTTGGATTTAGGGCTAAAAGTTAAGACAACTACTAATATATTTAAATGTTTTTTTTTATCCTGTGTAATTACATGTAGTGTAGGGGTGGGGAACCTTTTTTCTGCCGAGGGCCATTTTGATATATACAGTACAACATTATTTGTGCGCCAGGCGACGCCCCCTCCATGTGATGTCACAATGGGTGGGGCCACAATCTCCGGTGATTACAGCAAAGCCTGGAGCACCCTGAGGATGCCCTGGGGAGCTGTAAGGGCAGCGGCGTGACCGTATGAAGCTTCCTAAGGACGCCCCAGGCGGCGCTGCTGCATAGATTCTGGCTGCAGGGTGACATTATAGGCACCCTGCTAGCCAGATGAGGCTAGCAGAAAAAAGCTCAGAGGGCCAGACCAAATGATTCCGGGGGCCTTATACGGCCCCCGGGCCTGAGGTTCCCCATCCCTGCTGTAGCGTAATACACTCTCTCTGCTTACCAAACTAATAGATACACTGTTTACTAATTGCATTGTTTTATAAAGTCAGAGAGACAGTATCAGACTGACCTGTGCTTTGTGCTGCCTCCTGTATGTTACCTTAATCTGTAATGGTCTACCGAACTTCCATAGTTGTTGGTCTATTTACTAAAAGGGAAAAAAATAAATATATTTCTCAGTTGAAAACAAGTGTCTCTGCCGTAGATACTGTAGGACGTCTCCCTATTTACTAGTTCTCAGGTTATTATTGACCAGCAGTTATTCCTTACCTGTCTGGTCAGGGGGCCTGTCATTGTGCAGATGAGCAAACTGGACAGCTTCTAGGGATGGCATCGGCTGCAGCCCCTAGAGCCTGGCAAAGGGAAGCCGAATGCCCGTGGGAAGCCCTCTCTCTGCTGTCGCAGTTTGGACTGGCAGTCCCAGGGGAGAAAACTCCTCCCCCTTGGACTGCCTGTTAGGCTGTGATTAGCAGAGAGCGCTTCCAATGGGATGAGAATGCCACAGCTAGGCTGTTCCAGCGGGTGGCAGATTTTACTAGGGGAGCTGCAGCCCCTAGGTAAAATCATACTTGCCGACATTCCGGCTGGAGGGGGCAGTCTGGTCGGCACGGTGGGGGGAGGGGGGAGGTGTGGCACAGCATATGGGGGCGTGGTTGAAGACTTGACGCAGCATCAGGGGCGGAGCAGAGAGCTTGTTTGTGAGCACTCCCCAATACCACCCCCAACGCTGGCAGTCTGCCGCTCACTTAGCAATGGATTCCTCTGTGCGTGCATGGTCGCAATGCGATCGCAGTGCACACGGAGTGCGGTTCGTATGCAATGGCAAACAGTCACTCGATCTGCGTGAAAATTACATTAGCGTCCGTCTCTGAATGAGGCCCCATGTCCTTATAGGCAACATAATCCCGGCATCACAATGTCGACCCCGTTAAAATGCAAATTAAGGTATTTTAACTCTGTCGGCGGTATAACTGTAAGCATTCTGTGACAGCGCAGTAGTGTTAAGGCTTGTAAAAACTGTGGCAGGGAATGCTGGGATGTGTAGTTCCACAGCACAGTAACTGAGGTGCCCTTTAAACAGAGCACCTAACGGACATGTCTGTAGCCTTATTCAATAAAAGGCCTAAATATGCTACAGTAGATACTTTTAAAAAAAGAAGAAAGAAAAAAAGAACCTGCGACCTATCATCATATACAAATCACTCCGCTGCGCTGCCCTGTTAGTAGTACCGGTGAGATGCATAATTTTTTTGCGTGACCGGGGCTTGTTATCTCCAGAAGAAGTTCTCTCTACCTTCAGCTCAGCGTTTGGTGGACGCTATTTTTAGAATAGATTTAGAAAAAAGTTGACTTACTGTATGTAAGTGATGAACGAGGCAGCCGGAGACCCCTCTGCTCCCGCAAACACTATTATGCTGTCAACTGCTCTCCAAACATGTTCTGGGAGAGCGTCTGCACCCATCCCTGGCCTGCTTTATTCTCCATGCGAATGACGCCGCGCCTCTGACACCTTTAATAAGCAGCTAAAAGCGCTGAGAGCATCACTTTCTGCCGGTGTGAAGGACGTGTTATGTGGGAAAGGGAAGAACCATTTGGTTTGGTGGAAAAAACAAACTGATAGTGAGCACAGAACATAGAAACCATTAATAGGACATAGATGATGTCACGTTCCCTGATTTATGTTGATGGATAGACCTGATGCTGCCTTTTTTGTCTTAGGGACTAATGTTCTAGCAATTGGTTTTTACAGGCACCTGGAGTGACCCCTCTAAATAACAATAATATGAGGGCTAATGGAAGAAAAAGAGTTGTCGTTTTTGACAAAATGGAGAATCCTGGGTATGCCCGGATAGCGGGGCCGGACTGGTCCACAGGGGTACTGGTTACCCTGGTACTGGGCTTGAGGAAGGGGCTCTGCGGGGAGCCGGTCCGCCACCCTCCACCCTTCCATATCTCTTAGAGACAGCAGCCTGTGTCACGTTGATGCAGGGCCGGCTCCAGGGGTCTGTGCACCCTATGCCGGCCCGTTAGGATGTGCCGTGTAATTTGGGTGTGTGGCCTCGTTACCATAGGCCACGCCCCATATGTGACATTATTAGGAGGCGTACCCGCATGGCACGCCTCCAAATAACGTCAGGCTGGGGGTAAAGCCCAGCCCTCCGTCACTGGCTGGGCTTCCCCCAGCCCTCTCCCGTCAGTGAATGGATGCCGCGCGCATGTGCGCGCCGCATCCATTCACACTCCGGGGGTCCGGCACAGCTGCAGCGGTGGGGGTCCCCAACCTCCTGAATTGACCACCCGCGGGCCACTTCGGTACAGTACTGTCCCGCTGAAATCGGGATGTTGGGGAGGGGTGCGCCCTCTATGGGTGGCGCCTTTGTGCGACCGCAGTGGTCGAACACCCCTAGAGCCGGCAATGATGTATGCTGGGCAATGGTGAGACCAGTGAGGTCGCTGATCAGCAGCAGCAGTAGTCTCCTCTGGCTGTGCGGGGGTGGTGGGGCAAATACACCCATCTCCGATCTCCGGTGGGAGAGGGCATAATGTTGTGCACAGAACAGTGGGCCTGATTCCGTGTAGTACAGTAGTGCACAGACACAGCATACTTGCCGACAATCAGCTCCAGCCTTCCGGGAGGGAGCTGATTGTCGGCTAATAGTGGGGGGCGGGGCCGGCCATTGGGGGTGGAGCCGGGGGCGGGGCGACCATTTTGGGTCACACTGGGGGCGGAGCCGCACGATCGCGTCATCGTGACTCCGCCACCCTCTTCACAATGCCGTGATTTTCGGCATTGTGAAGCAGGGGGCGGGGCCACGATGACGCGATTCTGCGTGAATCGCGTCACCGGGCCTCCCGCTGCAGGGATTTCTGTTTTTTTCAGGGGGGAGGTGGGTAGGGTGTGAGACTTCCGGGAGGCTTGCCTGCCTTTCCGGGGGGGCCGGGAGTGGCACCCGAAAATCGGGAGGCTCCCGGCCAAATCGGGAGGGTAGGCAAGCCTGAGACACAGGGAAGCGGCTGCGTAATACCGTACAAGTAGAATGTAAATGCAGCAGGAGGTGTCTGTAGGTGGAGCTGTAAGAGATAGAGATAGGCAGGGACCAGGTTTGCACCGCTGCAGTGAAGGTGCCGTGCCGGGCGCACCGTTACTGATATACACAGCAGCGGGCACCAGGCAAACTAGAGATTGCAGTGGGCGGCCGGATGTGCCCCAGGCACCACCCTAGTTATGGCCCTGGAATGTGGCAGAGGAATGAATGGTTTGATCTGGGGATAGGCTGTGTCCCGCTGGCTACCTCATGGCTGATAAAAATAGGTATTATTGATTTTTATGAAAGAGCTGATGTAGCTCATGTGGCCGGATCCATAGAAATCAATTATGCCCATTTCTGTCGGACCCAAAGTAGCCGGCATGACAGGGTGACATAAATGAGCTACACCGAGGACACAAATAATGCCTAAATCAGCCTGCGACAAATTAATGGAGAGATTGAATTATACTGGTGCTGACAGATGACTCTCTTCCAGCCCGCATAGTGGCATTGATTCATTCTTGCTTGGCTACAGGAAAGGGTAGCGCAGTCTGCGGTCACACTGACCCCCTCTCTCCTGTTTGCAGAGCTCACTGACATTTGCAGGTTTTTGTCAACTTACGTGATAATCGTACGGTCACCTGAGCCTGTATTTACCTTTACTTATTTAACAGTTATTTATATAGCATGCACATATTACGCAGCACTTTACATATATCCACGTCACCCCCCCCCCCGTATTCCCTATAACATGGGCACAAAGACACACTAGGGATAATTATTGTTTTGTCAGAACCCAAGTAACCAATTATGACGGATTTGGGATTGTGGGAGAAAACCGGAGCCACCGGATAAACACGGTGAGAATGTACAAACTCCACACTGATAGGGCCGTAGTTGCAATATAACTCAATACCTCACTGCACCACTGTGCTGCCCAGTAGGCTTTTCCTCACTATAGATCATAAAACAAGCCGATGAGTTCACACATTTATGAACAGTACAGTATATTGCCGCATACTATAGGTAAATATTAAACATGAGGTCTGCTGAGAAGTGGGGGTCATTCGGGTAGTTTCCAGCACAGTTACTGTTAATCTGCCATTGGGGCCTTCTTACTGCGCAGTTAGTGCCGCATTTTTATTTTCATCGATATCTATATTTGAGCTACTTCGTCAGCAGCGTTTAGAATGTAGCCAATGGGATTTTTGCAGCAATCGCAGCACTGCCGGTAGACAGAGCAATAACGTATGTGGGTATATTTCACACAATTTGCGATATATTTGCATATTTATCAATCGGCAGACAGAGCAATAACTGAATGTGGGTATATTTCACACAATTTGATATATATTTGCATATTTATCAATCGGGTTTCAGACCCGGCAATCGCCCTCGCTACACAATGCAGAGATGACTGCCATTGTGAAACGGGGAGCGGACATGATGATAGGATTCACCTCCCTGCTGCGTGCCTATGATCAGTGATGTAGGATGTGCCAATGATCAGTGATGTAGGATGTGCCTATGATCAGTGATGTAGGATGCGTCTATGGTCAGTGATGTAGGATGCGCCTATGATCAGTGATGTAGGATGCGTCTATGATCAGTGATGTAGGATGCGCCTATGATCAGTGATGTAGGATGCGCCTATGAGCAGTGATGGAGGATTCGCCTATGATCAGTGATGTAGGACGCGCCTATGATCAGTGATGTAGGACGCGCCTATGATCAGTGATGTAGGACGCACCTATGATCAGTGATGTAGGACGAGTCTATGATCAGTGATGTAGGACGCGCCTATGATCAGTGATGTAGGACTCGCCTATGATCAGTGATGTAGGACGCGCCTATGATCAGTGATGTAGGACGCGCCTATGATCAGTGATGTAGGATGCGCCTATGATCAGTGATGTAGGACGCGCCTATGATCAGTGATGTAGGATGCGTCTATGATCAGTGATGTTGGATGAGTCTATGATCAGTGATGTAGGATGAGTCTATGATCAGTGATGTAGGATGTGCCTATGGTCAGTGATGTAGGATGTGTCTATGGTCATTGATGTAAGATGTGTATATGATCAGTGATGTCGGATGAGTCTATGATCAGTGATGTAGGATGAGTCTATGATCAGTGATGTCGGATGTGTCTATGATCAGTGATGTCGGATGTGCCTATGATCAGTGATGTAGGATGTGCCTATGATCGGTGATGTAGGATGTGCCTATGATCGGTGATGTAGGATGTGTCTATGATCAGTGATGTAGGATGTGTCTATGATCAGTGATGTAGGATGTGCCTATGATCAGTGATGTAGGACGTGTCTATGATCAGTGATGTAGGACGCGCCTATGATCAGTGATGTAGGACGCGCCTATGATCAGTGATGTAGGACGCGCCTATGATCAGTGATGTAGGACGCGCCTATGATCAGTGATGTAGGACGCGCCTATGATCAGTGATGTAGGACGCGTCTATGATCAGTGATGTAGGACGCGTCTATGATCAGTGATGTAGGACGCGCCTATGATCAGTGATGTAGGACGCGTCTATGATCAGTGATGTAGGACGCGCCTATGATCAGTGATGTAGGACGCGCCTATGATCAGTGATGTAGGACGCGCCTATGATCAGTGATGTAGGACGCGCCTATGATCAGTGATGTAGGACGAGTCTATGATCAGTGATGTAGGACGCGCCTATGATCAGTGATGTAGGACGCGCCTATGATCAGTGATGTAGGACGCGCCTATGATCAGTGATGTAGGATGTGCCTATGATCAGTGATGTAGGATGCGCCTTTGATCAGTGATGTAGGATGCGCCTATGATCAGTGATGTAGGATGCGTCTATGATCAGTGATGTAGGATGCGTCTATGATCAGTGATGTTGGATGAGTCTATGATCAGTGATGTAGGATGAGTCTATGATCAGTGATGTAGGATGTGCCTATGGTCAGTGATGTAAGATGTGTCTATGATCAGTGATGTAGGATGTGTATATGATCAGTGATGTAGGATGAGTCTATGATCAGTGATGTAGGATGTGTCTATGATCAGTGATGTAGGATGAGTCTATGATCAGTGATGTAGGATGAGTCTATGATCAGTGATGTAGGATGTGCCTATGATCAGTGATGTAGGATGTGCCTATGATCAGTGATGTAGGATGTGCCTATGATCAGTGATGTAGGATGTGCCTATGATCAGTGATGTAGGATGTGCCTATGATCAGTGATGTAGGATGTGTCTATGATCAGTGATGTAGGATGTGCCTATGATCAGTGATGTAGGATGTGTCTACGATCAGTGATGTAGGATGTGCCTATGATCAGTGATGTAGGATGTGCCTACGATCAGTGATGTAGGATGTGCCTATGAACAGTGATGTAGGTTGTGCCTATGATCAGTGATGTAGGATGTGCCTATGATCAGTGATGTAGGATGTGCCTATGAACAGTGATGTAGGATGTGTCTATGATCAGTGATGTAGGATGTGCCTATGATCAGTGATGTAGGATGTGCCTATGATCAGTGATGTAGGATGTGTCTATGATCAGTGATGTAGGATGTGCCTATGATCAGTGATGTAGGTTGTGCCTATGATCAGTGATGTAGGATGTGTCTATGATCAGTGATGTAGGATGTGCCTATGATCAGTGATGTAGGATGTGTCTATGATCAGTGATGTAGGATGTGTCTATGATCAGTGATGTAGGATGTGCCTATGATCAGTGATGTAGGATGTGTCTATGATCAGTGATGTAGGATGAGCCTTTGATCAGTGATGTAGGATGTGTCTATGATCAGTGATGTAGGATGTGCCTATGATCAGTGATGTAGGATGTGCCTATGATCAGTGATGTAGGATGTGTCTATGATCAGTGATGTAGAATGTGTCTCTGATCAGTGATGTAGGATGTGCCTATGTTCAGTGATGTAGGATGTGTCTATGATCAGTGATGTAGGATGTGTCTATGATCAGTGATGTAGGATGTGCCTATGATCAGTGATGTAGGATGTGTCTATGATCAGTGATGTAGGATGTGTCTATGATCAGTGATGTAGGATGTGTCTATGATCAGTGATGTAGGATGTGCCTATGATCAGTGATGTAGGATGTGTCTATGATCAGTGATGTAGGATGTGCCTATGATCAGTGATGTAGGATGTGCCTATGATCAGTGATGTAGGATGTGTCTATGATCAGTGATGTAGGATGTGCCTATGATCAGTGATGTAGGATGTGTCTATGATCAGTGATGTAGGATGTGCCTATGATCAGTGATGTAGGATGTGTCTATGATCAGTGATGTAGGATGTGTCTATGATCAGTGATGTAGGATGTGCCTATGATCAGTGATGTAGGATGTGTCTATGATCAGTGATGTAGGATGAGCCTTTGATCAGTGATGTAGGATGTGTCTATGATCAGTGATGTAGGATGTGCCTATGATCAGTGATGTAGGATGTGCCTATGATCAGTGATGTAGGATGTGTCTATGATCAGTGATGTAGAATGTGTCTCTGATCAGTGATGTAGGATGTGCCTATGATCAGTGATGTAGGATGTGTCTATGATCAGTGATGTAGGATGAGCCTATGATCAGTGATGTAGGATGTGTCTATGATCAGTGTTGTAGGATGTGCCTATGATCAGTGATGTAGGATCTGTCTATGATCAGTGATGTAGGATGTGCCTATGATCAGTGATGTAGGATGTGCCTATGATCAGTGATGTAGGATGTGTCTATGATCAGTGATGTAGGATGTGCCTATGATCAGTGATGTAGGATGTGCCTATGATCAGTGATGTAGGATGTGCCTATGATCAGTGATGTAGGATGTGCCTATGATCAGTGATGTAGGATGTGTATATGATCAGTGATTGGCGTCTTTTTTTTTTTTTTTTAAATGAAACATTTCACACAAATAAAACTCTATTTACTACATACTGCCCAGTGAGGTGCGGTGAGGTAAATGGCTGGGGAGACACCGGCTAGTATCAGAGTCAGAGTTACAGATACATACTGTATATGAACCTGAGGGTCCATATGGGCATTATACAAATGTGCAGCAGTATATAGTGCTGGAAATTTGGTGTGTTTTGATCAGGGATGTGTAGAAAAGGTAGACGGGGGAGGCAGTGCCTCACCTGCCATTCACTTTTTTCATCCAGAGTTCTGACTATAAAAATGTTTAGAATAATACAAAGGAGATATTTATAATATTTTCATTACATTTTTCATATAATTTTTATAATCAAAACTTTGGAGTATATCTAAGCAGGGCCGGATTAAGGTCTGTGGGGGCCCCTGGGCAATAAACATGTGGGGGCCCCTATTACGTGCCCTTTATGCAGTGCACCCAGTAGTAGTGCCCCCAGGAGTGTTGCACCTTATGCAGTGCCCCCTATGCAATGCCCCCTGTAGTTATACCCCCAGTTGTAGTGTTCCCAATAGTAATGCCCCCTTTATAAATACCTCCAGTAGTAATACCCCTGTAGTTGTGCCCCCAGTAGTCATGCCCCCTGTGTGTGCCCAATAGTAATGCCCTCAGTAGTAATACCCCTGTAGTTGTGCCCCCTGTGGTATTGGCACCAGTAGTAATGCCCTTGTGGTAGTGGCACCAGTAGTAATGCCTCCTGTGGTAGTGTCCCCCCAGCAGTGGAAAAGCCGCTTGCGCTAAAGAGAAAAAAAAAATCATACTTACCTTAAGCCCCGCTCCCGCTTCCTTCTGATCCGCTCGGCTGGCGCTGCTCCTCTGCACTATGGGAGAGACGCATGACGTCTCTCCCATAGTTCACTGCCTGAGCCGGAAGCCGGAGCTCACGAGTGAGCTCTAGTCTCCGGCTCTGGCTGCCGCTGCAGGGAGGGAGTCGGGCGCAATCTCAGCGGGCGCCTTGTGTCTCCGTACGACACCGGGGTTAGGTGTCCGGAGGAGGCGGAACTGGTTCCGTCTCCTACGGTTCACTTTAACCCCGATGGCTGGGTGTGGGGGCCCAGGGACGATCACCCCTGTCGCCCCCCCTTTAATCCGGCCCTGTATCTAAGTATGACAGGAGAGGCACTGCCTCACCTCACCGAACATAACTGACATACTGTTTGACTGCAGAATGTTGCACTGCTGTATGTTTAGTGATACCCCCTGCCACCATTAAAACTAATGAGCCAAGCATACATAAGTGAGCCTAATATATTTAACGCTGTGCAAGTACAGGCCGCAAGTGGAACTCGGTTCACCTGCCACTGACCACGCTCACATCTCCTGCAACACACTGTGACATCCACGCCCCCTCCACCCATAGTAAGGGTCCTTTCCAACATGTCCACACAGCTCCACCCATGAACACGCCCCAAGGAGGGGGTGTGGTAATGGGCAGAGACGTGCAGGCATGGCTGGGGATGCTGTACTATGGGCCTCATTTAACAACAATATTCTTTTTATCACTCGTTACTAATCTTAATTGGTGCTCCAGCCATATTGTACACATTGTCTGATGTGTACCCATGATTGCGCGCACCTGCCCGCCGACATCGGGTCGTTCCATCTGCTGTACTGCGCAGCAGATGGGACGTCCCGGGGGCCAACAGGATACAGCTGAATGCAGCCATGATCGTGCGCTATATCGTTCAGTGCGTAACGGTCGACGGAGATTTGCGCATGCGCAGTAGAAGACTTTTTGGAGGTTACTAAGTAGCTGTATAACTACAGCATGAATGAAAGAGAGCATTACACGTCTGCCTCCGCGATCTGCAGGCGAGAACGTGGTTCAGCAATTTCAGAACAGAGCCTAAAAATATCAACTCTTGGATAAAATGACAGCTAAGATGTCACCACAGTTTTAGCCTTAAGCTGCTGCATAATATACTTAATGTTAGGGGGAGAAAAAACACGCTCTCTTTTCTCATTTATAAAACATGACAAATATCATTTGCAATAACAATTCTGCAACGATTTTCGTTAATCAGACTGTTGTGATGTCAGGAATGCCCTTTGCGCCTGTAATTCTACACAGCTGCTAACATGTGTTAAAAAGCCAGTCTCCATCCATTGCAAAGGTTATCAGTAAGGATCATTGATCCCTAGTTTGCCCTCCCTCCACCTTTCATACACACTTCTGTCCACAGAATGCAAAACCACTCTAGTGCACACGACCTTTTAGTTTAAAATTCTCCTACTATTGATGGAGAACGTTTGGGGAGAAGTGTGGAGGCCATTATTACCAGTCGCACTACGGACCTCATTCAGAGTCGGTCGAAGCGGCCGCACGGTCGTACGGGAAAAGGGTCCGGATATGCAAATGATTCCCTCGCAAGTTGCGTCCCTAAGTTCGGATCGGTAGCTGACCGACCAAGGGGAGGAAGCAGTCGGAAGACAAAAAAATACGCCCCCTTCTCGTACGCATTACACGTCATCTCCGGGCATATAAGGATTAATAGAGACCATCGGAACTGGTCGTAGAGCTTAAGGTTGACCATACCCTCTCTTAAGGTCTACGATCATGTCAGTGTAAAAACCTCCCATGTCACATGTGCTATGATGCTACTTTGTTAATTATGCACTCCCATAAACCGTATGCACTCCCATAAAACGCCGTTCGCATAATGAGGCACGCCTGCGTTCGGATCTCCACTCCCCCGTTTTCAAGCACCTTCCCCTGTTACCACCCACAAACGCCTCCATCTGTCACTCAAACTGCCGACCTGGCTGTGTTCAAGGAGAGAGAAATCTCTGATTGTAGCCGCTAGTTTGCGCACACGCATTGCGAACTTTACGCATGCGCAGTATAGTGAACATCGGTGGCGTACGACCGTGCGGCCGCTTCGACCAAATCTGAATGAGGTCCTACATGTAATGTTTTATGCGGTATATACATCATCTACTAATAATATTCACACAATGAATAGAATAGTTCTCTTTAAGATAACGGGCAACATTTACTGAGCGGCAGGTTCTAATTCTCGGCAGTATGGTGGGGGTTTTCCTATCCGCCTATTTACTAAGGACAAAACCGCTGTGAAACCACACTTTAGAATAGAATAGAACAGAATTGAATTTCAAAGTACCATCGATGCTTCTGTGTTTTAGACCATAGAAAGAATACAATAGAAATCGTGGATTTATCAAGCAGGGGTTTTAAAAACCACCATAAAATCGGTGAAAAACGCGCACAAACAACAGACCTGTCTGTGGCAGGCCAGTTTGGGAGAGTCACTGCACCGATCACTATGATCTGTGCAGGCTTTGCTCTATTTAACCACTTATCTGGCTAATATTTATTGCAAAAATTTCCCCAAAATTTTAATTTTTTTAAATGATCAAATTATGTTAATATTAGCTATTTATACCTGATTCAATACCATTTTGCAAAAACAATATTAAATAGCTATTATTTACATAATGTGATCATTTAAGGCCGGGTACGAGAACGATGTGGTTCCCGGCCCATGGGGTGACCGACGAACGACATTGTGGTCACCTGTACACACTGAACGATATAGTGCACGACCGCTCAATATATCGTTCAGTGGCCGCTTCCAGAAGCACAGGGTCGTACACAATATCTTCTGATCTGCCCTGCGGTACGGCAGTTCAAAATATGCCGTACACTGCACGCAATGAGGCGTACACACGGTGCAATCCGCACAATATGTTGTTCCAATTTGCCGGGAAATTACATATCGTGCCGACATCACTCTAGTGTGTACCCAGCCTGAACTAAATCTACAATCTTCGGGACATTTTTGTAAAAACTATTTTAATAGTTAAAAGACTAAAAGAGCACAAAAAAAAAAAAAAAAACCAACACTCAGCTCTCAAATGTCTGCTCTCTATAACAATAACTATCTGTCCCTCCTCTGAATCTCCTCATACACCTCAAAGTGAAAGTGGACTTGAATAGCCAATGCCATTTATGCATTCTGTGCTAATGTCAACGGACAGATGTTTTCACAACCAATTAAAAAGCCCTAGGAAATGAATCTCAATTGAATGCCTTCTAAACCACAGTGGTTTCCATAGAAACCGGCATCAAATAGAACACACAGGGCCGTAACTAGGGTAGTGCGACCAGTGCCATGGCACAGGGCACCGCAGGACAAGTGGCGCTGTTCGGGCCTGTCAATTTTCTGCTTATTATTATTTTCACTTGTAGCTTCCTCTTATTTTATCCCCAGCATCTCCTGGCCTCTCCTATATCTTTTCCAAATGAAGCCATGCCCCTTTTTCGGGTGCGTTATCTCCCTATTTGAAAAATACGGGGCGCCAATGCTCTTCCTGGCACAAGGCACCAAAAAGTCTAGTTACGGCTCTGAGAACACACCGCGGTGTACTGCCATTTTGAAACCGCCAGGCATCCACGGGGGCTTCAGTTCAGACATCGAAACCGACCTTTAGTAAATGCTGCAAATTAGACATTGAAACTGCCGTTGATTGACCACCGTTTTCCGGCGATTTCTAAAGGACACCAAAACCGCTGCTTAGTAAATTTAGCCCAAGGTAGTTGAAGAAGATTAATGGATGGGGCTATAGGCGGATGGGACTATAGCCCCGGGCCTCCACATAAAACTAAGACATTCTTGCTGAGTTTAATAATCTTCCCATCCTCCCCTCTTCATTAGAAATTGCGCTGGTAGAACTAGTCCGCTAATGGTCAGCCGGTAGCAGTTTAGGGGTGAAAAGAACCTTGTCAGTTCTTTGCAAGTTGTTGAAGTGAAAAGATTTCCCCATAGGGACTTACAGACCATGGGCTTGATTCAGAGCCGAACGCTCTGACCAGAGCGCTCGCTCTGAAACAGGGCCCTCCTCCATGAAAATGGAGCGTCCTCCTGGACGCTCGCATAGCTGTGGGTGACCACCCACAGCTTATGCGAGCGTCCATGATGATGGTCGCGATGGTCAAGACCATCGCGACCTTCGGGCTTGCGACGGAGACCCTGTGGTAGGGTCTCGCTGCCGCAAGCCCTGGAGTGATTTTGGCTCTATCAAAGCCAAAATCACTCCCACTGACATCACTAGTGATGTCAGTGGGGCCGGCTTCAGACTGTAGGCATTCCCATGGGAACACCTCCGTCTGGCAGCCACGCCCCCGGCACACCCACCAAAGGGGGCGTGCTGTCAATCAACATCGACAGCACGCCCCCTTTGGTGCGAGACCCGGAGCGACGGAAAGCCCGTCGCTATCCGGGTCTCGCGCATGCGCACGACGGAGCTCCCTACGTCGTGCACATGCGCAGTGGGGCAACATCGACCCGCTTGCGAGCGTCCTGCGCTCGCGAGCGGGTCTGAATGACCCCCCATGTTCCAGAGGTAGATAAAAGGTTTGATCATGCAACATACATGTGAGTCTGCGACTTTATTTAAAGGTCACAAGGATCTTAAAAGTCATCCGGTAACTTTTGTGACTGTCAGAGCTCCGAAAATGCTGCTTTGCTAATTATGGAGATTAGTTTTGCCACTCAGGTATGAAGTAAAACTATAGACAAGTGAATGCTACTCCAGTATTGGGGAAATTAATGGACACTGAGGGCTCTATTTATTAACATTATTTTTACTAAAATAAAGTGAAAGGGGTGTTTTCACACCCTTTTCACATTATTTTAGTATCACCTAAAGTTATTAAAGGGCAATTGGAGTAGAATTTCTAAAATTCTACTCCAACCCCTAAGTATCACTTATTTTTAGTAAGCAGATCGCATTTCCCATAATTGTAATGGGAAATGTGATCTGGCCAAAGTTACTAAAAATAAATTGTGAAAAAATACCTGGGAAAGCCCTGTGATAATAACGCCACAAGTATAGACCAACATGTCCGGTTTGCGCTCCACTACAATGAACGCAGCAACTTCCAGGTACAGAGGTAATAATATTCAGATTTTTTTAAATAATTAAGCTTATAAATAGCCTGTCGATTTTAGCGTCAGACCACCGGTCCCGGGGAGGATGTCGGGGGAAGGGTTTATTCTTTATATGATATGATTATGATATATTGTATGTAAATTCTGTGATTTTACGAAGTTCCGGTTCCGTCCTAATTGTAAAGGGGGAATGAATAGTATAAATAGGAGAATATAGCACAGTCCCCATTGAATGCTTTGAGAAAGACTTGTTCGAAACGCGTTGCCTGCTGGGAACTGTGCAATTGAAAAGTACAAGAATTTTTGAACCCTTGGACTATTGGAGGTATTTTTAGGTGACTGTACTGTTGATCCGGACAGACTGTACAAACTTACCATCTAAGTTAACACTATATCACTCCCTCCCTGTCTGTGGGAGAACAATAATCTGTGGACTTTCTTCGAATTGTGGTGGGATTTTTTTTTAAGAAATTTTTTTAATGTTTTTAAAATACATTTTTCATTACAAAATAACAACGTGACTTTTGCATATGAGACAAACGTGGAGCACACAACATAAGAGCACATGATGCACACCGTGGCCCGTTGTAGTCATGCCCCATATAGTTTTATTGCAGGAGAAGTATATCTGAGATGTAATACAGTAAACATAACATTTCTCTGTGCTGTCAAATTGTAATCTCCTGGCCGTCTCTGGCTATTTTGCAGATCCCCCTGGCGCCCATAACACAGAAACAAATAAAATTGACTAGTTAATGTCGCTCTTTCTGCAGCCTAGTCCTTTTCTTCGCGGATAATATGACAGCAGAATGCGGAAAATGACTTGTATAATAAATGTCAAATCTATAAACAGTAAAAACCACCTAACAAGATAAAAGAAGAGAAGACGGAGAAAAGCACAGGAATTACAAAATACAAAAGTGAAATGTGTCAAGACAGAGGGAATGTCATAAATCCATGCGTACAGCTGTATAATTACCGGCCCAACAAACGGCCAAGCGGGGACTGTATAAGAGATGGTTAGAGGTGGTATATTATAGCGCAGGGCAACTAATAGGGTCAGACGTCTTGCTCAGGGGATGTTACTGTGCCAGTGATGATGGAAGAGGTGGAATCGTTAATTGGTGTCTAATAAAAAGCTGTCGCTTCTGTTTTCCCGTTACATGAACGTAAATAACTGAATTCCCAAACTGCCACACATGATGGAAACTAATTAGAGATATCTTTATCATTTATCCAACACGATTTTATAAAAAAAAAACAACAACATTAATATAGATTTTTGATATCGATTAACAATATATTGGAACATTAATCATCGGACCATTGCGACATCATGGCTTTGCATTACCCCGGCGGCTGTTCCTCTGAACAGTCGCCGGGTATACACTACATTAACGGGATATAGTCGGCACCTCGGCGTGCAGGATACCGACGGGCTCAATACTGGCGCCGAAATCCAGACAAGTCGGGGTCCCTGCACCAGTATCCAGACCGTCGGCATCCTGAAGGTAATTATCGGGGTGTTAAAGGGAGGTTAGCGTCAGGTAGTGGGGTTAGGTTTAGGCATTAGGAGAGGGTTAGGGTTAGGCACCGGGCAAGGAGTGTTAGGATTAGGGAGGGGGAGGTTAGTTTTAGGCACTAGGGAGTGGGGTTAGGTTTAGGCACCGGGAAGGAAGGGTTAGGGGTAAGGAAAATACTTACCAGCTGTGCTTATGGGCGTGGGGATTCTGGCTGTCGGAATGCCACTGTCGGTATTCTGAACAGCGGCAGCCCAACAGCCAGAATTTCATACCCAACCCATATCAACTATATATAATACAGGGCCTCATTCAGAGGCGGTCGTAGGATGCAAGCAGTCGCTCAGAAACAGGGTGGCCGCTTGCATCCTGAACGGCCGCCTCCATGTCAGTCATTAGGCTGTGGGTTAACACCCACAGCTCTAACGACCGCTAAGGGAGATGGTCGCGATGGTCAAGACCATCGCGACCATCGGGGTTTACGACGAGATCCTAGGGTAGGGTCTCGTCCACTTTAAGCTGCAGGGAGCTTCCTGCTCTGTTTGAGCAGGAAGCTCCCCACTGACATCACTGATGATGTCAGTGGGGACGCCCACAAAACGGCAAGCGTTCCGAAAGGAACGCCTCCGTTTGGCCGGGCACGCCCCCTGCCCGCCCAGCAAACGGAGCGAGCTGTCAATCAACATCAACAGCTCGCTCCGTCTGCTTCGAGCCCGCTAACGACGGGTGATCCGTCGTTAGCGGGGGCTTACGCTTGCGCACGGCGGAGCAGTCTCCGTCGTGCGCATGCCCTGTGGACCAACATCGGGTCGGTTGAGAAAGCTCAGCGCTCACGACTGACTCTGAATAAGGTCCACAGACTCAGGGAAAAAGGATCTAAATACAGTCTTATATTATCTTATACATGTTTAAAGTCGCTACAACATTTTCCTCTACCACTTCTGTCCGGGAGGTTCTTACACCTATTCACTACTTATTCTGTGATGTCATTGTCCCCCAAAACTTACCCTAAATCCACCACCCTCCAGTTCAGGGCTCCTTTTCTCCCTGTTCTTTTTTTTTTCTGAACCGTCTGAGAACCTTTGATATTTCAAAGCTTATTTAATATACGATTAGCAATTGCTACACTTCTGCCACACTCCTAGGTTGGGTGCCGCCGTGCCTACGGGTGTATAATTATACATCCCGGCGACCTTTCATTTCTTATTGCCACCATAAACGGTGATTAGAAATAATTATCGGGTCTAGAGCCCAATTAATAAATATGCCCCTCTATCTACTGCTAATTTCTCTCTCTATGCAACCTAGTATCCCCTATAGTCCGGCTACACATGCGGAAACGCTAGTTTTATAATGGGTTCATTCATTATTAGGGGCCAGTTGGGACTGCCTAAAATTGAGCAACCAACACATTGGTCTCCTGAGTCCAACTCCTATCGTATTAACAAACAATTCGAACCATACAAATTGTGAGTGAGCCAATAAATGACCTGTATAAGAAAGTGTTTATAAATAGGAAATGGAGAGTCCAGACTCCTACCAGAGATGAGATGTTTTTGAGCGTGAAATAAATAATAAAGATTGGGGTTCCGGATACCCCTGGCCTTCCTTCCTTTTAGTGGTGTAAGGAAGTACCTGGTTCCTGTGGCCAACACATTTCAAGCTCATTGTTGAGAAATAGGGACCAGGGTGTGTAGTAACTTCTTTTATAATGCATACAGGTTCCAGTTCCGGTTTTGCTCACTGCGACCGGAAGTGATGTCATCCGTGACCGGTAGTGCGATGCTGCCCTACTTCCAGTTTGTTGAATAAAAAAATATTTTCTTCTTTTCTTCTCCTTTTCTTTCAATTCAAGTCCTAGGGGGCCTATTCATTAAACCTAAAAATTCGATGGAGATAATTAGGTTTAGAACTCTCCATAAGTATCTGTTCCGAAAAGCTGTCATTTTTGCGATGACAGCTTTTCGGGAAATAGATACTTTTACCTGCCTACACTACATTATCTGGAAACAGTGCTGCGCATGCGCTGTTACATCTGTAAAACCAGCGCATGCGCAGCACTACCTACAGATGCGTTAAGTTTGTGTACCCCCCCGACCCACCCCCTCCACTCACCTTCCCCCCCCCGACTTACCTGTCCGCGCAGCAGCCTCCGGCTCCGTCCTGCTGGTCTGTCATGTGGTTTCCCAGCAGACCACATGACAGATTAGAAGAAAAAAAAACTTTTTTTTTTTTCTAAACTTTCTTGTGCTCTGCTGGGGAGCACACATGTCCGACCAGCCTCCGGAGCCTGAGGACGGAGCAGAGCGCAGGAGGGACTCGTCGGGGGACCTGCACACGCGGATACAGGTAAGTCGATTCTGCTATTCGCCACCTCACAGTGGCGAATAGTAACTGCATCAAATTCTGAAAATTCATCATTTTCAGAATTTGATGAATACCACAATTTCCACATCCCCATACTAATGTACTAATGTACTAATGTATGGGGAGTGTGGAAATTAACGCAGGGGAACTTAGCAAGGAGATATCTGTGATATCTCCTGTGCTAAGTCTGTTCATGAATACCAAAATAACGTTATTTAAGGAAAATGTCCTTAAAAACGTTATTTTAGTGTTGATGAATAGGCCCCTAGGTCTTTGGTAATTGTTTGGAGTTCCGTTCATTTTGCTTCTTTTCTGATACTTTTATGGCACCCAACGTTTGGTAAAACTTTCCTAAAGGAGTGAATACTTTTCAAAGATTTGGATGTGTGTTTGTATAGATGTGTGTGTGTGGGTAGCACAAAGGGACAACACTCTTGGCTATATTGAATAACTTTTTGCATATGTAATAGAGCAGAGAGAGTCATCCCTTTGCTACACATGGTTATTTTCAGCTGTGACTGTTATTTGGAATGGTCACCGTGCCAAGCAGACCAACAAAATAAAGAGTGCCACCCATTAGCCATCGTTTTAAAACCACCTGCCTATAATTGTGTAGGTATCTCTCTCGTGTCACCACAACTGCTCCCATCATGGCGTTGATTCCGCAAGACCTCTGAAGGTGTCCTGTGGTATCTGCCACCAAGACGTTAGCAGCAGATCCTATAAGTCCGGTAAGATGTGAGTCGGGGCCTCCATGGCTCGGAATTCTTTTTGAGATCTGGGGATTTTGGAGGCCAAGTCAACACTTTGTCACATTCCTGAACACTATTTTCAGTGGAATCGGGGTATACTGTTACCATGATGGGGTGTACTTGGTCTGCAACAATGTATCGGTAGGTTGTACGTGTCAAAGTAACATCCACATAAATGCCAGGACCCCAGGTTTCCCAGCAGAACATTGCGCAGAGCATCACACTGTCTCCGCCGGCTTGCCTTCTTCCGATGGTGCATCCTGGTACCATCTCTTCCCCAGGTTAATAAATCGCACACAACGGGCCATCCACGTGATGTATATGAAAGTATGATTCATCATACCAGGCCACCTTCTTCCATTTCTCCATGGTCCAGCTCTGATGCTCATGTGCCCACTGTAGGTGCTTTCGGTGAAGGACAAGGGTCAGCATGGGCTCTCTGACCAGTCTGCGATAGTTACGCAGCCCCATACGCAGCAAGCTGCGATGCTCTGTGTGTCCTGACACCTTTCTGTCATAGTCAGCATTAATGTTTTCTGCAATTTGTGCTACGGTAACTTTTCTGTAAGATTGGACCGGACGGGCTAACCTTCGCTCCCATTCGCATCAATGTGCCTTGTGAGCCCTGCTGCTGATTCGGTTGTGGTCTTTACTTGGGCCACTTTTGGCAAGTACTAACTACTGCATACTGGGAACAACCCATAAAACCTGCCGGTTTGGAGATGCTCTGACCCAGTGGTCTAGCCACCACAATTTGGCCCTTGTCAAGTTGCTCAGATCCTTACACTTGCCCATAATTCCTGCTTCCAACACATCAACTTCAAGAACTGACTGTTCCCATGCTGCCTAATATATCCCACTGCTTGACAGGTGCCATTGTAATGAGATAATAAATGTTATTCACTTCCTCTATCAGTGGTTTTAATATATATAGAGAGAGAGACAGAGAGAGAGAGAGAGAGAGAGAGAGAGAGAGAGAGAGAGAGAGAGAGAGAGAGAGAGAGAGAGAGAGAGAGAGAGTTTGGGTAGAGGGATCACATTGATTACAATATATACGGTGCATGTTCTATAAACAATAAAATACAGTTTCAATCCCAGCAATAGAGATTAATCAGAGCAGCACTCACCATTCATTTCATGTAATGTAACAATTTGTTGAAACATCTCTGCAAGAGGTCCCGTTCAACGTCCAATTCGAATACAACAGTAATCTATTGCTGGGATTGAAACTGTATATGTCTGTATATACAGGATATATATATACACATATATATATATATATATATATATATATATATATATATATATATATATATACAGTATATATATATATATATATATATTACAGTGTCTTGAGTGCTAAGTTAAAATAATGTGCTTGCTGCTTTGTATAGGAGATAATTATTATGATACCAGGATGTCAGCATGTAACTGTATCTTCTGAATAAACCGTCTGCTTAAATACCAACAGCTGCATTCTGGGTCTCACAATCACCATCTTCATTTTTAAATTGCTGTTCAGAGGTAAACTTTGACCTTCTCTCATCCTCTGACTGCTAATAATTAACTTCTCAAATTCGCTAAACTCTTGTTTTTATTATGGATTAATTATCAGCACTGAGAAGTCAGTGACGCTCAGAGTAAAGTGAATCTTTCTCTCCTTCCCGTTGCCCGGGACGCCTCACCCACCACAGACAAACCACGTGATGCGCCAAGAAGGGGCAGAAGCACATATAGCCGAAGATTCAGATCGTTGCTTTTTAAAAAATCTTCATCTGTAACAGAGATACCCCGTTAGGAGTTTGTGTTCTTGGAAGAGAAGGAAAAAGCAGACTACTTCTTCCGGTCGCCATTGAACGGTTGTGTTCTGTCTCTGCTTTGCCAATAATTACGCTCCCCCCCAAAAAATTGGGCAGACTTGCTAATGCTTTCAGAATTGCACGCAAGTCCCTTCTGTGGGTGAATCTTGTGAATTACCGTGAGCATATGTGACTTTGATATACATGTCCGCTTGTGGCTGACGGGGGGTAACTGTGCAGTAACTGGACCAATGCCGAGTATCCACTACATGATATAATATCGTTATCGTTCAATCGTTTATTATATTGTGCAGTGGACATTGAGAGCCTGATTCAGACCCGGTCGCATGTTGATGCGAAAATATGCTAATGACCGCATACGCAATGTAACCACAGCACAATAAGTAGACACCAAACACTACATAATGCCGCCTACTTCCCTTCACTTATGTTCTCGCAAGACAGCGAAAACATCGGTAGCATCGGGAACCATCGGACCCACACGCACAAGTTGTGGTTGACCTGACCCTACCGCAGACATTGCTAATGTTTGTGCGTGTAACTAGACGTTAGGATGCATATGCCGTTGCTCGGGCCTAACTATACACGCACCTGAAACGGCGTCTAGACGCCCAGGCACGCCTGCGTTTCTCTGACCAACCCCCGTCACCACCCTCAAACGATCACTTCGTGTCAATTACTGTATGAAGCCTCTGCGTGCCCACTGCGGTCGATTCCTGATCGCAGCGGCTGGTTTGCACACACGCACTGCGATGCTTACGCATGCGCAGATTGCGAACATCGTCAGGCTGCGTGTGAACGCATCCTAACATCTAGTTACACACACAATCATTAGCAATGTCTGCGACTGGGTCTGAATCATGCCCTGAGCCCGCACTGAACGATTTATCTTTCAGTGCAGGCACCCTCCCTCCTCCACGAACCTGCACAACCTGACGATATCGTCTGGTTGGACAGCAGGTTCGGGCGATGAGTGACTTTGTAAACGACCAGCGATATAATGAACGATAACGATATCGTTATCATTCAGTCGTTCATTATATTGTGTAGTGGATACGCGACATAAGGGCCTGATGTAGAGGTCGATGGAGTGTTGATGACGGACGCAAGTGGACGATATTTTTCAGTCTGCGCATGCCTGCGAGCCGCGCTGTGCATGCGACCCGGGGTGAATGCGAAAAGCTGCAGAATGAATTTGGATGCAGAGACTCCAATTCTACAAACCCGCACTTTAGTCAATATACGTAGAGTCCTGGCATAAGAGTCTAGTTCATTACTAGTCCTACATAACTCTACAGTGTTAGTCCTGGTACTGTACGTGCTCCACAGTTGCATGAACTCGCTTGTTTATAGTTTTTACCTATAATAGAGAAAAGTTCGGCACAAATTGGCAGCCGGGTTACTGGTCTCTACAGAATCTCTCCCAGGAGAAATGGTAACGATTTACCTCCCCCTTCCTACATTTCTTCAATAGATTTTCTCCATCCTCAGAGATGCTGAACAAGACATTGCACAAATTCTTCAAAGTCTCGTATTCCATGTTTATTATAAAATCCACCTCTCCCTTTCTCCCCAACAGGCTGCGAGGCTCAGAGATATTTTATTTAAAACAGGTCTTTTTGAAGCTGGGTACTTTGTTCGGAGAGAAATGTACGCGCTTTAATGTTTCTTCCAATATCCCTCTGAAAAGGATGGCATGCATAGAAATCATTAGGAGCTGTAGGCTTCTCTTATCTCGACACCTTTATTGTTGAAAAGCCGTTCACAAGTGTCTAGCTGGAGATCAAGTACGTGCTGAATGCGAATCCTTCACTTTTTACGCTATACAATCCAGCAGCAAGAAAGAGGTCATTGTGGGATTAAATAAGTGTGCTCCAGTCTGTAAGTTAGTAAACACTGCATAATACGGCACACGGGAGCTTACACGCGAAACGCCTTTATAGTTCATGGAGGCTGAAAGTGACACAGGAAGGCTGCATAATTATACAAAACTGAGGGGGCGAACGTTAACCCGAGGGATTTCTCTCTCGGGGATTTGTGTCATCCTGAGATACTCGCATGCTCCCAGAGTGTCCCAGTTAGTGCCCTAGTGCCCCATTTAGGGTGGTCCCCACAGAGAAAAATAATATTTGGGTTATCTCAAAATGTCCATATCTCACTGCATTGTGGCTGCGGAACTAGGAGTAAGCGGTCTGTAGGGACCAGGACAGGAGTAAGCGGTCTGTGGGGACCAGGACAGGAGTAAGCTGTCTGTGGGGACCAGGACAGAAGTAAGCGGTCTGTGGGGACAAGGACAGGAGTAAGCGGTCTGTGGAGACCAGGACAGGAGTAAGCGGTCTGTGGGGACCAGGACAGGAGTAAGCGGTCTGTGGGGACCAGGACAGGAGTAAGCGGTCTGTGGGGACCAGGACAGGAGTAAGCGGTCTGTGGGGACCAAGACAGGAGTATTGCGGTCTGTGGGAACCAGGACAGGAGTAAGCGGTCTGTGGGGACAAGGACAGGAGTAAGCGGTCTGTGGAGACCAGGACAGGAGTAAGCGGTCTGTGGGGACCAAGACAGGAGTATGCGGTCTGTGGGAACCAGGACAGGAGTAAGCGGTCTGTGGGGACCAGGACAGAAGTAAGCGGTCTGTGGGGACAAGGACAGGAGTAAGCGGTCTGTGGAGACCAGGACAGGAGTAAGCGGTCTGTGGGGACCAGGACAGGAGTAAGCGGTCTGTGGGGACCAGGACAGGAGTAAGCGGTCTGTGGGGACCAGGACAGGAGTAAGCGGCCTGTAGGGACCAGGACAGGAGTAAGCTGTCTGTGGGGACCAGGACTGGAGTAAGCGGCCTGTAGGGACCAGGACAGTTCAGGGCTGGTTGACATTACGGCAGAGAGACCCCTCGCTGCATGCCTCCCTATTATAGTGTCACCAACCCTGGCCGTTTCAGCAAAAAATTAGGGGGTGCCCACGCTGTTTTCCCCACCTATTAATTACTACCAGCCCAGGCTAAGTAACCCAGAATGGAAATAGGCAAAATTTGCATCTTTTTTCTATTTTTGGACACTATAAAAGAGTGCACAGATCTCAGGGGGTAGATTTACTAAAGGTCAATTTTAATCGATCAACATTGATGTGTTTCTGGGGCTAATTCACACTTTTCCTAACCCAACGTCAATCCGTGACGGTGTAAAGCAGGTTTGAAATGACAGCAAACATGCCGCTAAGGAAACACCGGCTCTAGACAGGACAGCTAACCGGAAAATGAAAAGGAACCAAAATGTAGCTAGAAGAATTACCAATATCACATATTAAAAAAATATTTAATTGTTCCAGTGTTAAAAACTTTAATATGTTACAATCTATCTATTCAAAATATAACAGACCTGAGATTATTATCTCATCTGATAAATAAAGTACAACTTAATATCAGTACGCCTGAAGCACAAACATTTCATATAGCGCTGTCCCCATAAAGTTATCAGCTCGAGTCCAAAATATCTGAACTCGGCAAATGACCTGTTAATGATCAGTGTTGCAGGGATATCATTAACTCTCGTTATTATTATTCCAGTGTAGCAGCCCGGTGTCATGGTCTGCAATTCCAGCGTAGGCTTTTGCTATATAACCCATTAGCGTCGGGCTGCTTGATAATTAACCTTTGGTGTTTTTTATCGCAGGGCAGATGCTTGTTATAATTTTAGTATGTCTGGATTCCCATTCAAAAAGGGTCATTTGCATGTCTCAGAAGGGCAAAATCACAGGGCCTGATTCAGACCCGCTTGCAAGCGGTTCAATGGTTCTGCATTGCGCACGTGCGGCGTGCTCAATGCGCTTGCGCAAGCCCCGTAGAGAGAGAGAAATTCTCTCGCTCCGGGGCTCGCTACAAACGGGGCGGCTGTCGATGTTGATCGACAGCTCGCCCCGTTTTGTAGGCGGGGTGGCTCGGGTGGCTGGTCAAACGGAGGCGTTCCTGAAGGTACGCCTGCTGTTTGTGATGTCAGTAGTAATAGAGCTGGAAGCTCACTGGGGCTTGCGGCAGATGAGACCCTACCATAAGGGTCGCGTCGCAAGCCCGATGGTCGCGACCATCACCTGGCCGCTCGCAGGCTGTGGGTGGTCACCCACAGCTTAGCTAGCGACCAGGAGGCCGGCTAAAAAAAAAAAAAGCGCCCGTCCTGATTCAGAGCGAGCGTTTGCTTTTTGCGAGCGGCTCTGAATCAGGCCCACAGTGCGGATGCTGTATTGATAGGTGACACGCCTACTTTTGGGTGAATGCAATGAGTTGCAGAAGTCAACGCATTTTAAAGCCAAAGCCGCTGTATCTGTGACAGGGTGATAAAGATTGCACGAGATAACGGGAGGAATTGGACACATCAAGGTCATCCTTTGCTTAGTTTGTACCGGGCACATGAGTGGGGTGGGATAATAATTTTATTTTTTATTTATTAACAGTTTCTCCTATAGCGCAGTATATTCCGTTGCGCTTTACAAATGGTAATGACGTAATTCTCATTATGTTTAGTATTGCAGTCGGAATTGAACCTTATGTCCCAAGCGCTGTGAGGTAGCAATGCTGACCACAGTGCCACTGTGCCACACATTTAGAGTCTCTGCTTTCTATCACACTGGGCTCCCCCCCCCGTCACATGAAGCATTTCTGTTTTGCTAGCAGCGTCCACATCCATTGCTTCTACCATTTAGCCTGTTGATTCTTTTCATCTGGAGAGTCTCCGGATTTTCTTTTATTCAGCAAATGACCGGTTTAGTGCCGAGCTTTGTCGCCGTTTTCTCTGTAAATGGGGCAGCTCAACAAAACGAACAAAAAAAGGGTCCTTCAGTGACAATTTATGTGTAGTGAGAATCCGGTATACAGTATAATGAGACTCTAGCAGACAAAAGCTGAACTCTCAATGCTCAATGAACATCGTAGATACAAGCTCTCAGGTGGTTTGTTGTTGTGTTGTGTTGTGGAGGTTTTTTTGAGCTCGTGGATGGACAAGAAAGACTGCTGTTTGTACGCCTGATGGAAAATTGGTTTGAAAGTGCATTCTCACTGACGTGTGCAGATGGAGCAGGCCTAGTTCTATTGCAAAATATGCTGCTTTGTTCAGGCATCGACATGCAGGGAATACAGGGCCTGATTCAGACCTGGGGGTATATTTACTAAAGTGAGAGTTTTTAAAAGTGAGTTTTAAAAGTGATGTTGCCCATAGCAACCAATCAGATTCTAGTTATTATATTCTAGAAGGTGCTAGTTAAATGTTACGTAGCATCTGATTGGTTGCTATGGGCAACATCACTTTTAAAACTCACTTCTAAAAACTCTCACTTTTAGTAAATTTACCCCCTGGTCGCTATGAGCGTACGCTCGCTCGAGGCATATGCAAATATTTGAAAGTGATGCGGCGGGGAGCGATCGCTCGCCAAGGCATAATGTACGAGTGTTCGCTCTGTGTATGCAGACTCCCCTTTGCGAATGCAGAGACGCCCACAGCCCCGCGTCATCTCCTGGAAGTTTGTGAAAGCATCGACAACTATCGGATGTGAACGCAGTGCTTGTGGTAGCTTTTTTCAACCGCAAGCATTGCGAGGAAAACAGAGTAAAAAAATGGCTGGTGACGTGTACTATGACGCTGCTGGTTAATTATGCACGCCTCTAAAACGGCGTTGAAACACTCAGGCACGCCTGCATTCGCATCTCCACTCCCTCGTTTTTACTGGCCTGCCCCTGTCCCTGTTACCACCCACACACGGCCTCTCCTGTCACCCACTCTGCTGGGCTGGCTTTGCTGTGCGAGCGAGGGATCTGCAAACACACTGTGTAGTTTGCGCACGCACACACATGCGCAGATTAGCAACCATTGGCAATAGCGAGCGCACTGCGGATAGCGTCCGGGTCTGAATCAGGCCCACATTTGTGTCCTCACACTTCTAGCCTCATTATGCCCCGTGGCGCGAAATGCCTGGTGCGAGTGTCAGGTCGTCTTTTTTTGCCCCAAAAATGTGTCTCAGAATGCGATGCTGAATCGCGCCATTTTGGCCCCACCCCCTGATTCTCAATGCTGGTAATCTCGGCATTGTGTAGCGGGGCGGGTCCAAAATTATGCAAATTTGTGGCCACGCCCCCGCTCCGACCACAAACCTGTCCGGCCACGTCCCCTATTACGAGGACGTACCAGGTGACTGAGGTGATTAATTTGATATGAGACACGTGGACGGGGCAACCGGCCAGCTGAGTAAGCCTCCGGTATGCAAGGCCACGAAACTATGGAAACGGGGGAGGACATGCCCCCATTTCCGGGAACACAGGCCGCCTCCCACACCGCCCCTTAAATGCCTCTGCCTGTCAATCAAGCAGAGACATCGAAGGGGCTGCGTGCGATTATGCAGGGCCCATTCTGCACACTCGCAGAATGGGTCCTGCGCACGCGCAGATTCCCGATAATCGGAAATCTGCGTTCAGCATTGACTTGCGTGCACTTCTGAATCAGGCCCATAGTTACACGGGGTCATTTCTCTCCATAAGGCTCCTAATCCTAACACAAGATTTCCCAGCGCACATGAGATATTACCATAAGATACGGTATAAGGGGAGCTGGTTTAACATTGAATATATTTTTTTCAAGAATTAGAAAAATTATATATACATTCATATGTTGCATTTGTGTATCGGTAATTGTTTGTCTCTATATACTGTAGGGTGTGTATTCCTTTAGTTCATTGCCATTGCTTATATATCTATGTTAATTGAGTAGGTATGCAGTCGGGAAGCCGGCCGACTTAATCCCGATAGCCGGCTTCCCGACTGCTTTATCCCGGCGAGGGTTAAAATTAGGGGTGAGCGGGTTCGGATTTCTGAAATCCGAACCCCCCCGAGCCCCCCGATCCGAGTCCGATCCGAGTCAGGCTCGACTTTTCCCGCCTGACTCGGATTCTGAAATCGAGGCAAAACGTCATCTTCCCGCCTTCCGAGTCTCGCGGGTTTTGGATCCTATATAAGGTACCCACGTCGGCGCCATTTTCTCACTCGGCTGTGGACAGTGAAGAGGGAGGGTGGGAGTTAGGGCTGTGTAGTGTAGTGTAGTGTAGTGCTGCTGTTGTCCACTACTTCAAAGTCCATAGGGGCTGGCTGTGTTGTGCTGTGCTGCTGTTGTTAATAGGGGCTGTGTCCACTACTTCAAAGTCCATAGGGGCTGGCTGGACTGTGTTGTGCAGTCAGTTCTCCATAGGGGCTGTGTCCACTCCAAAGTCCTGTGCAGTGTCCCAGTCCTAAAGGAGTGCTGTAGTGTTGTCCAGGGGGTGCTCTGTCCATCAGGGGTGCTCCCCCCAAGTGCTAAAAAAATAATATATTTTCTGTGTTTGTGAATTGTGTGCGCAGTAGCCGCACGTGCATCAACAAAGTAGTGCCAAGCGTGCGCCTGTGTCATAAGTAAAGGGCCGGCTGGCTTGACCGTTAAGGGTGCTGTAACCCCCGAAAGTACACTCCAGTCCAAACCAAAAAAAAAATTATTTTCTGTGTTTGTGAATTGTGTGCGCAGTAGCCGCACGTGCATCAACAAAGTAGTGCCAAGCGTGCGCCTGTGTCATAAGTAAAGGGCCGGCTGGCTTGACCGTTAAGGGTGCTGTAACCCCCGAAAGTACACTCCAGTCCAAACCTAAAAAAAAATTATTTTCTGTGTTTGTGAATTGTGTGCGCAGTAGCCGCACGTGCATCAACAAAGTAGTGCCAAGCGTGCGCCTGTGTCATAAGTAAAGGGCCGGCTGGCTTGACCGTTAAAGGGTGCTGTAACCCCCGAAAGTACACTCCAGTCCAAACCAAAAAAAAATTATTTTCTGTGTTTGTGAATTGTGTGCGCAGTAGCCGCACGTGCATCAACAAAGTAGTGCCAAGCGTGCGCCTGTGTCATAAGTAAAGGGCCGGCTGGCTTGACCGTTAAGGGTGCTGTAACCCCCGAAAGTACACTCCAGTCCAAACCAAAAAAAAAATTATTTTCTGTGTTTGTGAATTGTGTGCGCAGTAGCCGCACGTGCATCAACAAAGTAGTGCCAAGCGTGCGCCTGTGTCATAAGTAAAGGGCCGGCTGGCTTGACCGTTAAGGGTGCTGTAACCCCCGAAAGTACACTCCAGTCCAAACCAAAAAAAAAATTATTTTCTGTGTTTGTGAATTGTGTGCGCAGTAGCCGCACGTGCATCAACAAAGTAGTGCCAAGCGTGCGCCTGTGTCATAAGTAAAGGGCCGGCTGGCTTGACCGTTAAGGGTGCTGTAACCCCCGAAAGTACACTCCAGTCCAAACCTAAAAAAAAATTATTTTCTGTGTTTGTGAATTGTGTGCGCAGTAGCCGCACGTGCATCAACAAAGTAGTGCCAAGCGTGCGCCTGTGTCATAAGTAAAGGGCCGGCTGGCTTGACCGTTAAAGGGTGCTGTAACCCCCGAAAGTACACTCCAGTCCAAACCAAAAAAAAATTATTTTCTGTGTTTGTGAATTGTGTGCGCAGTAGCCGCACGTGCATCAACAAAGTAGTGCCAAGCGTGCGCCTGTGTCATAAGTAAAGGTCCGGCTGGCTTGACCGTTAAGGGTGCTGTAACCCCCGAAAGTACACTCCAGTCCAAACCTAAAAAAAAATTATTTTCTGTGTTTGTGAATTGTGTGCGCAGTAGCCGCACGTGCATCAACAAAGTAGTGCCAAGCGTGCGCCTGTGTCATAAGTAAAGGGCCGGCTGGCTTGACCGTTAAGGGTGCTGTAACCCCCGAAAGTACACTCCAGTCCAAACCAAAAAAAAAATTATTTTCTGTGTTTGTGAATTGTGTGCACTGTGGCTGCACGTGCATCAACAAAGGAGCAGCGCCAAGCGTGCGCCTGTGTCCCATAAGTAAAGAGCCGGCTGGCTCATTTCTTAAAGGGTGGTGTAACCCACAAAGTGCACTACTCTCCAGCAAAAATAAAATAATATTTTCTGTGTTTGAGTGCGCTTTAGCCGCACGTATATATATCAATATAACATAAATGGAGGACCAAACTTTCTCCGATAAAAATAAAATAGGGAAAGATCAAGAACCTCTTCCTCCTAGTGCTGTTGCTGCTGCTGGGAGTTGTTCATCATCCCAGAGAGGAAGTAGGAACATCACTACTTTTACTAAACAATTGACCCTCCAACAGTCCCTAGCGATGAGGATGAAGTACGACAGCAGTCATCCTGAAGCAAAACATATAACTGAGGCCTTGACTGCTATGTTGGTGTTAGACGTGCGTCCGGTATCCGACATTAGTGCAGTGGGATTTAGACAATTGATGGAGGTAGTGTGTCCTCGGTTCCAAATCCCGTCTAGATTCCACCTGCATCCTCAAAGCAGCAGCGACAAGCGTGCGTCTGTCTGTTAAAGGGTGGTGACACCCTCAAAGTGTTCTACACAAACAATTAAAATATTGTTCTTTTTTTTTCGGTCTTTGTGAAATGTGTGGGCTGTAGCCTCACCTGCATCCTTAAAGCAGCAGCGACAAGCGTGCGTCTGTCTGTTAAAGGGTGGTGTAACTCTCAAAGTGTTCCAAAAAATAAAAAACTATTTTTTTAATGTGTTTGTGACTTGTGTGCGATGTAGCCACACTTGCATCCTCAAAGCAGCAGCGACAAGCGTGCGTCTGTCTGTTAAAGGGTGGTGACACCCTCAAAGTGTGCTACACAAACAATTAAAATATTGTTCTTTTTTTTTTGGTCTTTGTGAAATGTGTGGGCTGTAGCCACACCTGCATCCTTAAAGCAGCAGCGACAAGCGTGCGTCTGTCTGTTAAAGGGTGGTGACACCCTCAAAGTGTGCTACACAAACAATTAAAATATTGTTCTTTTTTCTGTCTTTGTGAATTGTGTGGGCTGTAGCCGCACCTGCATCCTTAAAGCAGCAGCGACAAGCGTGCGTCTGTCTGTTAAAGGGTGGTGACACCCTCAAAGTGTGCTACACAAACAATTAAAATATTGTTCTTTTTTCTGTCTTTGTGAATTGTGTGGGCTGTAGCCGCACCTGCATCCTTAAAGCAGCAGCGACAAGCGTGCGTCTGTCTGTTAAAGGGTGGTGACACCCTCAAAGTGTGCTACACAAACAATTAAAATATTGTTCTTTTTTTTTTGGTCTTTGTGAAATGTGTGGGCTGTAGCCGCACCTGCATCCTTAAAGCAGCAGCGACAAGCGTGCGTCTGTCTGTTAAAGGGTGGTGACACCCTCAAAGTGTTCTACACAAACAATTAAAATATTGTTCTTTTTTTTTCGGTCTTTGTGAAATGTGTGGGCTGTAGCCGCACCTGCATCCTTAAAGCAGCAGCGACAAGCGTGCGTCTGTCTGTTAAAGGGTGGTGTAACTCTCAAAGTGTTCCAAAAAATAAAAAACTATTTTTTTAATGTGTTTGTGACTTGTGTGCGATGTAGCCACACTTGCATCCTCAAAGCAGCAGCGACAAGCGTGCGTCTGTCTGTTAAAGGGTGGTGACACCCTCAAAGTGTGCTACAGAAACAATTAAAATATTGTTCTTTTTTTTTCTGTCTATGTGAATTGTGTGGGCTGTAGCCGCACCTGCATCCTTAAAGCAGCAGCGACAAGCGTGCGTCTGTCTGTTAAAGGGTGATGACACCTCAAAGTGTTCTACACAAACAATTAAAATATTGTTCTTTTTTTTTCCGGTCTTTGTGAAATGTGTGGGCTGTAGCCGCACCTGCATCCTTAAAGCAGCAGCGACAAGCGTGCGTCTGTCTGTTAAAGGGTGGTGACACCTCAAAGTGTTCTACACAAACAATTAAAATATTCTTCTTCTTTTTTCTGTCTTTGTGAATTGTGTGGGCTGTAGCCGCACTTGCATCCTCAAAGCAGCAGCGACAAGCGTGCGTCTGTCTGTTAAAGGGTGGTGTAACCCTCAAAGTGTGCTCCACAAACAATAAAAATATTCTTTTTTTTTTTCTGTCTTTGTGAATTGTGTGGGCTGTAGCCGCACTTGAATCCTCAAAGCAGCAGCGACAAGCGTGCGTCTGTCTGTTAAAGGATTACATCGGTGACAGCATCCAAGTAGGCATGTCAGACAGTCCGTACCTGTACTGGCAGGAAAAAGAAGCAATTTGGAGGTCCCTGTACAAACTGGCTCTATTTTACCTGAGTTGCCCCCCCTCCAGTGTGTACTCCGAAAGAGTGTTTAGTGTAGCCGGGAACCTTGTCAGCGAAAGGCGTAGGAGGTTGCTTCCACAAAATGTGGAGAAGATGATGTTCATAAAATGAATGATCAACTCTTCCAGGGAGACCAGCCTCCAGAACGTACAGAGGGACCTGTGGTTCCAGCAGGGACGAATTAATACTCTGTGAGGATGAGGATGTACACACTGAAGAGGGTGAGGAATCGGTGGATGAGGAGGATGAGGATGACATCTTGCCTCCGTAGAGCCAGTTTGTGCAGGGACACATTAATTGCCAGCTTGTTTTGTGGGGGCCCAAACGAACCAATCATTTCAGCCACAGTTGTGTGGCAGACCCTGGCGCTGAAATGATTGATTTGTTAAAGTGTGCATGTCCTGTTTATACAACATAAGGGTGGGTGGGAGGGCCCAAGGACAATTCCATCTTGCACTTCTTTTTTTTCTTTGCATTATGTACAGTTTGGGGCCTAGTTTTTCTAACTGCCATCCTGTCTGCCACTGCAGTGTCACTCCTAGATGGGTCACGTGTTTGTGCCGCCCACTCGTGTCGCTTAGCATAGTCATCCAGCTACCTCGGTGCAACCTTTTGGACATGAAAACACTATTGTGAGGTGTGAGGTGTTCAGAATAGACTGGAAATGAGTGGAAATTAAGGTTATTGAGGTTAATAATAGCATAGGAGCAGAGAAACCAACAAATTCTGTGATTTTAGCTGTTTTTATGCTTTTTAAAAAAAAAATACAGATCCAAAACACAAAACCCAGAACCCAAAACACGGAAGGGTGGTTTTGGCAAAACCAATCCAGATCCAAAACACGAAGAAAGATCCAGATCCAAAACCAAAACACAAAACACGAAAAGTGGCCGGTGCACACCCCTAGTTAAAATCTAGATGGCTGTCATTTTACCGACGCGGCTGTCCGTGCTCGGCGCTCGGCATCCCATCGATCGGGATGCCGGGCGCCAAACGCTGACAGCCGCGGGGGGAGGGTTAGGTTTAGGGCTCCCGGGGGGTCTTAGGGTTAGGCACCCCCCCGGGAGGTTAGGGTTAGGCTAGGGGGAGGGTTAGGCACCCCCGGTGGGGACTTAGGGTTAGGCACACCCCGGGGGTCTTAGGTTTAGGCGGCGGGGAAAGGGGGTTAGGTTTAGGCACTTAGAGGGAGGATTAGGGTTAGGCACAGTGGGGGGAGGTTAGGTTAGGTTAGGCACCCCTAAGGAGGGTTAGGGGGGAGGTTAGGTTAGTGAGTACTTACCTGGGAACGATCGGGATTTTTGAGTGACATTTATATTTTATGACACGGAATGGCGTACAGTAGTTACACAGCTAATTTTTCCAATAATGGTTTGTGTGTCAATAACTACTGTATATATCGGAATTATATTATTGTCACATTCCTGAATTTTACATATTGGGACCGCTTTAGCTGTTGTGCACTCAGGGCCTGTTTCAGCATGGATCGCAATTGCAACCGCGTACGCAGATCGGCCGATGGTTCATACTGCGCCCGCGTATGCATCACTGCGCGTGCGCACTGAGATCAGGCACGCAGATAGAAAGCCATCGCAGAATTGCAGAATGAGAGACGGGATGTCAGCGTTTGGGGGTGGCGACGGGGGAATGGTCGGCAAAACCAGGCGTGCCCATCCGTTTGAATGCCGTTGTATGGGCGTGCATAAATTAGTCACTGCGACAGCGTTCGCAGCTTGAGTACTCACTGCATGCGACGAGACTTGCAATTTCTGAGACAGATCAGAGCTGCTGTAATTCTGCGTGAGGGGCCTGATGTTACTCGATGTTACCGATGTGTACGCAGGACTGCGAGGTATTATGGATGTGAGAAAGCGGTAGTGGGAGTCTCTATGCTGGCTGAGCGATGGCAGACATTAGCATTTTCACAACCTCACTGCATGCGTAATCCATACTTGCCTACCCTCCCGATTTGGTCGGGAGCCTCCCACAAATCAGGTGCTGCTCCCGGCCCACCGGAAAGGCAGGCCCACGCCGATGTGTCCACACCCCCCCATTAATCACGGCATTGTGAAAGGGGGTCGGAGCCACGATGACGCGATCGTGCTGTCACGCCCCCATGCTCCGCCCCCAACGACGCGTCAGCTGCCGTGGCCCGCCCCCTTTGGCCGCATCACGCCCCCAGCTGTGTAAGCCCGACAGCTCCTTCCCGGAAGGAGGGAGCTAAATGTCGTCAAGCCTGGCGTAATCATAGCTGCGATCGGAATAGTGATCCGTGCTGAATCAGGCCCTCAGTCCTGAAAAATTATGCCACAACATTGGGGTCAATGTAACAAATACACGGGCAAAAACTGGGCACAAAAGGTGCTTCTTACCAGAAAAGTGACTACTGTGTGGTGTAATGTGAATAAGGGGCACTGCTATGCGGTGTAATGTGAATAAGGGGCACTGCTATGCGGTGTAATGTGAATAAGGGGCACTGCTATGCGGTGTAATGTGAATAAGGGGCACTGCTAAGCGGTGTAATGTGAATAAGGGGCACAGCTATGCGGTGCAATGCGAATAAGGGGCACTGCTATGCGGTGTAATGCGAATAAGGGGCACAGCTATGCGGTGTAATGCGAATAAGGGGCACAGCTATGCGGTGTAATGCGAATAAGGGGCACTGCTATGCGGTGTAATGCGAATAAGGGGCACTGCTATGCGGTGTAATGCGAATAAGGGGCACTGCTATGCGGTGTAATGTGAATAAGGGGCACTGCTATGCGGTGTAATGCGAATAAGGGGCACAGCTATGCGGTGTAATGCGAATAAGGGGCACTGCTATGCGGTGTAATGCGAATAAGGGGCACAGCTGTGCGGTGTAATGCGAATAAGGGGCACTGCTATGCGGTGTAATGCGAATAAGGGGCACAGCTATGCGATGTAATGCTAATAAGGGGCACTGCTATGCGGTGTAATGTGAATAAGGGGCACTGCTATGCGGTGTAATGTGAATAAGGGGCACTGCTATGCGGTGTAATGTCAAGAAGGGGCACTGCTATGCGGTGTAATGTGAAGAAGGGGCACTGCTATGCCGTGTAATGTGAATAAGGGGCACAGCTATGCGATGTAATGCTAATAAGGGGCACTGCTATGCGATGTAATGCTAATAAGGGGCACTGCTATGCGGTGTAATGTGAATAAGGGGCACTGCTATGCGGTGTAATGTGAATAAGGGGCACAGCTATGCGGTGTAATGTGAATAAGGGGCACAGCTATGCGGTGTAATGTGAATAAGGGGCACTGCTATGCGGTGTAATGTGAATAAGGGGCACTGCTATGCAGTGTAATGTGAATAAGGGGCACAGCTAAGCGGTGTAATGTGAATAAGGGGCACAGCTATGCGATTTAATGCTAATAAGGGGCACTGCTATGCGGTGTAATGCGAATAAGGGGCACTGCTATGCGGTGTAATGCGAATAAGGGGCACTGCTATGCGGTGTAATGCGAATAAGGGGCACTGCTATGCGGTGTAATGCGAATAAGGGGCACTGCTATGAGGTGTAATGTGAATAAGGGGCACAGCTATGCGGTGTAATGTGAATAAGGGGCACTGCTATGCGGTGTAATGTGAATAAGGGGCATTGCTATGCGGTGTAATGTGAATAAATGGCACAGCTATGCGATGTAATGCTAATAAGGGGCACTGCTATGCGGTGTAATGTGAATAAGGGGCACTGCTATGCGGTGTAATGCTAATAAGGGGCACTGCTATGCGGTGTAATGTGAATAAGGGGCACTGCAATGCGGTGTAATGTGAATAAGGGGCACTGCTATGCGGTGTAATGTGAATAAGGGGCACAGCTATGCGGTGTAATGTGAATAAGTGGCACAGCTATGCGATGTAATGCTAATAAGGGGCACTGCTATGCGGTGTAATGTGAATAAGGGGCTCAGCTATGCGGTGTAATGTGAATAAGGGGCACAGCTATGCGGTGTAATGTGAATAAGGGGCACTGCTATGCGGTGTAATGTGAATAAGGGGCACTGCTATGCGGTGTAATGTGAATAAGGGGCACTGCTATGCGGTGTAATGTGAATAAGGGGCATTGCTATGCGGTGTAATGTGAATAAGGGCCACTGCTATGCGGTGTAATGTGAATAAGGGGCATTGCTATGCGGTGTAATGTGAATAAGGGGCACTACTATGCATTGTAATGTGAGTAAGGGGCACTACTATATAGCGTTATTTGAATTGGGGGCACTATTGTGAGGCCACGCCCCTTTGCCACAACACCATGTCCCTTACTTTGCCAGAGGCGCTCGGACCCCTAGATACTCCTCTGCTATCCCATTATTATTATTTTTTATAAATCATTTAGAATAGGAATGAGAAGGACACAAGTAGTACTTTGGGGAAACTGTCCTCGCCGGGGTTCACTAATACCCATTGTCCACCAAAAACCCGGGTCTGACACTGTTTACACTGCACCTTCGATCCGGGTTATTCCAGGGTCAGCCCCATTCACACTGAACCCGGGTCTGCCCTGCTAAACTTGTTGGGAGGTGACTGCTCCACAGCCACCAATCAGCTCATTTTAGGCATGACCCGGGTGGAGTAACCCGGGTCGTGCCATTAATACCCCTTTTACACCGACGTAAAAATCCCGGGTTCTGTCAGTGTAAATGGATCCACCTGAGTCCAGGGACCCGGGGATCCAGCTCGGGTATTTTGCAGGGTTGGCCACGGGTCGTTCCCGTGCCACCCTGCAGTGCAAACGGCGCGATTGGCCGGCTTCAGTGGCACTTGGAGATGACCTCATCTCCAAGTGTCCACTGCAATGCTGGAAAAGCCGGGTCACTGCAGACCCGGCTCCGGTATGAACGCCGCCAGCTCGGGAATATCCTGGGTCGCCGCCGCAATATGAAAGGGTTCTGTACAGGGTCTGATCCGGATAGGAACAGTGTTCCAACTCCCGGATTAGACCTGGCACAACTGGCGTCACAAGGGCGGTGCGGGCCGAACCCGGGTGTCACCAGCCGTAGGGTGACACCAAAGTGCTGGCTCCCCCTCAGTGACAGGAGCCGGGTGCTGCATTACGTGCAGCACTCAGCACAGTAACAGTAAGGGAGCCGGCACTTCACAGAGGCTAGTCCTCGGGGTCAGCCTCCACCTCTGGCTACCCGGGTTGGATTCCCAGGTTACTTGACCTGGGTTATTTTTCAGGGGCCTTTTCCACTAAGCGTCTACCCGGGAAGACCCAGCAATACCCCAGTGGAAAAGGGGCATTATTGTGCTCAGGGCCGGATTAAGGCTTGTGGGGGCCTGGGGCAACTAAGTTGTGGGGACCCCCACCAAGCCACACAGAGCCTACCCCTCTTCCCCGTCACATGGAGCCTACCCCTACCCTCCCATTACTTGCCTTTTGTTAAACACACACACATTTTATATATATATATATATATATATATATATATATATATATATGCAGCAAATGTATATTTTATATATAACCTACACACTAACACACATATACAGTATACACACACATAAACACATACAAACACACTAACACTTATACGTCCACAGTATACACACACTAAAACATATATACACATTAACACATACATACACATATATACAAACTAAGACATACACACTAACACATACTGCATATACAATAACACATATATACACACTAACACATACATACACATATATACAAACTAAGACACACACACACTAACACATACTGCATATACAATAACACATATATAGACACTAACACATACATACACATATATACAAACTAAGACATACACACTAACACATACTGCATATACAATAACACATATATACACACTAACACATACATACACATATATACAAACTAAGACATACACACTAACACATACTGCATATACAATAACACATATATACACACTAACACATACATACACATATATACAAACTAAGACATACACACTAACACATACTGCATATACAATAACACATATATACACACTAACACATACATACACATATATACAAACTAAGACATACACACACTAACACATACTGCATATACAATAACACATATATACACACTAACACATACATACACATATATACAAACTAAGACATACACACTAACACATACTGCATATACAATAACACATATATACACACTAACACATACATACACATATATACAAACTAAGACATACACACTAACACATACTGCATATACAATAACACATATATACACACTAACACATACATACACATATATACAAACTAAGACACACACACACTAACACATACTGCATATACAATAACACATATATACACACTAACACATACATACACATATATACAAACTAAGACATACACACTAACACATACTGCATATACAATAACACATATATACACACTAACACATACATACACATATATACAAACTAAGACATACACACTAACACATACTGCATATACAATAACACATATATACACACTAACACATACATACACATATATACAAACTAAGACATACACACTAACACATACTGCATATACAATAACACATATATACACACTAACACATACATACACATATATACAAACTAAGACATACACACTAACACATACTGCATATACAATAACACATATATACACACTAACACATACATACACATATATACAAACTAAGACACACACACTAACACATACTGCATATACAATAACACATATATACACACTAACACATACATACACATATATACAAACTAAGACACACACACACTAACACATACTGCATATACAATAACACATATATACACACTAACACATACATACACATATATACAAACTAAGACATACACACACTAACACATACTGCATATACAATAACACATATATACACACTAACACATACATACACATATATACAAACTAAGACATACACACTAACACATACTGCATATACAATAACACATATATACACACTAACACATACATACACATATATACAAACTAAGACATACACACTAACACATACTGCATATACAATAACACATATATACACACTAACACATACATACACATATATACAAACTAAGACATACACACTAACACATACTGCATATACAATAACACATATATACACACTAACACATACATACACATATATACAAACTAAGACATACACACTAACACATACTGCATATACAATAACACATATATACACACTAACACATACATACACATATATACAAACTAAGACATACACACTAACACATACTGCATATACAATAACACATATATAGACACTAACACATACATACACATATATACAAACTAAGACACACACACACTAACACATACTGCATATACAATAACACATATATACACACTAACACATACATACACATATATACAAACTAAGACACACACACTAACACATACTGCATATACAATAACACATATATACACACTAACACATACATACACATATATACAAACTAAGACATACACACACTAACACATACTGCATATACAATAACACATATATACACACTAACACATACATACACATATATACAAACTAAGACACACACACTAACACATACTGCATATACAATAACACATATATACACACTAACACATACATACACATATATACAAACTAAGACATACACACACTAACACATACTGCATATACAATAACACATATATACACACTAACACATACATACACATATATACAAACTAAGACATACACACTAACACATACTGCATATACAATAACACATATATACACACTAACACATACATACACATATATACAAACTAAGACATACACACACTAACACATACTGCATATACAATAACACATATATACACACTAACACATACATACACATATATACAAACTAAGACATACACACTAACACATACTGCATATACAATAACACATATATACACACTAACACATACATACACATATATACAAACTAAGACATACACACTAACACATACTGCATATACAATAACACATATATACACACTAACACATACATACACATATATACAAACTAAGACATACACACACTAACACATACTGCATATACAATAACACATATATACACACTAACACATACATACACATATATACAAACTAAGACATACACACACTAACACATACTGCATATACAATAACACATATATAGACATTAACACATACATACACATAAAAACAGTACACATACACACTTACATGCAGAAGCTGCTGGTTGCCAATGAAAGCGGGCACCTTACATAATTAAGCCCCCCGCCCTCTTGTGCCGTATTGGCTCCGCCCCCACTTCAGCAGGTGCACGAGAGGTGGGGGCCCCTTTGTGTGTAGGGGCCCTGGGATGACCGCCCCTTAGGAGCATTTGCATGGCGCCAACTGGATGCAAATGAGGCTCATTAGCAGAAATTTGTGAAACACCGTTTATTGTTCCAAATTTCAAAAATAATTAAACGGTCGTCCAATTCATTCAGTATCGGCAACATCCATGGAATAAATAAATAAATAACATGAAAGAGAATTTTGCCATTATATATACAGTACATGGTAATTAGATTCTGTTTAGATGTGAACTTCAGGTAACCAATATGATGGTAGGACGTTTATTAGACAGCTGTGTTTATTACTTGTAATTAAGGATAGCCAAATGGCCCTGACAGCAGGAGACATTTATCCTCATAATGCTAATCCCTTAGGCACATATTATGTTAACAAATCTATTTTTCCTTCTCTTTAGTGTCTCTCCTGCACCAATGTCGGCAAATATTTTTCTTTTCCTCATTCCATTGTAATTAAATCTCTCGTTTTGCAACTACTGTCTTTTGTTTTGATATAATTTTGTACTTTAATAGAAGGAAAAAAAAACATTTGAATGGGAACTGGCTGTCGGGACCTTTAATTGTCGGTGGTGATGATAATGTTTCGCTTGTGTAATGTATTTAGAAATTGTCGTTTTCAGTACCTGGAGCTCAGCGATGTCTTATTCAGCGAGAGAAACATTCTGTGACAATTGGGATGAACAATGGTTGGGAGAACGACCCTGACTCGTACATTACAATGACATTGACGGGAAATACGTTTACTAAGTATACGTGTACTAAGCTTTGGAGAGAGATGAAGTGGATGGAGATAGGGCCTGATTCAGACCCGGACGCTATTTGCGTCCGCTGGCTGGCTAAAATGGGCCGGCTATGTAAATCATGGGCTCGCACTGCTTCGCGTAAAGCCGCCTGCTAAGTAATAGCGAGCGGCCGCACTGTGCGCTCGCACCTGTATAAAGATGCCCCTTTGCCACTGGCAACACACGTCATCTCCGGCAGTTGTAGGATTAATCGGGAACATCGAGAGCCATCGGAGCTGCTCGCAGCGCTTGTGGTAGCCTTTTCCTACCACAACATTGCGAGCAGTTCATGCTAAAATACAACCCAGTCACGTGTGTAATGACGCTACTTTGCTAATTATGCACGCCATTAAACGCCATTCTGATGGTCGGGCACGCCTGCGTTCACACATCCACACCCCTGTTTGCAAGCACGTTCCCTTGTTACCACCCACAGACGGCACTATCTGTCACTCAAAATAGCGGCCTGACTGCGGGCTACGGGCGAGTACTTTCCCATTGCAATGACTGGTTCGCGCACGTGCATTGCGACTCATACGCATGCGCAGATTGCGAAAATTCGCTCAATGCAAGCGCAGCATTGCATCCGGGTCTGAATCAGGCCCACTGTACCCATACTTGCCTACCCTTCCGATTCAGCCGGGAGCCTCCCGAAAATTGCGTGCCGCTCCCAGCCCCCTGGAAAGGCAGGCAAGCCTCCCGACGACTGCCAACCCCTCCGGCCCCCCCCCCCTCCCCGCGTGGTTTTAAGAGAAACCTCCGCAGTGGGTGAGGCCGATGACGCGACTCACGCTGAATCGCGTCATTTTGGCCCCATCCCCTGCTTCTCAATGCCAGCACTATGTTGGGCCAAAATTATTCAATCGCGTGGCCATGCCCCTGCTCTAACCACAAACCTGTCCGGCCACGTCCCCTATTCCAGCCATGCCCCCTGCAATGCCGATCTGGCTGCTCACTCCAGGGAGGAGCAGCCAGAATATCGGCAACCCTGAATGTACCAAACAATCAGCTCCTAACTTTCATTTTTTTACACACAGCCGGTAAAGTGATAGAAGCTGATTGGCTGGTACTTTATCTCTCTCCATTGTATCACTCTCCAAGACTTAGTACATCTCTATATCTAGAACATTTAAAGGTGTTTCACATCTTAATATTAACTGAAATGAGGCCCTCGAACACAGCCCCAATCAGCAGCCAGTTTTCATTAACAGAGCTGTCTGGCATCATTCCTGCTCTGCGGAGGTCAAAAATCATCGTTAAATGTGTTGGACAGATGTTCCCGGCTATATGAGTGCCTGGATCCTGCTGAGGACAGAAAATAGTGGAGGTCCCGGATGAGGAACCCAAACAATGAACTTAGGAGCTCATTCAGACCCGGACGCTAAGCTGCGCTCTCTCGCAGCCAAAAGAGGCCAGGCATGCAAATAGCGCGATCGCACTGTATGGGGTAATGACGCCCTCTATGTCTTAGTGAGCGACGGCAGAGCGAACACACGCCAGTATAAAGATGCCCACTTTTCTTTCTTAACGCACGTCATCTCCATCTGTATGATTAATCAGAACCATCGAGAACTATCGGTTGCGATCGCAGCGCTTGAGGTTGGCTATACCCTGCCGCAAGCACTGCGATCACTGCAGGCTGAAATGCAAGCAAGTGACGTGTACAATGATGCTTCTTTGCTAATCATGTACACCCATAAGACGCCATTTTGACGCCCAGACACGCCTGCGTTCACAGCACCACTCCCCCGTTCACAAGCACCTTCCCATCTTACCACCCACAAACGGTGCTGTCACTCAAAGTAGCATCCAGTCTGTGTACTACGATTCTCTGCCGCAGTGACTGGTTCGCGCATGCGTACTTTGACGCATATGCACAGGCAAACATGCGATAATCGCCCATAGCGTGCGTACGCAGCTTAGCGAGTGGATCTGAATCAGGCCCTTCTGGAATGAATGCACTAATAATCTTAGAAGTACTGGTGAAGGTGCGATCACTCATTCTAGAGAAAGCGCCCAGTGACTGCGGCAGCAGAGGGAATGGGGAGGTGAGGGTGTCTATATGTTGGCAGATGTAGGGGCCTCTTGTGTAATGGTTTTCTTATCTTACAGTGTTGCGCTACTGTTTTGTATTTCTGTGCAGCCGCCTTTACTAGGGATACAAAGTTCCAGCACATCACAGGTGATTCCAGCACCATGATTTTACATACAGTCAGGTGCATAAATATTGGGACATTGACAGAATTTTCATATTTTGGCCTCTATTCACCACCACAATGGCTTTGAAATGAAACAAACAAGATGTGCTTTACCTGCAGACTTTCAGATTTAATTTGAGGGTAATTACATCCAAATCAGGTGAACGGTGTAGAAATTACAACGGTTTCTGTATGTGCCTCCCACTTTTTAAGGGGCCAAAAGTAATGGGACTATCAACTCAAAAGCTATTTCATGGACAGGTGTGGGCTATTCCCTCATTATTTCATTATCAATTAGGCAGGTAAAAGGTCTGGAGTTGATTCTAAGTGTGACATTTGCATTTGGAATCAGTTGCTGTCGACTCTCAATATGAGATCCAAAGAGCTGTCACTATCAGTGAAGCAAGTCATCATTAGGCTGAAAAATCAAAACAAACCCATCAGAGAGATAGAAAAAACATTAGGTGTGGCCAAATCAACTGTTTGGAACATTCTTAAAAAGAAAGAACGCACCGGAGAGCTCAGCAAAACCAAAAGACCCAGGAGACCACGGAAAACAACTGTGGTGGATGACAGAAGAATTATTTCCCTGGTGAAGAAAAACCCCTTCACAACAGTTGGCCAAATCAAGAACACTCTCCAGGAGGTAGGTGTATATGTGTCAAAGTCAACAATCAAGAGAAGACTTCACAAGAGTGAATATAGAGGGTTCACCACAAGATGTAAACCATTGGTGAGCCTCAAAAACAGGAAGACCAGATTAGAGTTTGCCAAACAACATTTAAAAAAAACATTACAGTTCTGGAACAACATCCTATGGACAGATGAGACACAGATCAACTTGTACCAGAGTGATGGGAAGAGAAGAGTGTAGAGAAGGAAAGGAACTGCTCATGATCCAAAACATACCACCTCATCAGTGAAGCATGGTGGTGGTAGTGCCATGGCATGGGCATGTATGGCTGCCTATGGAACTGGTTCCCTTGTATTTATTGATGATGCGTCTGCTGACAAAAGCAGCAGAATGAATTCTGAAGTGTTTCGGGCAATATTATATGCTCATATTCAGTCATATGCTTCAGAACTCATTGGACGGCGCTTCACAGTGCAGATGGACAATGACCCGAAGCATACTGCAAAAGCAACCAAATAGTTTTTTTAGGCTAAAAAGTGGAATGTTATGCACTGGCCAAGTCAATCCCCTGACCTGAATCCAATTGAGCATGCATTTCACTTGATGAAGACAAAACTGAAGGGAAAATGCCCCAAGAACAAGCAGGAACTGAAGACATATGCAGTAGAGGCCTGGCAGAGCATCACCAGGGATGAAACCCAGCATCTGGTGATGTCTATGCGTTCCAGACTTCAGGCTGTAATTGCCTGCAAAGGATTTGCAACAAAGTATTAAAAAGTGAAAGTTAGATTTAGGATTGTTTAGTTTGTCCCATTACTTTTGGCCCCTTAAAAAGTGGGAGGCACATATAGAAACTGCACCGTTCACCTGATTTGGATGTAATTACCCTCAAATTAAATCTGAAAGTCTGCAGTTAAAGCACATCTTGTTTGTTTCATTTCAAAGCCATTGTGGTGGTGAATAGAGGCCAAAATATGAAAATTCTGTCAGTGTCCCAATATTTATGCACCTGACATTACATTATGGCATAGGCTATATGATAAGAAAACGCCATTTGTGATGTCTAGAATTCCATTTCATTATTGTAAGCAGTGGTGCCCCTTTTGATATAGGTTAACTACTGATTGCTCAATATATTAACTTATCTTCTTCAAATGCATGTTATAGATACTGTTAAGTGCTGGTGGTCATTAGGATGCTCTCTGTATTGTATTTCAGGCACTGGGATGCTCTCAGTTGTATTGCGGTCATTGGGATGCTCTGTATTATTTAGCAGCTATTGGAATGCTCTCTGTATTGTATTGATGTCACTGTGATGCTCTCTGTATTGTACGACAGTTACTGGGATGCTCTCTATATGTATGGCAGTCATTGTGATGCTCTCTGTTGTATTGTGGTCACTGGAATGCTCTCTGTATTATTTCTCAGTAATTTTGATGCTCTCTGTATTGTAGCAAAGCCACTGTGATGCTCTCTGTGTAGTATGACAATTATAGCGATGCTCTTTGTATTGTATTGTATGGCAGTCACTGGGATGATCTCTGTATTGTGAGACAATGCTAGGTTCCTAACATATCTTTTAGGTCGTGATTCGCACGGATAGCAGGGCTACTGAAGGTCACAGCTTTCTGAGTATAGACGTTTATTGGGGTAGTGCAGCTATGCTTGTATTAACCTATTGTTGCTGGAACCCTCAGTCAGGCTCTGTGTACAGTATAAATGTGGTTATATGATGTGAAGCTCTACTTAGATCTATATACTGAATTCCCAAGGCCAGGTGTGGCAAAATATAGGGTGCAAGTATTTAAACCTAGATATCCTCTCATGTCTTTCTCTGTGGTATCATCTTGGTAGAACCAACTATTATATATACTAAATGACATTTAGTGGGGGTATTCTGTGTATGTCTTAGTCAACACATTTCATCAACAATTTAGACCAGGGGTAGCCAACTTCGGTCCTCGTGAGCTACCAACAGTTCACGTTTTCCATACCACCTAGCAGGTGCACAGGTGTATTCATTACTAACTAACACATTTGAAAAGATCCACAGGTGGAGCTAATTATATCACTAGTGATTCTGTGAGGAGACCTGCAATACATGCAGTGTTGGTCGCTCTTGAGGACCAGGGTTGGCTACCACTGATATAGACCATTTGTGGACAGCCAGTGGCAGCCAGGTCGCAAATTGTAAGTGCCAAAATTCTGACCATTGTAGTTCTACAACATCTGGGGTGCCACAAGTGTCCAAAGTCTCCACTGTGATGCCATCAGCTGGCACCAGCACTTTTGTAATTCTACAGAGCAAACTGCTATATTTATGTTATCTGCGGCCGATGAGTGTAAAGGACTTAGGGGCCTGCTCATCATCGATAAATGACCCGGCAACCAAAACTAGTTTCCGCATATTTTAGTTACCGGGTCATTCATCATCAGGGATCCGATAGGACCCCCTGATATTCAGCAAAACTCTGAAGACTGAAAGTTTTTCGGAGTTTGCTCACGAAAACAAGCGCCATCTTCAAACGGTGCTTGCTCTCGCAGCCCCGCTCCTTCCAATGGACTCCCCGGCGGCTTTGCGCACGTCTGGTCACGCATGAGTAACGCATGAGTAGCCGTGCCGACGGGGATGAGGTAAGTAACGCAGCTACTTCTGTAGCTCCGATACTAATCAAGGGGACAGCTGCTTTTCAGAGCAGTTGTTCCCGAACTGGAGCAATGATGAATAGCTCCAGTGTAAATTATCCCCCGTTGCGAGTTGGATACTTAAATAGCCCTCGAAGCGAGTTCAATACTTAATCATATAAATACGGCCTCCGATGACAAATAGGCCCCTGAATGTGATCTGAGTGTCACCTACGACAAGATCATACAGATCTAGGTACTGTTAGATACACTCTGTTGTATTGTATCTAACCAAAGAAATACTGGTTAGTGCCATTAGATACACTCGATAGTAGATGTCGTCATAATCCCAGCTGTCGGGATGCCAGCGCTCACAATGCCGACGCCAGAATCCCAACACCAGTCAGAATTCCGGCACTGCCTTCCCGACGGTAAGTATTGAGGTTAGGTGATAGGGTTAGGCACTAGGGGTAGGGTTAGGCACTGGGGGGAAAGGTTAGGTTTAGGCTGCAGTGGGAACTGAGGGGAGGTTGGGTTTAGGCACTGGGGGCAGGTTAGGTTTAGGCACTGAGGGGAGGTTAGGTTTAGGCACTGGGGGGAGGTTAGGTTTAGGCACTGAGGGGAGGTTAGGTTTAGGCACTGTGGGGAGGTTAGGTTTAGGCAGCGTGGAGGGAGAGTTAGGGTTAGGGAGAGGGAAAGGGTTAGGCTACTTACCGACAGGTGTTCGTATCCTAACCATGTCAGGATGTTGGCGTCGGGATTCTGACTTCAGAGACGTCGAGTGCCGCATTCCATACCCAACCCAACCAAAGAAATACTTGGTCACTGCCATTCAATACACTCTGTTGTAGTGTATCTAACTAAAGAAATACTTGGACAGTGCCGTTAGATGCACTCTGTTGTAGTGTATCTAACTAAAGAAATACTTGGACAGTGCCGTTAGATGCACTCTGTTGTTAGTGTATCTAACCAGAGAACTACTTGGACAGTGCTGTTAGATACACTCTGTTGTTAGTGTATCTAACCAAATAAATACATGGTAAGTGCCATCTCTTTTTAAAAAACTGTACCTCTGTAACTAGTCTAACTGGACAGTGCCTTTAGATACACTCTGTCGTTAGTGTATCTAACCAAAGAAATACTTGGACAGTGCCGTTAGATACACTCTGTTGTTAGTGTATCTAACCAAAGAAATACTTGGACAGTGCCGTTAGATACACTCTGTTGTTACTGTATCTAACCAAAGAAATACTTGGACAGTGCTGTTAGATACACTCTGTTGTTAGTGTATCTAACCAAATAAATACATGGTCAGTGCCATCTCTTTTTAAAAAACTGTACCTCTGTAACTAGTCTAACTGGACAGTGCCATTAGATACACTCTGTCGTTAGTGTATCTAACCAAATAAATATTTGGACAGTGCCTTTAGATACACTCTGTTGTTAGTGTATCTAACCAAAGAAATACTTGGACAGTGCCGTTAGATACACTCTGTTGTTAGTGTATCTAACCAAAGAAATGCTTGGACAGTGCCGTTAGATACACTCTGTTGTTAGTGTATCTAACCAAAGAAATGCTTGGACAGTGCCGTTAGATACACTCTGTTGTTAGTGTATCTAACCAAAGAAATACTTGGACAGTGCCGTTAGATACACTCTGTTGTTAGTGTATCTAACCAAAGAAATGCCTGGACAGTGCCGTTAGATACACTCTGTTGTTAGTGTATCTAACCAAAGAAATACTTGGACAGTGCCGTTAGATACACTCTGTTGTTAGTGTATCTAACCAAAGAAATGCTTGGACAGTGCCGTTAGATACACTCTGCTGTTAGTGTATCTAACCAAAGAAATACTTGGACAGTGCTGTTAGATACACTCTGTTGCTAGTGTATCTAACCAAAGAACTACGCCAAACCTATTAAGGGGAAATTTCTACATCAAAGATACCTTTATTGCGTGTGTTCCCGCCACATATGATGTGAGTGGGGTACGCTATAATACATTATTTAATATAGAGGATATCCCATTTTGAACAATTGATTTTCCATTGGTGGTTTTAAGACACTACTACACATTGGCTCTTTCATCTCTTTAATGTTTTTCTGCATGCTGCAACCAAGCAACTATCAATTTTGGGACTGCTTTAAGAAGACAACCGATTCCAGGTGATTGCTTTCTCTATAAGACCACAGCCTCTACATCAAAGGGATGTATCATTGCTATACCCATTTAGCGCCGTAATTATTGTCTATTTCGTATCTCTGTGTTATGTACTGTTGTTAGTGTATCTAACCAAATGAATGCCTGGACAGTGCCGTTAGATGCACTCTGTTGTTACTGTATCTAACCAAAGAACTACTTGGACAGTGCCATTAGATACACTCTGTTGTTACTGTATCTAATCAAAGAAATACTTGGACAGTGTTGTTAGATACACTCTGTTGTTAGTGTATCTAACCAAAGAACTACTTGGACAGTGCTGTTAGATACACTCTGTTGTTACTGTATCTAATCAAAGAAATACTTGGACAGTGCTGTTAGATACACTCTGTTGTTAGTGTATCTAACCAAAGAACTACTTGGACAGTGCTGTTAGATGCACTCTGTTGTTACTGTATCTAACCAAAGAACTACTTGGACAGTGCCATTAGATACACTCTGTTGTTACTGTATCTAATCAAAGAAATACTTGGACAGTGCTGTTAGATACACTCTGTTGTTAGTGTATCTAACCAAAGAACTACTTGGACAGTGCTGTTAGATACACTCTGTTGTTACTGTATCTAACCAAAGAAATACTTGGACAGTGCCATTAGATGCACTCTGTTGTTAGTGTATCTAACCAAAGAACTACTTGGACAGTGCCGTTAGATACACTCTGTTGTTAGTGTATCTAACCAAATAAATGCTTGGACAGTGCTGTTAGATGCACTCTGTTGTTAGTGTATCTAACCAAAGAACTACTTGGACAGTGTCGTTAGATACACTCTGTTGTTAGTGTATCTAACCAAAGAAATACTTGGACAGTGCTGTTAGATACACTCTGTTGTTAGTGTATCTAACCAAAGAAATACTTGGACAGTGCTGTTAGATACACTCTGTTGTTAGTGTATCTAACCAAAGAAATGCTTGGACAGTGCTGTTAGATACACTCTGTTGTTAGTGTATCTAACCAAAGAAATGCTTGGACAGTGCTGTTAGATACACTCTGTTGTTAATGTATCTAACCAAAGAACTACTTGGACAGTGCTGTTAGATACACTCTATTGTTAGTGTATCTAACCAAATAAATACATGGTCAGTGCCATCTCTTTTTAAAAAACTGTACCTCTGTAACTAGTCTAACTTAGAGGAGAAAGAATGCAGAGAACGTCTTTTAAACATCCGCAGACAACCTGCTAGGCGCTAATAACCATTTGACGTACAGTTCGTTTCAGTTCCATTAAAGCGCATTCTCATATTTTGCTGAGAAAACAAGGCTGTTTTATTTGCATTTTTATGGATGATTCTCTTCTCTGTGCGGAGAGAACGGGCTACCGGAGCTAAGTCTGTTTATTATCCTGGGCTCAGAACCCGAGTGCCTGTGTGTGTAAACAACATTAGAAATATCTTCTGATTTTCTTAGGCAGCTTTGCAGAAGCTGAGAGCGCAATATTTGGCTACTCTGCAGATTCCAGTTTGTGTAACTGAGGCCGAGTGTTTTGAAGTACATTGTAGAAAGAAATACACCTGACTCCACTTCCTGTTTAATGCGAGTTATTAACATCACAACCAATGGCTCGTTTAGAAGTATGTGTGTTAAGGCCCCCATACATCTGCGACGGATTGCCGCAATGTAGCGATGGGATCGGAAACGCCGGTCAAAAATGTCGCAGGATTGGTGAAATCCCACATGTTAAATTTCACCGATCTGCCAATCACAATCAGTTTTTGACCGTGAGTGGCATATCTGTGAAATCCAACATGTGGGATTTCAGCGACGCAGGGTTGCTACATCGCGATGATCTGTCGCAGATGTACGGGGGCCTTTACAGAATAACCAGCAGCGGTGACAGATCATCCTTTTGGCTGCAGAGTAGTACAGTTTGGGGTTTCATTGGGGTTCGGTGCATGTCCTAAATTTAGGAACAAATTAAACTTAAATCTGCCTTTAATTATGTATGTTAGGAATAATATGAATATGCACAGTTATGAGTTATTATTCACTATAGATACAGTGGGCTGGATGTACTAAAGAGGTAATAAAACCCCAGAAAATTAAGTTTTATTACCGCATACCCCATATGTACAAATCACCGGAATGCATCGCTTCGTCCCAGTGGGAATAGAAGCCTATGGGCTCCCCATGGGCATGGAGTCGGAGCTGAGGGCAAGGCTTTAAAGAGGCACCAATTGGGGCATATTCCAATTTTATTTTTGTCAAAGTAGTGCCTTATCTATATAATAAGCAAGAAAGTGTGTGTGTGTGTCTGTGTGTCTGTTTGTCTTTTATGCACGGCCAGAGTTTAGTACCTAACTACACCTAATTTGGCATGCTGGTATAGTTTGACCATGATTAGGTTTTTTTAAAAGATCCACAGGTGGAGCTAATTATTTCCCTTCAGGAACGTGCAGTCAGGGGAGGCAGGAGAGGCTGAGCCTCTCCTGTCACATGGTACATAAACATGGTACGATCTGTACAGGTGCGTACACACTGAACGATATCTATGAACGATATGAATGATAACGATATCGTTCAGCGATATATCGTTCATCTTTATGCAGTGAACGACTAACGATGCGCGTTCCCGCATGAGCAATAACGATATCTATGATCGTCCGTACATGCCGGCCATCTTGCACGATATTGTCAACTTTGCTGTTCAGAGATGTGGCCGGATGACTTCACCAAAAGATATCTTTCAAGTCGTCGGTGGTACAGATCGTACCGTGTCTATGCAGCTTTATGGTGCATACACACGGTACGATTAAAATGGATGATATGAATGATAACGATATCGTTCATATCGTGCATTTTTTCGGTGGCCAACGACCTGCGATGCGCGGGCACGTATAGGCGATATCGTCCATCGCCCGTTGCTGCAGGCCAACCTGGTCGATATCGAACAGGTTACTATAGGGACCCGTGATCGTTGATCGCGGGTCGTTGGCCATCGTTGGTGTGTTTATGGTGTGCTGGATGATCGATATCGAACATCCAGCACACCCGGGAGATCGTACAACGATGCCGTTATCGTTGTCGATCGTCCCGTGTGTACGCACCATTTCACCAACGACTTGAAAGATATCTTTCAGTGAAGTCATCTCTGAACAGGCAAAGTTGACGATATCGTCCAGGTTGGCCTGCAGGCAAGGACGATGAAAGATATCTTTATCGTCCATGCGGGAACGCCCATCGTTAGTCGTTGTCAGGTTGGTGACTCCCTGTCTTGCTCCAGAGTTCTGTGTGTTTATACATGTGACTCCCCAGCCATTGACCTCAGCGCACGTCACTGTGTCACCTGTGATGCTGTGAGGAGACCTGGGAAACATGTACTGTTTGGGGTCCTGAGGACCGAGTTTGAGAACCTGTAGGTTATTTTTTTCCTTTGAAGTAAGGTAGTCTGCAAATCCACAGCTGTCATTCTGGATGTCACCGCATTAATAAAAATGCATGTAACAATTTAACTTTAATTTTGCCTCCTGTGCTTATATTTTACTCTGCTGCAACCTCTGGCAGCAATCAGGCACCATCTGCAGAACGCCATCTAACTCCGTCTCGCCATCAGCGACGGCACTCGCTGCAATATATCGGGAGGAATTTATACGTTTCGTTCTCCCTCCTCAGCTCTTTTCGGCAGCATCAGTTTAAACATTTGCAAAAATTTTATGCCAGTGCCAAAAGGGGAGAACAATGAATAATTGCCAGACCTGGTGGCATTGCAACATTTTGGAAAGAATCTGTTTGATAAATCACCTCCATAGTGATAGTGATTTTGCTATAAAAATAAAATCCCATTCCGTAGTATACGACGTTTGGCTGCACCCTTCGCTAACGGCGGGGGCACGGCACTAACTCATCTCGGCACAGCCTGGCTGTTAATTTCCTATGTACGGCTCAGCAAGAACAGGCAGATCCACGAGGAGCTGAGGAGGACTTGTTCATGTATCTGTTGTAATTACAATTAATGAATTTTACCCAATTATACTTCATTACTGCTCTACATTGTAACAGTGAGTGATGGAGCCATTAATATTGATTGGACAAGATCTTTTTTTTTGTTTTTTTTATTCTGTATTACTTCCGAACTGTATATTGTAGAATGTTTTTATGTCTATCCTTCAGCCTCTTATGGGAAGACGTATTGTCACCACAGTGAACAGTATGATAAACTGCTGATCTTCACAAATAACACAGCGAGGCAATAAACCAACCGGGTCAGAAATGAATTATTCATATTTAAATATTCAGTGTCTATGGGTTTTATTACGGGTACAGGAGTCCATTGTTTAATGAATTTTCAATTTGCATCTCATTGCCAGTTAATAGACACTGTGGGCCTGATTCAGAGCCGCTTGTAAGCGGCCGCTCGTTCGCTCCGAGCGATGTTCGCACATCTGCGCATGCGTATGGTCGTAATGCGCATGCGCCAACCAGTCAGTGCGATCGGAAATCGAGCGCTCGCCAAATAGCGAGTGCCTGCTAATTTGAGTGACAGGATGAGGCGTATGTGGGTGGTAACAGGGGAAGGTGCTTGAAAATGGGGAGTGGAGATCCGAACGCAGGCGTGCCAAACGGTCAAAACGGGCGTTTTAAGGGTGTGCATAATTAACAAAGCAGCGTCATCGGCCACGTCACTTGGTTGTCTCTTAGCCTGAACTGTTCGCATGATTGCGGTAGGATAATCCAACCACAAGCACTGCGAGCAGTTCAGACGCCTTTCGATGTACTCGATTAATCTAATAAATAGCGGAGATGACGTAGGATGCGAACGGCCAGGGGGCGTCTTTACAAAATAGCGAGCACATGTTTCGTTCGCTCGCTCAGACATAGAGGCGTCAACAGACCGCAAAGAGCGAGCGCTCAATTTAAATAGCCGGCACCTTTTTCTGAACGAGCGAGCGCAAATAGCGTCCGGCTCTGAATCAGGCCCAGAGTCTTTAGGAACTGCACTTTTTTTTTCTTTTATGTATTTCCCAATTTATTTGCCAGCTCAGTTATTCAGGCAAGGTGTAGGAAGGTGTCTGTTGGGTATGTAAGCTGCCTGTTTTTGAGAATGAGTAATTTGTGTTTTGAATTTAATAAAATGATGTCTGCAGATAAATTTTGCTTAATGCAACCAGTAAAAATACGTATTTACACACCAGGGCCGATGAGACATGCACGGGGCCTGGGTGTTAAGGGGGTGTGGCCAAACAGGGGTGTGGCCAAACCCGGGAGGCTTAGCCACATCCCTTCTGGGAAAAAAAAAATTGTACACCCAAGCAGCTGGCCCGTGCCCTTCCAACTGGCCGGGCCCAGGTAATTAGTACACGCCACCCCTCCCGCCCTCTCAGAGCCCCTGATCATATGGGCCCGCATAGCATAATATAAGCCATTGCAACCAATCAGGTGATCACTTTTACCATTATAACTTTGTTTAAACTGTTTTACAGCTGATATATGATTGCACACAGCCACCGACAGCCCAAGTTTTGATGGTCCCAATTTTCAGAGATTTGTAGAACACTTTTAAGATGACGGCTGGATCCCTGTCAGTTTTGGCCATACAAATACAAACGTGTTTCGTGACCTGGGGTTCTATTTATAGAAGCTAAAAATGTATTTTCTCTTGCACTTTAGCTGAAGAAAGTAAGATAGTGTAGTGTGCTTCTCCTTACAGCAGCAGAGAGATCTGTGGAGGAAACTTTTCTCCTGTCAGATTCCAATAGCCCCCTAAGGGGGATGTAGTTTAAATCAGGGTTGCCTACCTTTAATATTCTCTTCCCGGGAGAAGCCCGGGTAAGAGAAGCAGCAGGGGGCCGACGGGGGCGGGGCTTGACGATTTGCGTCATTAAGCCCCGCTCCTCACGGTAAAATTGCCGTGATTGGGCACAATTTACATAGGGGGCGGGCCCAAATGCTGGATTCATGCAGCATCACAGCTTAAGCCCCGCCCCCTTCACGGAGACCCGCGATTGCCGCGGGTATTCTCCTAATTCTGCCCACTTCACTAGGAAGTGGGCAGAATGCGGGAGAAATGCCTACCCTTCCGGGGGTGCAGGGGGTTACCCGAAAAATCGGGAGCCTCCCGCGAAAACCGGGAGGGTAGGCATGTATGGTTTAAATCCCGGTAGCCGGGATGCTAGCGTTCAGAGCGTCAGGACAAAAGTATTGGGGTTAGACCATTCTTGCCTACCCTCCCGGGACTGTCAGGAGCCTCCCGAAAATCGGGTGCCACTCCTGACACCCCGCAAGACTAAACAAGTCCTCCGGAATGGCTGCCGGCACCCCGCAAACCCCCCGCACCGGCCGCAAAAGTGGGCGGTCTGGGGGTGCGATGAAGCGATTCACGCTGAATCGCTTCATCGCGTAGCCCCACCTCCTGCCTTGTAATGCCAGTAATATTGGCATTATAAAGCGGGGGGCAGGGCCACTATGACGCGATCGCGTCGGCACGCCCCCGCTCCGTCCACTTGAACCGTCCCCACCCTCCCTGCTGGACGGACCTGCCAGCCCACTCCCAGATCCCCCTGCTGAAATGTCGGCAAGTATAGGTTAGACACTAGGGGGAGGGTTACGGTTAGGCACTAGGGGGGCAGAGTTAGGTTTAGGCTGTGGGGGGAAGGGTAAGGTTTAGGCTGCTAGGAGGGAAGGTTAGGTTTAGAGGTAGGGTTAGGATTCTTACCCTCAGGTTTCGTTATCCTATCCCTGTCGTGATGCCGGCATCGGGATTCTGACCGCCGAGATCCCGAGTGCCAGAATCCCATGCCCAACCCCCCTCAGGTACAGCAGCAATGGGGGCTTCACAGGAACGGTATTATAAAGAGGATCATTTGTTCAAAACATAATAACACCTCTGGCTGATGTTATGTCATACTTCCCTATTCTCCTGTAACGGTCCTAACCCCCCGCAGCTGCCCACATCCGCTGCAGCCCCCTGCTTACTAAGCACAAGTGTGAGGTCCGGGAAAGGGGAGAATTGTGTAATCGTAGGCTAGCCCCCTGCTTTACAATGCCTGTGATCTCAGAAAGGTATAGCAGGGGCGAAGAGACAATGATGCAATTGCGCCACCACGCCCCTCACCTGACCTTCCTATGCCGCTGCCACACCCCCTGCAGTGCCAAGCACAGTACATGTTGCAATCTTTCGCATTTGTGAAGGCCGGGTTTCTCATCCCTGACATTTTCGCTTGGTCTGTCCCTGCAGGTTTAATTATATAAATACGGCAAAATCCCCCCTGCGCAATACACATAGTTGCCGACTTTCTGGCTGCTCCTTCCGGAGGGAGCAGCCAGATCGGCAGGGCAGCGGGGGGCGTGGCCAAAAAAGGGGGCGTGTCCGGACGGGTGCCTGGCATTTGTAGGAGTCACGGGGGCGGGGTCACGCGATCGCGTCATTTTGGCCCCACCCCCGCTACACAATGCCGATAATACAGGCATTGTGAGGCAGGGGGCGGGGCCAAAATGACGTGAATCGCGTCACTGGCTGCCCTCGCAGTGGGGGCTAGGTGTAAAGTGCGGGGGGATGTCGGGGGATCGGCGGCGATCGGTGGCCGCCGGGAGGCTTGCCTGCCTTTCCGGGGGGGCGGGAGCTGCACCCGATTATCGGGAGGCTCCCGCCCAAATCGGGAGGGTAGGCAACCCTGGCAATACAGCAAAAAAGACAATAATGATCAACCGAGTAACGCAATTTGTACTAAATGGATCGCTATGTCTGACAGATTCAGGCCAAAGCAATCAGACACAAGACGGCATAATTAGCTGCCTGTTGATGACGCACATAATCCCATCCTGCATTATAACCCGACTGCATTTACCGTAGATTTAGCCTATGCCATTATCAGACGATGGGATTGGTTGTCTCTTTGAACCCACACACATGTACTTACACGGTTAGGGGTAGATGTACTGAGAAGAGAGATAAAGTACCAACCAATCAAACGTTTACCAAGGGCGTAGCTATAGTAGGTGCAGAGAGTGCAGCTGCTACGGGGCCCAGGCCACCTCTGGGGCCCAGCCCTCGCCCTGCACCGAGTTACACTGCCATCTCCTGAGCCCCAGCTTTTCTGTTATCACCACAGTGCTGCTGCAGGTCATCTAGGCCCAGAGCTGATCTAAGCTACAGCCATCTCTAGCTGCTGCCTGTATGTATAGTGATGTCACAGTGCAGGTCACAGACCTATATAAGGGATGCCCAGCTACTGGCAGCCATTTTGTGGCTACAGCCATCTCTAGCTGCTGCCTGCATGTATTGTGATGTCACAGTGCAGGTCACAGCCCTATATAAAGGATGCCCAGATAATGGCAGCCATTTTGTGGCTACAGCCATCTCTAGCTGCTGCCTGTATGTATTGTGATGTCACAATGCCGGTCACAGCCCTATATAAAGGATACCCAGTTACTGGCAGCCATTTTGTGGTGACAGTTTGTCCTACATTGATACTCTCAGAGTAGTTCCTGCTTTATTTAAGTGACTTCGGATAATGGCTACTGATATACTTTGGATTATATCTTCCAATAAGGTCCTGAACAGCAAGATCTTCAGAAAAGGAATCTGAATAACATCTTCAGGTAAGGACTATATAACACATTTTGGCCTATCACCCTTACCCCTTCATACACCTCCCTCCGTTTTTGCTGCACTTTTTAATTTGGAAACCATGGATAAAGCAAATGATTAATCTGATATGACACTGCATGATGTAAGATGGGTACACACTTGTCCAATCCTCCAGGGTTCCAACTCCAGATCAGACTGTTGACACAATCCTACTGGAGACCTGGACACAGCTTCAACACCAAATATATCCCTACAAACCTGTCCAATTCTGCAGCAGATCTCAGATCTGCATCTGCTGAAATAATCTACTGAAAGGATTGTGTCACCGTACACACTCTTCCAATCTTTGGCAGACCAGCTGCCACTCACAGGCAAGAGTGTAGCTATAGTAGGTGCAGAGAATGGGGCTGCTATGGGGCTGAGTCCACCTCTGGGGGCTGTCCCTCTCCCTGCACAGAGTTACACTGCCATCTCCTGAGCCCCTGCTTTTCTATTCTCACCAGAGTGCTGCTGAGGGGATCTGCTGTCACTGGCCCAGCTGCCTCCATAACTCCTCACTGACTGATCTCTTAGTGACACATAGCCTTCTTATATACCAAGTGATATCATTAACATTTAGGGGTCTGTTCATCATCCCTTAATTTTTGCAAAAGAGGGTGAAAATTAACATTTTCACCTACTTTTGTAAAAATTAAGGGTCAGGGCCAGTCATCAAGCATGATACTGTACGCCAACCTGAGATGGCATACAGCATCCGATAACATGCACAAGCTGCCTTTTACACAGTGCAGGCACCGCACCCGGCGACCTGTAGGACTGAACGCTAGATGTTCAGTTTTTCAGGTCGCATAATAGATAGGCCCCTGCGGTCTTGAACTAGTGGGAATTGCAGGCACCGGTGGAGACAGCACAGATAAATGGGAAAAGTATCACTTTTCCGAAAAGCTGACTCCGCAGCTTTTTGGAAGTGATACTTTGGTTAGGGAGGCATGATCAATGCCTCCAAAACATTCTTTGAACTTGCAGTGAGTTCAAAACATAATTACCACTCGTGATAATTATGTAATGATGAATATGCCCTTATGATTAGGTCCATCCTGTGACTTTATATATATATATATATATATATATATATATGTATATATATAATATCATACAAACTCGGCACTTACTTGGTTTTCAAACTGCAACTCCTTTAAATACAGGGAATGTTGGTTCCAAAATATTGCAATTATTTGTTAAGCTGACCACCTCTTCACGGTGATTCCCATCTGGCCAGTCCCTACACTGATTCTCAGATAAATGATCTTGGTCTGCCACCTTTGGCTCAAGCTTACATTTTAAACATGACTATGGGTCCTTGCATAAAGAGCCTAAGTAGGCAGTTAGTGAAAATTTTAGATAATTTACAATCAAAATGGATAAACTGCAAAATTATCTGCACAAGAGGTCCATATGGAAATTTTGCTACGGGGCCACCGTAGGTCTTGTTACACCCCTGCTCCTAATTGTCATTTTTCAAACTCAGCCAGTAAAGTAAAAGTTAGGAGCTGATTTGTTGGCACTTTATCTCCATCCCCTTTATCTCTCTTCAAGGGCTCTATTTACTACAATCCGCATATTGTAGTGTGATATTACCGAGCGAATTCGCATTGCGAATTCAGGCAATATCACAGGGATTTACTATAAATCCCTTGCAGGGACAGAGCTTGCGATAAAGCTCTGTCCCTGCGGATCCCATCCGCACTCTAGTCGCGGTATTTTTGGAAAAAATACAGCGACTAAGAGCCTGCGCATGCGCCGACCAACCACCGCTACTACCCCCCCACCGACGCTAAGCCCCGCCCCCGGCGCTAAGCCCCTCCCACGTGATCGCGGACCCCCGCGACCCCCCCTCCCTTCATTACACTTACCTGCATCCTCCTGGCCTCCGGTGATCTTCTCCGGGCTTCCCGATAAGGTGATCTCCCATACTGCACTGGGGCCCGATCACCTGATGACCGGGCCCCAGTGCACTGTGGAAGACCAGCTGACCGGAGAGGAGCCATCACCGGAGGCCGATCACCGGTCCCTGGAGTCAGGTAAGTAAAAAAAAAATGTTTAATTTTTTTTTTCTTTTTTTTACAGTAATCAGCTTGCGGTCTGCTTAGACCACATAGCTGATTACTGGTACCGGCTCCCGCCTCTGCTCTCCCCGTTAGAGCAGAGTGGGAGCCCGGTAACCGGGGGAGACCCTGGATAACGCCACCTCCAGGTGGTGTTATTATCACAGGGCTTCCCCCAGTATTTTTTTACAATTTATTTTTAGTAACTCTGGTCGGATCACATTTCCCATTACAATTATGGGAAATGCGATCTGCTTTACTAAAAATAAGTGATACTGGGGGTTGGAGTAGAATTTTACTAATTCTACTCCAATTGCCCTGTAATAACTACAGGTGAAACTAAAATAATGTGAAAAGGGTGTGAAAACACCCTTTTTCACTTTATTTTAGTAAAAATAATGTTAATAAATAGAGCCCCAAGGCTTAGTACATACCTCCCCTTAGTGAGATAAAAACACATTCATCAAGTTCAACATTTCATTACATTTTAGTTCTATTGATCTCAGTAATAAGACCCACCAATGTGACAGTTGCCAATTTAGACTCACAGGAAGGGGTTTGTGACCTTTTCTTGCCCAAAAATAGCAATCACATAAATTCTTTGGATCAATCACCCCCATAGCATCCTGTAATTATTACAGCTACAGAATCTTCTAAGAAGGCATCCAAAATAATTTTTAAATTCTGTCACTAAAATTACTGTCATGAAATTCCAAGGCAAAACTAGGGATATATACTGTAGGTTTTGTCGTCATTTATGCTGTCGACAGTCAAATTATCCACAGCGTAATGTCGACAGTACCATGACGATGCGGTAGTAATGTGGTTTGAACTTTGAAGCATGATAACCGTGTTGGTATTATAACTTGTTTAAACATAGTAAAGCATCATGTTTAAATTTATAATGTTGACCTGGCTAATATACTATAAACTACATTACTTATGTGTCAGCATTACCCTGCTGATATTTTGACTGCAGACAGTATAATTGTTGACTAGTTAACTACATCTTGCAAAATTACCCTTACTGTAAAGAACCCTTACCTATAGGGTCACAGTGCAAGAGTCCAGTGACCAGCTCACGGTAGGAGAGAGCTTGCCGATCAGCTGACCCCTGGGTGCAGGGAAAAGGGTTTGATGTTTTTTTTTTTTATAACTATTTTTTTTGACAGTGATCAGCTTGGTCTGTTTAGACCACAAAGCCAATCACAGGGGACCGGCTCCCGGCTCGGCTGTGCGTGTCAGATCGGAGCATGAATCACGGAAACGGGGGGAACCCTGCTTAACACCATCTCCAGATAGCATTGGTATCGCAGGGCTACCATTATGTATTTTTTCACAGTCCACCCTTAGTAAATTTCAAGTAGATCTGCTAACTATACAATGCTAATTAAAGCGCTTGGAGTAGTTTTTCCCGAAAACTACTCCAAAAGCCCTTTAATACATTTCAGTGAAACTAAAATAATGTGAAAAGGGTGTGAAAACTCCCGTTTTAACATTATTTTTAGTAAAAAAAATATATTCCCATAGGCCTCTATTCCATAATGAACTTGATTAATTTTTCTACCCTCTCTTTCTAATTTAACCCTTTCATTTCTTTCATTGATGCCTGCCTCTCACCTCTCCGCATACTTACCTTCAGTATGCGGAGAGGTGACAGGCAAGCCGGGAGGGAGCTGAAGTCTGCACACAGCGGGGGGCGTGGCTGGGTAATGACGCGGCACTGGGGGCGGAGCCAGGGCGGGGCCGCATGATCACGTCATTGTGGCTCCGGCCCCTCTTCACAATGCCGAAAATATTGGCATTATGAAGCAGGGGGCGGGGCCACGATGACGTAATTCAGCGCGAATTGCGTCACTGGCCCTGCCGCTGCAGGGGTTTCTCGATGAGTAGCGGGGGGCAGGGGGCAGCTGGGAGGCTTGCCTGCCTTTCTGGGGGGTCGGGAGCGGCACCCGATATTCGGGAGGCTCCCAACCAAATCGAGAGGGTAGGCAAGCCTCCCTCTCCGTGGTTCTGCTCTGGCCTTCTTCCCTGGCATTGGGCCTGATTCAGAGCCGAACGCTCTGAATCAGGGCCCTCCTCCATAAAAATGGAGCGGTCTCCTGGCCGCTCGCATAGCTGTGGGTGACCACCCACAGCATATGCGCGTGTCCATGATGATGGTTTTCATCATCGCGACCATCGGGCTTGCGACGGAGACCCTGCGGTAGGGTCTCGCTGCCGCAAGCCCTGGAGTGATTTTGGCCCCACTGACATCACTAGTGATGTCAGTGGGGCCGGCTTCAGATGGTAGGCGTTCCCATGGGAACGCCTCCGTCTGGCAGGCATGCCCCCGGCACGCCAACCAAAGGGGGCGTGCTGTCAATCAACATCGACAGCACGCCCCCTTTGGTGCGAGACCCGGAGCGATGGAGAGCCCGTCGCTCGCCGGGTCTCGCGCATGCGCTCGACGGAGCTCCCTCCGTCGTGCGCATGCGCAGTGGGGGAACATCGACCCGCTTGCGAGCGTCCTGCACTCGCGAGCGGGTCTGAATGACCCCCATAGTTCACTTTATCACAATCCAAGGCTTAGTAAATAGACCCCACAGTCTGTAAAGTGACAGTCGGAAGCTGATTGGTTAGTGCTTTATCTCTTTCCAAGCTTTGACAACTCCCCCCTAATGGAGGGGACACACGGTCAGAGTTTCTGGAAGATACGAACGATAACGATTGTAAAAATCGTTACATCGTTCATATCGTTGACATGTTTGGCAGGCATCGATGAACGATTTGCGTGCCCGCATGTCAGATAACGATATCTGTTATCGACTGTCGTTGCAGTCAGATTTGGACGATATCATTCATTTAAATACTCTCAGAAATGGTTCATCGTTCACCATTAATGAGATCGTTGGTAAAATCGTTCAAATCGTTCATTGTTGATCTAGCAAGTCTGACCGTATGTATGCACCATTACTGGCTTGAGAGCACTGAGCACTCACTAAGTAAAAGGAAATAGTACAATTTACAGGTAGTACGGCAGACTATTGAATCAGAACTGTTAGAGAACTAATAGACTGCAAGTCTGACTCTCCTACCTTTTTGTGTTGAACTATGTCCTTGTCTTAAACTGCGCAGTTGTCAGAACAAACACTCTTAGCAGAGAGTTGCCAGGAGAACGAGACCCGTGCACAGCTCAGAGGCCTCGCTGGGTTTTGCACTTGCAGATGTAGTTTCAGTTGGAGACAGCAGAATCAGCTTTTTAGACTTTAATCACCTCACTCGCTTACAGACTGACAAACCAATGAAAGCACAGTAAAAGGATTCAAAACATTCCTAATTCAATCCCAAGCTATGTCCTCACATGACGCTTCACTTATCAGACAGGTAAAATTGCACACAGCTCAGTTCTCTCCCAGCGTACATCTCTCAATCAGGCCCACAGTTTGATCTAGAACATGCTTCCCTAATGGGGGTATCCACTTATACACGATATACAAACGAGAGCGACATTGCAATCGTGCTGTCGTTTGTATAGCTAGTGATGTGCCTAGACTGTACGTTCACTCGTTCAGTCCCGGCACATCCCTACTCCCCGCACATGCAGAACCTGACGAGATCGTCAGGTTGACCTGCATGTACGGGCGATGTCGGAAGTGACCCGCGGGCACACGCATTGCGGGTCGCTTCCGTCCAAAACATGCCCGATGCATGCGCGATTTGCAAGTGATTGAACGATAACGACATCGTTATCGTGCAATCGCTTGTTTAAATCGCTTAGTGGATACCCCCCATAAGTTTTAGTCCACCCTCCAGAAGATCCTGTGTTTGAGCAATTTTATTTGTATCATTTGGCGTATGCAAACAGAGAGTGGTTTCTGCTGTAGCATGTAGATGTGGTTTATAACAGTGCAAATGGGTTGTAGATGTCCGTGGCTTATACCTAGCGTAGCGTGGGCACATATGTTGCTGTTGTCAGCTGGAACGTATCTTTATCGTAGCTTGAAACCGCATATGGGCGACAATACGTTCTTTTTACGTGCGCTTTTTTCAGGTCTAAATTACGTCCAATTTTTCTACCTACTCTCCATCAGACAAGTTTTTCTCTAGTGGCGGTAACTGGTTTTGTTAAGTGCATTATATAGCGAGAGTGCTTTAGCATACCACCCAAATTGGGGAGAACTGGGCCTGGATGTTCATGCATGACCAAAAAATGGGTGTGGCTTATGTGAGGCCATGCCCCCTGTTGCGCACCTTTTGGGGGCATGACTGTGTGTCCTGCCCCTGTTTTCATCATGCTGGGGCTTGCCTTGCGCTCATTGAGTTGCTGGGCATCCCGCAGCCTCTCCCGACAGTGTGCGGATGATGCGCGCGACCCAGGCTTACCTACCCTCCCGATTTAGCTGGGAGGCTCCCGAAAATCGGGTGCAGCTCCTAGCCCCCCGGAAAGGCATGCAAACCTCCCGGCAGCCGCTCATCCCACCCATACCTCCTCCCCCCCGCACGATTAATACTTAATCCGCCGCAGCGGAGTGGGCCGGCGACACGATTCACAATGAATCGCGTCATTTTGGTCCCGCCCCCTGCTCCGCAATGACTGTATTATTGGCATTGTGTGGCAGGGGCGGGGTCAAAATGACGCAGACGTGTGGCTCCACCCCCACCACACCCACAAATGCCCATCACCCAACCGGCCACTCCCCCTTGTCCCAGCCACGCCCCCTGTCCTGCTGATCTAGGTCCTCCCTCCCGGAAGGAGCAGCCAGAAAGTCGGCAAGTATGGCGGGACTGTGGGACAGTGTCTGAAAAACTCCACCGTCCTGCTGAAATCAGAACTTTTTGGGAGGTCGGCATAATCCAGTATAAATGAAATACAATGTAAACTGTGACACAAGAGCGGAAGACAGCCCTACATACTTGCCTTCTTTTCGGGAGCGTCAATTGGACATCCCTGGTTTTTGGGGAGCCCCTCAGACTATCGTAAGAGTAGGCTATCATTCCGCGCCCCACTGACTTCTCAGAGAATCATGTCATTTTGATTCAGACAGCGACTGATCTACGCTTGGCCATATGCCGTGAGGGGTGGGGCACAGTGATGAGAAGCGCCTGACCTTGCCCACCTACAGTGATCATCTGCCTATTCCCACTGGGAGAGTTAATATTTGGCAAATATGTCCTAATACTTTCTCTAATGATCTACATTGTAAATGACCTCTATGGGGAGACATATGTAGCCTTCTAAAGGACCAGTGGAGTGGTTTCCAAAAGCAACCAATCAGCTTCCAGCTGTCATTTATCTGGGACATTCTATAAAATGATAACTAGAAGCTGATTGGTTGCTAGGGGCAACTTCTCTATCTGTCCTCTTTAGAAGGTTTTCTACATCTCCCCGTTATACAGTAATGTTCACCACGCTCAGTGGGATTAAGAGCATCAAGAGCTCTGAAGGGCCCAGGTACTGGGAGGGAGGGCGAATTCCGGGAAGGCGTGACCAGACCCCTCCCTCTCCTCCCAAAAACTGAAAAGAATATGCAGGACTAAAAATGACCATTTCGGGGGGGCCACATACCGGTCACATCCTGCACCTGCAATCCCATACGCAGGAAACATGGCTTTGGTGTCTCAGTTACGGCGGCCATTCTGAGAGACCATAGACTTGTTTGAGGAGTCGCTGTTTGTATGTTCTGTGTTTGATCCTCCGTATGTGTACAGAGTTGCGGACAGCAGCGATGGCTCGTGTGGGCGTCTCAGTACAAATCCCGGCCGCTGTTACATTAGCATATCTTCGCACATCCACAGCGATAGCGTACAACACTGATTTGCACTTGCACATTTCATTCAGGGATGAGGCGATGGAATCAGTCACACAGACATTCTTACTCCTATTCCTCTTTTTTATATTTCACTTTTTCTGCTCTTTTTTTTATCACCTTTCTGGCTGTTGTGAGTCTCACCGTAGAGACGAATTGTATTAATTTAGCCGGCACCCGGAGAATTCATGGCGTAAACCCAGCCAGCTGATCTGGGTGAATTAAGCGCAAATGTAACTATCACATTTGAAGGACTTTATTTGTCGTGGTACAATACAGCTCTAGAGGATAATTGTGAAAGGAAGATGCTCATATGGAATAATCAGATTTTAATGCGTAGGATTCACGGTCTGATTCAGAGACGGTCGGTAATGCAGCCGCAGCCGCCATTGCAATAGCGTTTGCAGGAATGTGCAGATGCTAATCAGCCTTCCCTTTGTGGGGGATGGTGCGATGGGGCGTAGGAGCGATGGGACGCCCAAGTCCAGGCTGCGTGGTCTGCGCATATGCGGTGGAGATTGTAAACACACCAATATCGACGCAACATTGGTCGCACCATTGACATTTGTAGGGTCTACTCTGGCTACTCTTTTCTAATCCAACTAAACATGGCCCCTGAAGCATTGAATTTGCAATTAGGAACGCAGCGGCGTTTCCGGGCATACCCCTGACACTCCTGTGTGTGAGGTGACAATGCTCCCCCCTTCAGGGTTGAGAATGGACCATTGATGATTAGCGGCCATTGATGGTCTGATGGTGACGGTAGCTAGTTTAACTGTCAGTAGGAGACCACAGATGGTGTACAATGGTCGCGGAGCACCGATGGCTAATGCTTGCCACTGTCTGCCCATGCACAAAGTTAAATTATCCATAGCTTAACCACCGATGGTCTTTAACCGATGGTTTAAAACCACTGTTAAAATATTCTTATTAATTATCGGATATCCTTACATAATAATGATGATGTCAAAATAATGGATTAATCTATGCAATAATAAGCACGTGCAAGACAGATATTCTGTTTAACAGTCAAGTTTGAATGCTGAGGTGGGTCGTTCCATGTCAAGTGGACCAATTTTGAAGATCATCCCCACCTGTCCATCAGCAATTTTCATAAACTTTTACAGGAAGGTTGAAATATATGTCAGACTATGGGGACCAGAGAGATAAAGTGGATGGAGATAAAGTACCAACCAATCAGCTCCTAACTGTCATTTTTCAAACACAGCCTGTAAAGTGACAGGAGCTGATTGGTTGGTAATTTATCTCCATCCTCTTTAGACCCCTAACTTTGGGAAAAAACATTGTTCACAATATGCAATAGTATCAAAACTATAGCCCTCAGAGTAGGATGGGTTGCTCAGGTGGGGACCCCCCGTCCACTTGACATGGAATGACCCAGGTTCATGTCTTTCAGTCCATGGACGAGATGCATTGAAGATCGCCTTTATAATGCACTCATTAATGACATCATTGCCTTCTTACCTGAGGGATTGTCCACCGCTATTCACCACCGTCTGCTTTCCAGGACAGCTCAGTGATACCTAGCTTTCCCGGCCATATCTTTACTTCCAGGTTTATGACCTGGGTGATGTAATGAGCAGGCATAGCCAACAGGCTGCGCATGCGCTAGTGGTTGCCACTATTGGGAAGGGATCCTTCAGATCTCTCTCCGGGCCACTTTGCGAAAAGAAGCCGATAGGCTTCTATAGGCAACGCCATCTATAGAAAGTTATGCTTTCCAGATCCTGGTGCATACTGGCCCGTAGCAACCCCTTAGCATTGTATAGGGGCTGCAGTGCCGGCGGGAGATATCAGAGATTTCTGCTGCAGACCACTTTTATGCATATCGAGAATGCGGCAAATCTCAGAGAACGTCAGTTTTCAAAGGTTTGACCGCATTTTTGAGGATAGTGCACCCCACCCCATGACTTTTCACTAAGCCAAAAATGGTGTTACAAATTATAATCTTTAAACATCCATTAGTTCAGAAGTCCTGTAGCCACCCTTTTAGATGTGTCCGTGGGTTGGTCCTTAGTCATAAGGGATCATAGGATACTGCACTTCCTTGAAAGGAATGTGTAAGAAAATGTCTTGTCCACCTTTTGTAATTAATTCCAAGGGGTATATTTACAGATTCTAGCTATTATCTTCTAGAAGTTCCTAGATAAATAAGTAGAATCTGATTGGTTGCTATGGGCAACAACTCCACTTCTAAAAACCCGCACTTGACGGTGTAATGGTTAGCATTACTGCCTTACAGCACTGAGGTTGTGGCTTCAATTCCCACTACAGCCCTAACTGTGTGGAGTTTGTATATTCTCCCTGGTTTCCTCCGGGTACTCCGGTTTCCTCCCACACTCCAAAAATATACTGGTAGGTTAATTGGCTCCCACCAAAAAATTAACCCTAGTTTGTATGTGTGTGTGTATGTGGTAGGGAACATAGGGTCTGATTCAGACCCACTCGCGAGCGCTATGCGCTCGCAAGCGGGTCGATGGTGGCCCAGTGCGCATGCGCAAGACCGTCGTGCGCATGCGCAAGACCAGGATAGCGACGGGCAAACCGTCGCTCCGGATCTTGTACCAAAGGGGGCGTGCTGTCGATGTTGAGTGACGTTCCCATGTGAACGCCTCCGTCTTGCGTGGGTTTCCTCTGGGTACTCCGGTTTCCTCCCACACTACAAAAATATACTGGTAGGTTAATTGGGTCCCAGCAAAGTTAACCCTAGTGTGTGTGTGCATGTGGTAGGGAATTTAGATTGTAAGCTCCACTGGCGCAGGGACTGATGTGAATGGAAAAATGCTCTCTGTAAAGCGCTGCGGAATATGTGTGTGCTATATAAATAACTGGTAATAATAATAATAATAATAATAATAATAATAATAATAATAATAATAAAATTTACCCCTGTGTCAGTTTACCAGGACATTGATATGCCCCTAGTGAAAAATGCATGTAATTGAATATATTTTATACTCCTATACTATGAAATCACATTTTTCATGTATATATAAAACAATAGATGACTGGCTTCATTCAGATTTGCTTGATCACCATTGACCATCGATGTCAGAGCTGAGGATAGCCAATCCTAACCCCCCTTTTGCCATTCATAGGCACTCAAGTTCTGACAGAAACTACAGAGCTAGCTTCTGTGGATGGCAGAATATTCTGACAAACCTCACATTCTCACACCTCTAAATTATGTTATGGTATATAATAATAATAATAATAACAATAATAACAATAATAATAATGATAATAATAATAATAATAATAATAATAATAATAATAATGATAATAATAATGATAATAATAATAATAAGAAGAAGAAGAAAAATAATAATTTATAATCAACCTTTTATGTGGCATTTTTTATCATCTGGGGTTTCAGGTCCTAAATGTAAGGCCCTCCTAATATTGCAGCACATATTTCAAAAATCCCTTCTGAGAATGCACCTAGTGGGTACTGTATGTACAGAGAAGGTCCCCAATGCTGAGCACTAGCCAGCAGGCGATAATGGCAGTGCCAGGCTCTTGGCAGTGAGACCAGTGTGTGGGGAGACCTACAGGCTTAAATTATAGTTGTGTGGTTCGGGTTTTTGAGAAAACCAAACATACCCGAACTTTGGGGTTCCGAGTTGAACTTAGTCTTGGCTTGGAGTCATGACGCCGGGCACCAGCACTGAAGGGGCACTTCATCCATTGCCCACAATATATTCACCCCACTTAAGGCTATTCTATCATAGTGTTTTGTACATATGTGATAGATAGATAGATAGATAGATAGATAGATAGATAGATATGAGATAGATAGATAGATAGATACATAGATAGATAGATAGATAGATAGATAGATATGAGATAGATAGTTATGAGATAGATAGATACATAGATAGATAGATACATAGATAGATAGATAGATAGATAGATAGATAGTTATGAGATAGATAGTTATGAGATAGATAGTTATGAGATAGATAGATATGAGATAGATAGATATGAGATAGATAGATATGAGATAGATATGAGATAGATAGATATGAGATAGATAGATATGAGATAGATAGATAGATATGAGATAGATAGATAGATATTAGATAGAGAGATATGAGATGGATAGATAGATATGAGATAGATAGATATGAGATAGATAGATAGATATGAGATAGATAGATATGAGATAGATAGAGAGATATGAGATAGATAGATAGATAGATAGATAGATAGATAGATAGATAGATAGATAGATAGATAGATATGAGATAGATAGATATTAGATAGATAGAAATGAGATAGATAGATATGAGATAGATAGATATGAGATAGAGAGATATGAGATATATAGATATTAGATAGATAGATATGAGATAGATATAGAGATATGAGATAGATAGATATGAGATAGATAGATAGATATTAGATAGATAGATATTAGATAGATAGATAGATAGGTGAGGCTAATACAACGCAATGCTCGTCATTTTAGTCCCGCCCCCTCTCTATGGAGCCATGATTCCCGGTATTATCTCCCCATCCTAGGTAGTGGGAGATCCGCCCGCTATTCCAGAGGTGAGAGGGACGACCTGAAAATCGGGAGTCTCCTGCACCTTCCCGGGAGAGTAGGTAAGTATGCACCAAGTCAGAACTACAAAACGGCAAGTAGAGAACCCTTTGATGAGCTCAGATCCTGCCACCCTCCTACTGTATTAGTGCATGAGTACAGCAACAAACTAGCAGCTTCTCAACAATTATCTTGCCGTGGACCTGCTATATAGCCCCATATTATTTTGGAAAATTCAAAAGATTTCACAAGATGATTAGTATGTGCTGAAATATTATATGTCCCAGTTGTCACTAAGACAGGCTTGCTTACCCTCCCGATTTGGTCGGGGGCCTCCCGAATATCGAGTGCCGCTCCCGACCCCCCAGAAAGGCAGGCAAGCCTCCCGGCTGCCGCCTGGCCCCCGGAATACTACTAGAATGCCCTGCAGCGGGAGGGCCCAATGGCGCGATTTGCGCTGAATCGCGTCATCGTGGCTCCGCCCCCTGCTTCACAATGCGGGGCCACGATGATGCGATCGTGTGGTCATGCCCTGGCCCCGCCCCCAAAATGGCATCATAGCCCGGCCACGCCCCCCACTATATGCTGGCATTTAGCTCCCTCCCGGAAGGAGGGAGCTGAATGTCGGCATGTATGCACTAACAACAATCTGGGAAGATTTTCTGTTGGCCCAAATTTATCATTTGGATGTTGAAGTCAGCAGGACCCCACCAAGACGTGGTCATTTAATTTTACTGTTCAGTAACACCAGCGGCGATCTTGCCGGAGCAGAATAATTAATTGGTGCAGTTTAAGCCCTAAATGGCCTCATTGGGGAACGCTTTAAAAACGGAAACTCTTGCCCCTCGAAACAGCGACAGGGAGAACCTGCGTGAATCAGACTTAGATCTACTTTGCATAATAAAAGACTTCACACATCTCTCTTAATGAAAAATTAATTTTTCTACACAAACGCTTATCATGTTTTCTTAATGGCCTCCAGTTAAATTGAATTTAGTCCCCAGGCTGAGGCAGGAGTTAATGAAGAAAATGGAGGGGATCTTAAAATACTTATTAATATCGAAAGGTGCCAAAACGGCGTCTGTGCCGCACAGGCAAATATAATGATACTCATAAAATGCCTGAAAGTCAAATAAATGTAATCTAGGTCTAAAATTTTCATAAGCAGGTTATGTCATAATAATTGGTGAAGAATAGCGAAAGTATCGATTTACCTGTCAGCGGGAATTTTGTTAGATTTTGCAGAAGTTACAGAGTTGAGGCTTAATGTACTATTCACTTTTATGTCACTGATGTCACTGAAAGTCATTTATTTAGAAAATGTACATTTCTCTCTTCTCTGTCAGACTTTCTTGAGGGACAGTTTATCCTGCGGCCATAAGGCTGATTTTCTACAGGCGCTTATTGCAAATATTGGCAAAACAATACACTTGACCAATTGCTCAAGCTTACCATAGGGACAATTACATTTTGCAGACTCTCACCCTCTCATGGGCATTGGAGATTGGGTTATATCATACTTGTCTACTTTTGAAAAAGCCTATCAGGGAGATTGTGAAAGCAACACCTATGAGCGCGGCGGTAAAGTGGGCGTGTACTGCTACATCTGAGGGGCGTGTCATATAATTGCCTTACATCCAAATGGAAATGAGCCCCAAAACAGAGAGTGAGATCTCCTTGTTGATGAAAACAAACTGATACTTTTCAGGGCTTGCTCATGTATCGTGTTTTACAAGTGGTTCCATATAAGTGGCCACGAGAATCCTTATATGAAAACGCATGTACCCATAGGGATCATTGGGGTCTATTTACTAAGCCTTGGATGAAGATAAAGTGAAAGTACGAGCCAATCAGCTCCTAACTGCCATGTTGCATACTGTGTTTGGAAAATGACAGTTAGGAGCTGGTTGGTTGGTACTTTATCTCTGCCCACTTTATCTCTTTCGCCGGATCGGACGACATACAGCCTAGTGTGTACCCGGCTTTAGTAAATAGTGCTGTATAACCAATGCAGGGAAATGGCATTGAGTATACAAATTGAATGTATATATATATATATATATATATCACTGATTTTTTTTTTTTATCGAAGTATATAACAGCTTCATAATGGGGATAAGGTGCAATCAGACATTCCAGGGAGTCAGGGAGACTGCTGTCCAGGGAGTCAGGGAGACTGCTGTTATTTCAGGGAGTCTCCCTGAAAATCAGTGCGAGTCGGCAAGTACTGTATGGGTTAAATAGGTGTGAGAGGATTGATCAGCATGTATAAAGTAGCCGGGTGGCCAAATCCTTACGGATTATGGCAAAATCACACTCCACCTAGACTTTTGCCAATACTGTGCACAGATGGTCTGTACAGTCACACACCCCTGCAAAGAGGCAGCCCATCCCTGACCTGAGAATCCCCAGGCATGTGATGAGGCACATGATGCATTCTATCCCACCTGGGATCTCCACTGGTCCGTGACTGGTGGTCCTGAGTACCAGGTTCTGCAGTATTCCAGCCAAGAAGATACAAACAAATGGATTATTGTTGGTAGGTCCTTAAAGTTTAGGGGTCTATTAACTAAGCCTTGGATGGAGATAAAGTGGACAGAGACAAAGTACCAGCCAATCAGCTCCTAGCTGCTATGTCACAGGCTGTGTTTGAAAAATGACAGTTAGGAGCTGGTTGGCCGGTACTTTAACTCCTTTATCTCCATCCAAGGCTTAGGGGTCCTGTCACGCTCTGGCTAAGATGATTCTCTGTCACGAGATTAGAAGACGTGGACCCAGGTTGAGGAGGGAACAGGAGGTGAGGGGCCTGGATTAGTGTCTTTCTTATCCACCAGTACTGGATGTTGGAAAGACCTAACCAAATGCGCGGAGTCTAACCTACTGGGAGCTGTTCACCAGTGACCCCTCCAAGCGGGATTTGGGCTTAAGCTGCACCCAGTAGGCAAGCCGCAGCCCTTTGGTCAGGTATCCGGCACAAGTGGGAAAAAATGGAAGAACACTCCCACAGGGCAAGCACAGGAGAAAGATATTGGAGGATAATACAGAGAACACACTTAGTGGCCTATTTGTCATCACTTAATTTTCACAAAAGCAGGTGAAAATACAAATTTTCACCTGCATTTGTAAAAATTAAGTCATTGGGTCATTCATCAAGAAGGTAAAGCAGGAGATATCACAGATATCTCCTACTTACCTTTCTCTCCCGGGATGGCCCACTGTCCCCACACACTAGTATCACAGATATCTCCTGCTTATCTTTCTCTCCCGGAATGTCCCGCTGTCCCCACACACTAGTATCACAGATATCTCCTACTTACCTTTCTCTCCCGGAATGGCCCGCTGTCCCCATACACTAGTATCACAGATATCTCCTACTTACCTTTCTCTTGCAGAATGGCCCGCCCTCCCCATACACTAGTTTCACAGATATCTCCTGCTTTCCTTCCACTCCCGGAATGGCCCACTGTCCCCATACACCAGTATGGGGACAGAATTCATCGATCTCCGAAAATATAATATTTTCGGAGCTTGACTGCGGGAGCTCCTGCTCCGGCATCGCAACCCGCACCTTCCCTATGGGAAGGAGGTCCGGGTTGCGATGAAGTATCCTTTCGGATCCCTCCGCCCCTATCCGGCTCCTTTCGCCGGATGTTGGGGCGCTTGTGCGCATGCAGGACCTGTATGTCACGCATGCGCAATCCCGTCACTGCTCCGCCAAAAGGAGCAGTGAAGCGGCATCAGCTGTCACCGCGCCAGAGCAAAGATGAATTGCTCTGGTAGCCGCGGCGAGTCAGAATGTTAATTATCGGACCCCAATAATTAACATCATGAATAGGCCCCATAGCAATGCTAGCACAGGAGATGGTATAATGAGCGGCTACTTGGATGATGTACTGAGTACACACACTGTGGCTTTAGGTGCAGTACTGACACAGGAGAATGGTATCACAAGATGGTACTTGAATGATGACCGCAGTACACACACTGTGGCCTCAGATGCAGCACAGGAGAATGGTATCACAAGATGGCACTTGAATGATGAGGATTCAGCCGCGGAGCTAGCACAGAAGATGACTCTTAATCGATTGTACCCAGAAGACGTTCTGACTACACACCGTGGAAAACACTAGGAACAAGTCACTAGAAGAAACGGAGCTTAGAACCTGGAACGCTGCAACAGCAAGTTATCACTGGAAGTAACAACGTTGTACAGGCAACTTCCTGTAGTCCAGAGTCCGGTTATATACCCTAAGGTAGCAGTCCATTGGAGGACACTGTCAGCTGACCGCAACCAACGCTACCATTTGGTAGAGGGTTAGTCAGGTGAAAACTGACTGTCATGGCTGCGTCCATGACGGTAACTTCAGAAACCACATCACGGAGCGAGCACATGGATGTCCTAGCAGACCCCAGGTATAATCCTCAGCGTGTCGCTCGCTGACGCACCTGACGTCTCACCGCTCTAGAGATCGGGAAGCCAGCGCTGAGATGAGTAACAGCCGATCCTAGGCTGCAACCTGACAGGACCTTTCCGTGTTGTGCTGGTTGATGGATTTATACTTTTCAACAGTTGGACCTGTTATTTTAGGGAAGCATTTCCCATCCCCCTGACACATGGGGGCCTATGTACCAATTATTACTTGTAGGCTATCCCCCGAATGTACGTATGCACCGGGGACCGGAGCAGATATCGGCGATAACTGCTACAGTCTCCCATATTCTATTGCAAGGGCAGCCCCCATAGAAACCCATGGGTGTCTGGCTGCTTGCTGGACGAAATTACCAAGCTCCAGAGTGCGTTGCGTCCGAAGCTTGACCCCGGTAGCTAACGTCATCTGAAGTTAGCGATAGTCATATCTGCTTATAATCTACTTTCGGAACCCCTGCCCCTGCGGGTGTGTTTTAATATCATTAATGTCTTATTGTTGTGAATAGCGGCAATAAAAAATTAGAAGTATTGGGTCTAGGGCCTGATAAGTAATATGTCCCATGGTCTTAATGGTATTTATATGTCCCATGGTCTTAATGGTATTTATATGTCCCATGGTCTTAATGGTATTTATATGTCCCATGGTCTTAATGGTAGGACTGGGCTAATGGGATCACTGTGTCGCCATCTTCTCTTCATACAGTTTCCGTTCACCATACGCACTTCTGTTGTGTTAGCCTGGAGTCTAATCCCCTGGAACCCATCCACTCCTGTAGATCAGATGGACAGGCGTTTATAACGGACATTGGTGTGCCGATGCCCAGATTAAAGGTTAGATACCGTATAAAAGCGGGAGCCGTGGCCCGGGATACGGGAGACTCCTACCCACTGGTAGCATGAATACTGCAAATATATAAGCCTAGCCTCATTGTACTCCCTATGATGGAGAGACTATTTTCTGTGTATTCTCCGCGGTACGCCACAGAGTGTGTCCATTTGGGGACACTGATCTGGATGAAAAAAGGAGTGTCTGTGCATGATCCCAGTAATTGCATTTCCTACATGACGCAGGCTATTGGCGGGGATTAGAACCAGCGCTGCACTCTACCTCCTACACTACAGATGCCTTTAGTTGCGCCAATTATATCCCATCTGCCAGACATGATACCGTGACTGCGGAACACTCATCCTTATCAGCTGTTCTGAAGACGCTCTGCTACTGCATCTTCAGAATCCAGGCTGGTCAAGGAATCATATACTGTGTACAGTTATTTAGTTTACAGGATCATCATAGGCAAACGCAGGGGGGGTTTCCATCTGCCTGGAAACCCCCCTCCCCAGCACATACCATGACCACAGTAGAAATAGTAAAATAATAGAATTTTACTAGTGCTACATGTTCTTCTCAGTATCATAAATTTAATAATTAGCACCACCTGTGGATCTTTTAACATGTATCAGCCAGTAATAAATAACCTGTGCACCAACTAGGAGATCTGGAAAACATGCACTGTTAGGGATGCACTGCTATAGAGCCCAATATGTACATATATGTCCAGGGCAGTACTAGGTTCTTCTGCTGCTCCTCCAGGCTCCCGGACTTGCTCCAATAGTCTGGAATGGTGGCAACATCTAAAATAAATACATTCAGCTCAGGCAGGATGGCTTACTGCCGCATCAAATGACTTACTATGATCCTGTATATGCTGGAATTATGACACATAATACACATTGTATGATTCTTATTAAAAGTTGGATAAGTACTAATTCTGCCCTCTTCGTGGACTGGCCACACTCGCTCTAAAATCAAGCATTTGGAAACCCCCCTCTAGAAATCCTGCGTTTGCCACTGATCATTGTATCTAAGTGGAGGCAGGAACATGACTGTACCTAGTCGTTGATTCTGCGGCCAGTGAAGGAAGTTCTAGGAGGGGTTCCATGCTTGCTCCCTTCAGTGATCCAATGACTTTCCTTCTTTGTAGAGAGCACTGGACTGCTCTGCAGATTACTGCTGTGATTTTGCCAATACACTGAATTAATGGAACCGCTGCATCTGTATGCGGATATAAGGTTGTTGGGTGGAGCCGCAGTGTTAACTTTTTTTGCAGAGTGTAGGTATTTCAATTATTTGTAGGTCAGATGCAGTGATAGGGCCAGAGATAAAGGTATAACATACAGGCACGTTTTTTGTTCAGTGTGTACAGCTACAGATCCTTAGGGTGTGGTGTAAGCGGGGACTGGACTAGAAGTGGGTACATACATTTTGGGGTGATAGACTTCAGTGTCATAGGGGTCCATGTTCTAAAACCACACTTATCGTTGCCGGGGCAGTAGGCGGCTCCCGCATTTGTTTCTAAGAATTAGAGATATGCATGAAGCCCCCCGTTTTGGTTTTGTCAGGACCACCCTTAAGTCTTTTGGTTCTATTCTGTTTTGGATTTCTGATTGATATAAAAAAACAAACAGATAAAATTATGTAAGTTGAACCTGTCTATACGTGTAGCTGGGACTCGGATCTGCTGGGAACCCCAAAAGTGATGCGAGCCGGGACTCGATTTGACTCCGAACGTCGTAAGTTCAGCAGTGTTCAGTTTTCTGGAAAACCGAACCGCACATCTCTACGAAGAATAGCCCCTCGGCGGTGGCAGCAGAGGCACGTTTTATGCTGCGCCCTCACCTCTCCCCCGTCCCGCGCAGCTGCGGCAGAGAGGATTTTTTTTCTTTGTCAAAACTTTATTGACAAGTGGCAAAAAGTAACAGAGAGCTCATTTCCTGCGTCTCCTGTGAGGAGAGGCAGATACCGGCAGCTGGAGGTGAGGAAGTCGGCCAGGAGAAGATGGCTGGCGGTAAGTGACCTCTCCCTTTAGTAACATCTGGGACACTTAGCGCTGCCATAGGTGTGATATTCTAGCCTGCTCTTAGCGCTAGCAGGCTGAAGGTAGAGGAAACACATTAGTGCATATCGAGAAGGATCTTCTCTGCCTTTTTTAGTTGGCCCCCTTATCTCCCCTTAGTACATGGACCCCATAAAGCCTTCTTTCTAAACTTAGAAATAAAAATATAAATATATTTTCGGGGGGCCATGTCAGTCTGGGTCTGACATGGCCCCTGAAAATATATTTATATTTTTATTTCTAAAGGTGCGTACACACACAACAATTTTTTTGAACGATTTAACTATAACGACGTCGTTATCGTTCAGTCGTTCAAAAAATCGTTAAGTGTAAAACGATAAACGATGAACGATTATCGTTCATGCGCGTTCACATTTGTCGATTGTAGTTTGTAGTTCAGTCAGACTGGCCAACTGAACAATTTTCAATAGAAGTTGCAATATTTTTCCTTCAACACCCAGAAAATCATTTATTATGTAAAGTAAAACCAACTACTTTGTAAAACGAATTTCGTTCACTTTTTCAAGGGAAAAACTGAACGAAAATCATTCCACGAAAATCGTTCATTACTTACATCGTTGTGTGTGTACGCACCTTATGTTTCAAAAATGTCTTTATGGGGTCCATGTTCTAAGAGGAGATAAAGGGGCCAACTATTGGGGGGGCTAATCCGTCACTTTCTCCACTCACGTAAATTATCAGGACTGTCCCGCAAAAATCTGTAGAGTTGGGAGTTATACACACAGCTATGTATAGCATAGATCCCCCTGTGTCTAAAGGGACCATTTCTGCTGAACGATTTTAGTGAAAGAGTTTTCGTTTTCTTGTCCTTTAAAAGCTTCACAGCTTGTTCCCACATTACTATAAAAAACACCTCAAAAATAGATGAAATATGGATCAGTGCCACAGTTCCCACAATTGCTTTTTAAAATATTAATGTTGAATTTAACATTTATCAAACCTGGCTCAGCCTATTTCCTATGCGTTCACGCTTATGCGGCACGCGTGCTCCCAGTCCAGTGGACACTGAATAACAGCGCGGTGCAAGAGGAAATGTACCTGGAAAACACATTGCAGCTGTATCACTAAAGCACTTATTAGCTTTTGTGCGCGTTTTCCCTGCGCTTATATGTGAATGAGGCCCCAATCTTTCACGATTTTCCAGCCACGGGAAACATTTAACTCGGGAAGGTGGGACAATGTTATCTTGGACAATTCCTGCATGTACTATTCAGCTCGTTTTGATCGCTTTCCAATATAACTCACTAACGGGATCAAAATCTGGCCAAAAAAAGTTGATGCTGCTTCCCCCTATTTATCAAGGGAGCTGTAGCCATCCCAGGCTATTGCCAGAAGACAGGCCCACATAAAGGTACACGGTACAGGCCCTGGTATTTTCTACCTATCCCCCTTATTTTTTTGCGCTTGCATGTGCATATAAACTCTGGTATGGAAGTAACCTAACTATATTGCTCTACATAAAAATTGTGACTTAAGACTGGAGGATTCCTACTGCGGGCATGGCCCTAAGGTTGTCTTGCCCCAACATTTTGAAAGGGGATAGCTGGGCAGTGATGTCTTCTCAGTCCACCTCTTCAAGAGAGTGTGCCACCTTCACCCACCGCTGCAACTTATAGAAAAGTCACCTTGAGGTTTTCTGCCAATGTCGAACTTCATAAGAACATGAAATTGTTTAGGTAGATCACAATAAAAGACAAGTTGGTGCGAATGAAGCTTCAGAGGAGACTGAGTAAGGCTGAGTAACCCTACAGGCACATGGCCACGTGTCACAAGACAAATTTAGAAATGTCTTATTAATGAAGCTCGTTATAAATGGTCTGGGCGTTCAAGGTGCCCTTGTTGGGGAAGTATCGGCCTTAGGAGTTTGTAGTAACCAATGAAAACACAAGAAAAAGCTCAAAAAGCTGTAATAAAGGGGAATTTATTAATCAGTGCAATGCATCAAGCCTTAAGTTGGTAAAATGTTATTTTGCGGTAAAACGAGCAGATGAAAGAGGCGCGAGTGAGGGAAATCTGAACCAGAGTCTGAAGTGTTACTGTATAAAGCTTGAGGGTAAAATGTGTTTTTCCTTTTCACCCTATAAAAGTGTTTGGATTGGTACGGGATGCCTGAGTATGACATAACAGATGGCATAATGGTTGACTGAAAGCTTTTATGATGACTCCCCTTATGTAAGCTATTGCGGAGAGGGCCCTCCTCCCTAGTGCTCTTTCCCGGCACTATACGTGTCACCAGTGCTCCGCTCTCTTGTCTCCAGCTCCCCTTCAGCGACTCTGACGTGGTTTGCTCACGCATACATCAGGTACAGGATCGCTGAGTAATGAATCCCATCTGCATGCTCTTACTAGATCCAGCAAGTTGCCCTACTCATGCCCAAATTATCGGTCCTACCCAGCCTATGGTGTGGCTAAAGTTTGGCGCCTATGATATGTAAAGCCATGGCCAAAAGTTTTGAGAATGACTCAAGTATTGGTTTTCACAAAGTCTGCTGTTTCAGTTTTTTTAGACCTTTTTGTCACATGTTACTATGGTATACTGAAGTAACATTACAAGCATTTCATAAGTGTCAAAGGCCTTTATTGACAATTACATTAGGTTTATGCAAAGAGTCAATATTTGCAGTGTTGACCCTTCTTTTTCAAGACCTCTGCAATTTGCCCCTGACATGCCGTCAATCAACTTCTCGGCCACATACTGACTGATGGCCGCCCATTCTTGCCTAATCAATGCTTGGAGTTTATCAGAATTTGTGGGTTTTTGTTTGTACACCCGCCTCTTGAGGATTGACCACAAGTTGTCAATGGGATTAAGGTCTGGGGAGTTTCCTGGCCATGGATCCAAAATCTTGATGGTTTGTTCCCCGAGCCACTTAGTTATCACTTTTACCTTATGGCAAGGTGCTCCATCATGCTGGAAAAGGCATTGTTCCTCACCAAACTGTTCTTGGATGGTTGGGAGAAGTTGCTCTTGGAGGATGTTTTGGTACCACTCTTTATTCATGGCTGTGTTCTTAGGCAGAATTGTGAGTGAGCCCACTCCCTTGGCTTAGAAGCAACCCCACACATGAATGGTCTCAGGATGATTTACTGTTGGCATGACACAGGACGAAGACTTTTGGAGGATAGTCTGGTGTCCAGAAGGGCAGAAAAGAAGCCACTTCTCTCCAGGAAAAACATCAGGGACAGACTGATTTTCTTCAAAAGTTTGAGGGATTGGACTGCTGAGGACTGGGGTAAAGTTGTTTTCTCTGAAGAATCCCCTTTCAGATTGTTTGGGGCATCGGGAAAATCGCTTGTCCGGAGAAGGAAAGGTGAGCGCTACCATCAGTCCTGTGTCATCCCAACATGAAATGCTGTAATGTTACTTCAGTATACCATAGTAACATCTGACTAAAAGGTCTAAAAACACTGAAGCAGCAAACTTTGTGAAAACCAATACTTGTGTCATTCTCAAAACTTCTATCATGTACTGTACATACTGTGATACCCTGTTACTATTTCTATGTTTACCCTGTATGGCACCGCGGACCATTTGTGGCACCTTATAAACAAAAGTTACTAGTTATAATAATTGAATACTCAAAATATAGTACCTGTAGCAAGAACCTCTAATTCTAAAATACAAGTCATCTTATGCTGTGGGATATTAGAAGTCAATCAGTAGTTAAGAAACCATTTTATTTCCTTGTCACTGAAGGCTGAGGGGCTTGATATAGGGGGAGACGCATTCTGCAATCAGCAAATTCATCCCAAGTTGCAGTAGGTCGTCCTGTCTATCAAGGCTGGTCCCCACCGATGAGGAGAGTCACTGACTATCTTCGGTGAAGGGGTATATTTAACAAGGTTTGCGACAGTACATGTTCTCTTCTAGCTACCGGTCAGTATCGCTCGGCGGCTGCACGTATTTACGATATTCTTTTTACTGCTGTGGTCAGGGACGATATGTATGACTACAGTCTTGGCTAGAGGCGTTCTGCGTCATTGATGTGCTCGGCACAAACTGCCCGATCTTGTAATTTCTGTGTAGAATTATACATTTAAGAATTTATGGAAATCGATGTGTTTGCCATTCTATCTACATGTGCCATTGTTCTCTGTTATCAGTCAGTCATTTTCCACAGGCGGTGTACAAGTGATGGCAGTGTCCTGCAGCGGGAGTAATATCAGGAATGCCTGCATCTAGTAAGCTATCTCCCCTCACAATCACATTTATTTCAGTCCAATAAGGTCCTGAATCACATATAAATCACATATAAATTTGTGAGTGTTTTTAGTAACACCTTTAAGTCCACTGGTCCCTTTAAAAAATAATAATAAAAAAATAAAATAAATATATATATATATATATATATATATATAGAGGAAAGGATGGCACTCACCAGTAGAATTGCAGCTTGTTTAATATATAAAAAAATAGGCTTACATACAGGCGACGTTTCGGTCCCCAAATGGACCTTTCTCAAGCAATCAAGCCTTGAAATTCACATAGACAGTAAGGGACAGTTCCCCGTGAACAGAAGTCCTTGTTCACGGGGAACTGTACCTTACTGTCTATGGGGACCGAAACGTCGCCTGTATGTAAGCCTATTTTTTGATATATTGAATAAGCTGCAAATCTACTGGTGAGTGCCATCCTTTCCTATATACTTCTGCTGATGAACCTTGGACCAAGGAGATACAGCTGATGTGCACCCCATTGATGTGTACTGACAATCGATGTGAGTGCTGAAGTATGGATTTATTTATATATATATATATATTATAGCCAGTGAGCCCAAACCCAGTTTCTAGAACATGGTAGCAGCATTTAATTCAAATAACTATTAATGCTCTGGAATGAACTGTTAGTGCAGCCTGTAGACTTCCTCCAGGAACTTATTACATTTCAGCTGGAATTTCCTTAATGGCTCTTCTATAACAGTCTCCCCTGGAATCGGATTCTGCAGACTTGCGGCTCTTTGGAATCGGATTCCGCAGATTGACGGCTCTTTGGACTAGGACCAGTAGCAACGATCTCCTGGCCAGCTCCTCTGCATATTTCAGCTCTGACCTAACAAGCTTTCATTTGTCTCATTTGTGGCCCTGTTTTTGTATCACTTTCTGAGGACCCTGCCAAATTATACAGGTCAAGACCAATTTTTTTTTTTCCCCCCCACAATTGACAAAGGGCCTGATTCAGCAGGGAACGCAGTTGCCAATGCGCACGCAATCGGACGATTGTTGCATACTGCGCATGTTCATGCATTGCAATGCGCGTGCGTGAACTAGCAGTTGCGATCGGGACTGCGATCGCAGTGACTGCGCAGACCCATCGCAAAGTGATTGTGGGTGGAAACTGGGGGTGGTCGGCGAAACTCAGGTGTGCCAGTGCCTTTGAATGCCGTTGCAGAGATGTGCATAAATTAGCCACTGCGATGCCTTTCGCAGCCTGAGGCAGCGTTGCCGACATTCTGGCTGCCCCTTCCAGGAGGAAGAAGCCAGATCAGCATAGTAGGGGGGGTGGCCGGCATAGGGGGGCGTGGCCGGACAGCTTGCCCAGCATTTGTGGGCAGTGTGTGGGGTGTGGCCATGTGATCACGTCATTTTGGTCCCGCCCACTACACAATGCAGAGATTACCAACATTGTGAAGCAGGGGGTGGGGCCAAAATGCTGTGATTCAGCGTGAATCGCGTCACTGCACCTCCCCCCCCTCTGCGGGAGTTTCTCTTATAACTGTGTGGTGGGAAGGGGGGTGGAGGAGTCGGCGGCTACCGGGAGGCTTGCCTGCCTTCCCCATGGAGGGTAGGCAAGTATGCCTGAGACCTGATAGTGTGCGATGAGGTTAGCAATTCCTGAGTAAGGTCAGAGCTTGTGCAAGTGTGCGTGAGGCTGCGATGGTACTCCATGTTACCGATGGTTTCGCAGTCCTGCTAAACATTACGGATGTGTGTAAGGTAAGGTGGGCGTCCTTATGTAGTGCAGCGACCGCAATGAATTAGCATACTATCGCAGTTGAACTGCGTGCGTAATCGCTATTACAGTCGCAGTTGCGTTCCGTTGTGAATCAGACCCAAAGTAGCTACAATGAACAGTGCAAACTTGCTCACTTATTAGATAAATTGTAATTGATGCTACGTTTTCCTGTTCGTTTTTAAGATGTGTGGGTATCACGCTGCAAGTAGGGTTTAGGCTTCCTGCCAATTTAGCTGATTTAGAAAGAGATTAAAAAGCAGAATGAGAGAAGTTTGCTCTGAAAGTATTTCAGCTACAGGCAAAAATATGTCTAAATCAGATGTTTGGTAGGGGCTTATGATGTGTGTATATAGCGATACTGCACGCCGCGCCAGTCCGCCGCATTGCACTTCGCCTCGATTTTTATTAATTCATGGGCTAAAAAACAAAAAAACAATTACAGCCTCTCCTAAAATTAAATAGGAAGCTGCCAAAAGCAGCAATCAAACCCCTCTCATGATCAGCAATTTATATCACTGTGTTTGTATATAAACAGAGGTCAGAACCCCCCCCACCCCCCCTCCACAACCTGTGCAACGTTGAACATTAGTAAAAGATCCAAACAAGTCCTTTAAATGCACTTTTGATATTGGCAATGCACCAGCCGGCATAGGTTTATTAAGGTGGTTTTGGGAAAATCCGCAGTGTGTACCTCAATGACCATAACTAATCCACAGAATGGAATGGGTATGAAATACCGCCGGCCGCATGGCCGGCAGTTCGATGCCCGTCAGCGGCAGCCCGACAGGAGCAGAGTGCGACGCAGCGGAAGCCCAACAGCGCTGGAGATCCCGATCGTGGAAAGGTAAGTATCCACTAACCTAACCTAACAACCCTAACCCTCCTTAGGGGTGCCTAACCCTAACTTCCCCCCCAAGTGCCTAACCCTAATCCCCCCTCTAAGTGCCTAACCCTAACCACCCCCTTCCCCGCTACCTAAGCCTAAGTCCCCCGGGGGGGTGCCTAACCCTAAGTCCCCCCCGGGGGTGCCTAACCCAAACCCTCCCTCCCCCTAGCCTAACCCTAACCCTCCCGGGGGGGTGCCTAACCCTAAGTCCCCCCCGGGAGCCCTAAACCTAACCCTCCCCCCCGCGGCTGTCCGCTCGCGGCTCCCGATCGTGATGCCGGGCGCCGGTCTCCCGGCGTTGGGGAGATGCGGGCGTCTACATCTAGACGCCCGGCATTTCACCCATGCCGGGATAAGACAGTCGGGAAGCTGGCTGCCGGTATATAGGCAGTCGGCTTCCCGATTGCTTCCCCACAGAATTATCTGTCAGTGTGTGGGGCTAGGTGCCAAAAATAGTTTAAAGTATGGCGTGGCTCCCTTTGTAACTGTAACCTGAGGATGGAGGAATGAAAAACGAATTGGAAAAGTATAACTAAAAAATAAATTGTGGTTAATGTTTATATCAATCGACTTGACTGATGTTACACATTACGTCATATATTAACAGGACCTAAATTGTGTAACAATAATTGTACACTACAAGTAAACGACCTTCTGATCTCTTATCTAAAAGGAGGAGGAGATCCAGCCTTGTACGGGCTGAGCGGCTGTACCACTTTCTCTGTACATCTGATTGTGCAGTTGAAAACTGCGCTCACTGCGCCTGGTTCTGATCTGGATGTAGTGGCGATGTCATGCGCATGCATCGTAATTGCACCGTGCATGCTTCCCGATTTTGTTCGTACAGAGTCACAGTACAGATTTGGACGGTGAATTGGGCGGTGACTTGGAGGTAACGGGGTGAATAAAAAGACGCATGGTGATGCCGTCTCTTATGGGAGTGCCGCGGGCGTGCATCTGATAATGGCTGCATTCATAGATGCAGAACTGGTCACATAAGAATCCAAACCTAGACAGAATATCTGCACGTGCCATTGGGCTATGGTGCGACCGATGACGGCGTCTAAAGACACAGCGGTATATCAGCGTCAACAGATGCGGACAGTGGGCGTCTCAGCCCTTGCACATGCAGAAGTACGGATGTGCCCCAGTGAAGGGCTTTATGGCGACATTTGTATATAAAGCCGTAATCGAGATGCCAGTACGGCCACCACTGCTTCCGACTCAGAGTTAGACCCACAGGCCGAGAGTGATCCTTTTCATTTGCATTTACCTATATTCCTGATTCCCCAAAATTATACATTTGATTTTGATTGGATTATTGTCATGTTTTTGAGACGCACACATAGCCAGCCGGCGTCCATCCTGTTAGAAGAACTTTGCGCCAGCAGTGGCCAGAAAAGACTCCAGTGTGGAATTATCCTTTCATTAGTAGAGCACGTCTCCCAACTGTCCTGATTTTGGCTGTACAGTCCTGATTTGAGGCATCTGTCTGGATGACCCTTTGTCCTTATTGACGGAAAATTGGGAGGTAAGTCACAGGTGTGCATGGCAAATTAAGGTTTATTCATGGAAGAGATCTGGGAACAGCCTATGGGCTGTATTCAATCACAAGCGAAAAGTCAGTTTCGGCGACACTTTTTTGCTGATTACATCATTTTCACCAGTTTCAACTTATCCCTGTATTCAATTCCAAATACTTTTCACCTAGGCGGAAAGTCAGTGCAATGGACCCAGCGAAAAAGTTTCGCCTATTAATAGCAGGTGGAAAAAAAGTGCAGAATTGGGGTTTTGGGGTGCGAACATGGGAAAACCACCCAGCACCCTTTGGACAGTCCCCCAAAGATATTCTGTGTCAAAAAAAAATTCCAAAAATAATTAAGAACCCATAAAAGTACTTTCATTTTGTGGGCGAAAAAACAAAAGTTGGGGTACAAAGTTAAAAACTAGCGAAATAGACTCCAGGGGGGTCCCCAAGTATGCGGCAGGTGTTTTTATGATTGCAGGTGGTTCCGGCAGGTGGATTTTTCAAATTTTGTTAAAATGTAACATTCGCAACTGCAAAATATGCTAGCACCCATTTTCATATACCCCAAATTTGATAAGACTAGTTATTTTCTACAAACAACCCTCCAAAATATTCTTCATCACTTTTTAAAACACGCAAAATAGCATTTAAAGTGGCCAAATATCTTCAGCTGGGCTATTCGGGGGTATCCAGAGTGATCCCCCATATCAGTGCAACTTTTGGGGGGTCTCAGGCTGATTTCCCCAAAACTGACAGAACTTTTCACTGATTTACGTTTCACCGGGTCCCGTTTATGAGCACAATACTTTTTCGCACCCAAAACCAGTGAAGGCAGTGAAAAGTCCGGCAACTGACTTTTCGCTTCTAATTGAATATCCCCTAAGTCTTTGAAAGCACTAAGCAAGCTGCTCGCAGTGTGGCATGTTGCCACTGTGCCCTCCTTGTCTTGATTCCCAGGATTCAGCTGGAAAAGTCCAGAGAGCTAGACGAAACGCATTGCTGTGTGCCTTTGGACTGTAACCAATTGCGATTGGACTGTATGTTATTCACTGACCAACTAAGGATTGGTAACTACAACTACATTGTTTGCTGACCCGTGTCTACAGCCCCTGTAATACGGCTTAACAGGCGAGGCTGTGAGAGCATGTCCACTGCATACCAACTAGGAACCGGACAGTCACTACCTTTTGCTCACTCCGGATCCTGAATAGTGCCGCACCCAGCAGCCGGCGATTGCCGCCCCACGAGCAGACTGCTGGACCGGCCAGGAGAATAAGAGCCTGTGAGTATAAAGTTACCGGTCATCCCAGATCCTTACACTGTACCGTACGTAACAGCTTACAGCCCGGCTTATATCAGGCTGTAGGACAGCAAGGAAAGTTGGATTACAAAACTAAGTCAGCGTGCCGTTCTTCCAACGAACGGTATTTTTCTGCTCCATATTGTGACGGTTTTTACAATTGATACAGATATAACCCACTGAAGGAAAAAAACATTAATCTTTTCCATGTATAAACTGACCTTTCTATATAGGAGAACTGACATTACAACAACTGGATGTTCATTTGATATTATCAATGCTGAAGCTAAATGCAATACTGATACATTGTTATTGTTAACTGTGTCTATAAATGTATCTACAGTATATGTTTAAATGTATAAATGTATTGAATGTTACTTATGCTGGCCATACACGCTGCAATTATCGGGACGATCCGCCCGATATCGGCGGATCGCCGCGATAATTGTAGCGTGGGGGGGCGATCGAGGGTTAACTATTGCTCGGTCGGGCATGCTGGATTGTCCGGCATGCCCGTCCGATGCGATATTTACCCGGTAACTGTCGGCCGCATCGGAAGGAAGGAACAGGGAAATGTCTGCGGCTGGCAGCCGGCCAGATAAAATGTCTGTCGGTCTGACAGACATTTTATCTTGCCGTGTATGCCCAGCATTAAATGAGTAATATATAGCAGTGTATACAATTAAAATATTATTGAGATTCTCTCTTTTATGTGCTAAGATTTATGTTTTATTATATATTTGCCTTTTTTTTTATAAATATTGTGCATTAATGTTGAATATCAACTGAGGTCCATGATTTATGTTTATCAGAAGCATTCACATTCTTTTTTCTTGGCCCATTCCCAGGAGTACGACGTCGGGATGATTCTGTATCATTTATATTTTTACCGACTAATGAACCTGCACAATCAGAATAGTAAATAGCCCAACACTCATTGGGGCAGATTCAGCTGAGCGCGGAAAGCCGCCGGAACTTGCGCGTTATGTCTCAGAAAGCTGATATCAAGATGTGGTGTTCACAGTATAAGCTCCTATCTGTGGGTATATAAAAATCTTACAGTTAAAGAGCCGATGTTCAGTATACAGCTGAGACCATTTGCCTGCGGAATATTGGAAACAGCTCATTGACTTTGCTACAAAGGTGCAGACAATTATTTGTTACTGCGCTAGACTCGGTTATCCAGCGGCGGA